>NW_020869806.1:580093-595093 GCF_003789085.1 Penaeus vannamei | reverse complement strand
CTCACTCTTCTTCTTTCTTTCTTTCTTTCTCTCTCTCTCTCTTATTATCATTATTATTATCAATTTCTTTTTTGCCTTCTTATCATCCTTATCCGCCTCCTCTTCCTCCCGTCGTTAATCCCACTAACTTGTTAACCTTATCTTCCAATTATCTCCTCCGCTATCTCCACCTTTCACTCCGACATTCCCTTTGCAACATACAGACATTTCCCGAAAGGCAAGGCCCAGCATAGGAGAAATCCCCCCCCCTCCCCTCCCTCTTTCCCCGCCTCCCGCCCTCCCTCAGGGCGAGGACTTCCCCTCCCCCCCTCTCCTGTCACTCCTTTAGGCCATAAAAGGATATCCCAGAGAAGTTGAATCGCCTCTCTTCTATCTCCTCCTCCTCCGCCGCCGCCTTCTCCAGCTCCTCCTCCTCCTCCTCCTCCGCCTCACCTCCCCTTCCTCGTCCTCCACCACATCTTCCTCCTCTCTTTCTTAATATTATTTTTCGTCGTCTTCCTCCAGTCCTTCTCGCCTGCCCTTGTCCCTTCTCCTCCTCCTCCTACCCTCCCCTGGTCCCTCTACCTCCTCCTACTCTCCTCTCCTCCCCCCCCCTTCACCTCCTATTCTTCTTCCTCCTCCTCCTCCTTGTCCTTCACCTCACCACCACCTCCTCCTCTTCCTCCACCTCCACCTTCTCCTCTCTCCTTCTCATCCCTCCACCCCTTCCTCCAGTAGTTACCCAGCTCCCGGGTCTATCCGGTGCGGTAAGCCGAGCATCCTGAGAGACCCGGGGTGGAAAAGGCACCGGGATGGAAGGGCTCAGTAGATCGAAGGATTCATGACCTGGAGATTTTACACGGGGCGCCTCGGTATGTCCTTGAGGGGACGTAGACATGGCTTGAGAAGGAAACTATTACCCGGGAAATATGCGAGCTGTGACGGGTCTGGCGGAGTGTAAATATTGCAGGTGGGGTCACTGCATTCATATATATATATATATATATATATATATATATATATATATATAATATATATATATATATATATATATATATATATATATATATTTGTGTGTGTGTGTGTGTGAGAGAGAGAGACAGGGGGGCAGAACCAGCCAGGGAGAGAGAGAGGGGAGAGAAAGTAGAAGAAAGAGAGAGAAAGAGAGAGAGAGAAGAGAGAGAAAGAGAGGAAGAGAAAGAGAGGAGAGAAAGAAGAGAGAGAGAGAAGAGAGAGAAGAGAGAGAAAGAGAAGAGAGAAAGAAGAGAGAGGGAGGAAAGAGAGGAGAGAGAGAGAGAGAGAGAGAGAGAGAGAGAGAGAGAGAGAGAGGAGAGAGAGAGAGAGAGAGAGAGAGAGAGAGAGAGAGAGAGAGAGAGAGAGAAAGAAAGAGAGAGAAGAGAGAGAGAGAGAGGAATAAAGAAAGAGAGAGAAAAAATAAGAGATGCAAACATACATACCGACAAAGAAACACAGCGAAAGATCACAATGACCCCAAGAAACACAGAAAGAAGACGACACTTCACAGAGACAACAAGACACAATAATAACAAGTCATAAAAGGAACACACAGAGGAAAGGGAGCGGCAGGAGAAAGAGAGAAAGCGCACTAAACAAGAAGAAAGTCACATTACCAAGTAAGGCTTGGAATTCGCGACCAGAGAAAGTTCAACCGAATGCAGGCAGTAGTAATTACAAGCTTGCATTTAACCAGAATATTATATGGTTCTTGTAGTTTAATTGCAGCATTTTTTACGGTCGTTCTCAGTCGTATAATGATTGTTACAATAACAATGGTGATTTCTTCATTGTTATTATTGCAATCAAAGTTACGGTTATGGTTATCATTATTGTAAGCGGTTATTTCTGGTACACTCCTCATCATAATCATCATCATCTCTCCATTATTACTTTAATCACCCTTTCCTTTTCATTGTAAATTGCATTATCAGTATATCTTCCCTGTTGCTATCATAAACATCGCATGTACTATCATTACAATTACCAATATTATGTTCCAATCCTCATCAACATGACGTTGCAGAGCTTTTTCTTTTTGGAATTCATTTTCCTTCCTGTCTCTCTTCCTTCCATTCTCTAACGAACTGTCACTCTCCCATCAATAAATCTTATTATCTTTAATCTCCACCCTCTTATCTACTCCTCCACTTCCACCATTCACTCCTAAGAACCCCAAAATTCAGAACGAAAAAATAGTTGGAAAACTTAGAAAATTAGTTTCTTTCCCAATTCTTTCTTACGTTCTAACTTAAAAAGAGTTATGCCGCGGAATAACCAAAGTTACGCAGTCCGGTCCGTGCGAGAGAACCGCTTGTGTGGACGATGACAGTTGACTGCGCGGGCGACCTACATGCCTGATATGGTGCTTGTGCTTTCTAAGAGAGATCTGCTTTCATGGGCACCTTTTTTCGGGGCTGAATTTGGCTGGGCGCTTCCTTCCCGGGAAACTACACGCCCACGCCCACCTCCTTTGCAACGGGCGAACAACACGCTTCTTTATAACACGTCCTCTGTTTATCGTCGTTAAAATATTTTCCAATCAAGTCACAATTTCTACCTGACTCGGACATCGATAATTGAAAGCTCCATTTTTTTACGTTTTTTCTGCATTTTGATATTCACTTTCATTGTTTTTTTCAATGATTGCCCGCCAAGGAACAGCGCTTATCGCAGATCAGACAAAACCCGAGATTAGAAAGATAAGCTAAAAAGGCAACTTGGAAGCTCATGACCGCTTTACCGAGAACTGCCAACGGTAGCGGCGAGACGAAAGAAAAAAGAGAAGGAAAAACGAAGATCAAACACCCAAGCCGTCGACGAGGGAATCGGACAACCCCGGTGGAAGACGTGCGGCCCTGACTAAAAACATACGTTAATGAGGCAACCCCGAAGACCCGGCCAGGGAAACGGTCCGGTAAAACACGTCCGTAAATTGATTTCGTTCCTCGTAAATAAACATTTGTCCCCATCAGGCGGAGGTCGGGGGGCGGATGGCGGGCGGCCGTTCCGCGTCGTGGCGCAACTTCGGTTTTTGGGAGGATCCGCGGAGTGAAGGGAGGGGGGGGGAAGGGAAGGGGGGGGGAGGACAAGGAGTGAAGGGAGGGGGGAGGGGAAGGGGGATGGAGGACCAGGAGTGAGGGGGGGAGGGAGGGGAAGGGGGGATGGAGGACCAGGAATGAGGGGGGGAGGAGGGGAAGGCGAAGGAGGACAAGGAGTGAGGGAGAGGAGTGAAGGTGGAGGAAGGGACGGGCCAGAAGAGGTGCAAGGAGTGAGGGATGAAGGGATGGGAGAGGAGTGAGGGAGAAGGGAGCGGGAGAAGGGATGGAGTTGGGAAAAGGGGTCGAGGGAGAGGGTGCGGGTGAGGGCATGGGAGAGAGGACAGGAGACGGAAGAAGGGAGTGAGGGAGCCGAAAGAGGGGAAGTAAGGATGGAAGAAAGAGGAGAGAAAGGAGGGAGAGAGGAGAGAGAGAGAGAGAGAGAGAGAGAGAGAGAGAGAGAGAGAGAGAGAGAGAGAGAGAGAGAGAGAGAGAGAGAGAGAGAGAGAGAGAGAGAGAGAGAGAGAGAGAGAGAGAGAGAGAGAGAAGAGAGAGAGAGAGAGAGAGAGAGAGAGAGAGAGGAGAGAGAGAGAAGAGAGAGAGGAGAGAGAGAGAGAGAGAGAGAGAGAAGAGAGAGAGGAGAGAGAGAGAGAGAGAGAGAGAGAGAGAGAGAGAGAGAGAGAGAGAGAGAGAGAGAGAGGAAGGGGAACGAGAATCCGCATAAAAAATGCAGCAAGGAATAGTAATTCATGAAAAAGGAAAGTAGAATATAAAAAAAAACTCAAAGAAAATAGCTTAGAAGATAATAAGACCGCAGATTCTCAATAAAAAGTAATATAGCGGCGACAAAAAGTAAAAATGAACGGCACCATGAATATGAAAAAATGGCGGCAGACGGAGCCCAAAGGAAAGAGAAAGGCAATGAGAGAGAGAGAGAAGAGAGAGAGAGAGAGAGAGAGAGAGAGAGAGAGAGAGAGAGAGAGAGAGAGAGAGAGAGAGAGAGAGAGAGAGAGAGAGAGAGAGAGAGAGAGAGAGGAGAGAGAGAGAAGAGAGAGAGAGAGGAGAGAGAGAGAGAGAGAGAGAGAGAGAGAGAGAGAGAGAGAGAGAGAGAGAGAAGAGAGAGAGAGAAAGAGAAAGAGAGAGAAGAGAAGAAAGAGAAGAAGAAAGAAAGAGAGAGAGGGAGAGAGAGAGGAGAGAGAAGAGAGAGAGAGAGAGAGAGAGAGAGAGAGAGAGAGAGAGAGAGAGAGAGAGAGAGAGAGAGAGAGAGAGAAGAGAGAGAAAGAGAAGAGAGAGAAGAGAGGAGAAGAGAGAGAGGAGAGAGAGAGAAGAAGAGAGAAGAGAGAGAGAGAGAGAGAGAGAGAGAAGAGAGAGAGAGAGAGAGAGAGAGAGAGAGAGAGAGAGAGAGAGAGAGAGAGAGAGAGAGAGAGAGAGAGAGAGAGAGAGAGCAGAGAGAGAGGAGAGGAGAGAGAGAGAGAGAGAGAGAGAGAAGGGAGGGAAGGAGAGGAGGGAGGAGAGAGGGAGGAGAGAAGAGAGAAAAAAAGAAAAAAAGAAAAATAAGAGATACAGAGAGGACTGAGTGAAGAGAGAAAGAGAAAAGATAAATAGAAAAGAAAGAGAAAAAGATAGATAGATAGATAGATAGATAGATAGATGAGAGGAGGAGAGAGAAAGAGAGAGAGGAGAAGAGAGGAGAGAGGAGAGAGAGAGAGAAACTGAGTGAGAGAAAACGTGAAAGAAGAAAGAAAAGGAAAGAGAGAAAGAGAGAAAAGAGAGAAGGAGACCCGACGATCTCATTTCGTGGCCAGGCGGAACGGGAATTCAAGAATATATCGGGAACTGCAGTAATTTATCGCCGAACGTAAGTCATGGATCAGCAGTGGGTGGCGGAGGCGGTCGAGGAGGGAGCGTGGGAGTGTTTTTTTTTTCTTCGTTATATTTATTGGTTTATTATTCTTCATTTTTGTGGGATGGGAGAGGGGGATATTGATTCTTTTTTATTCTTGTTTATTTTTTTGTTTGTGCTTTTTATCTATCCATCTATCTATCTCCCTATCTATGTGTGTGTATCTATGTATCTTTAAATCTATATCTATAACTATACTTATATCTATCAGTATATCAATCTATATATCTATCTATCTGTATTTGTATATAATATATTTGTATGAGTGTGTGTGTTTATATATATATTATTATATATATATATATATATTATATATATATATATTATATGTATTATATATATATATATATATATATATATATATATATATATATATATATATATATATGTATGTATATCACTATGTTTATATAGCATTTATTCCTTTCCGCTAGATTTAATAAAAAAACTATGTCAATTTGTTCAACAGACTTTTGCTTATCATATAATTTTTCGGCCAGAGTCGCGTGGCGCGAAACAAAAAATACATTAATCTTGGTCTGATTCTCAAACGCAAAATATTTTTCGTCTTTGCAAAATAGGTCTAGACTTTCCTGAATACCTGATGAGCTACTTGAAATTAATGAATTGAAAGATAGATAGATTGATAGATAGATAGATAAGTGAACACATAAAAAGATGAATAAGAGGAAAAATGGAGAATAAAAAGAGAGAATCCTAGTCCATAAGAAATAAAATGAAAGATAAAAAAATAAAAAAATCATAAATGTGGAAAAAAGTTCATTTGCATACGCTTATGGGATGAACAGGATCCAGTTAAGGAGGATAACGGTGATGATGGTGATGATGATGGTGGTGGTGATGCTGATGGTGATGATGATGATGGTGATGATGATTGTGATGGTGGTGATGATAATTGTGATGGTGATAAGGGTGATGATGGTGGGTGGTGGTGGTGGTGATGATGATGTGGTGATGATGATGGTGAGGGTGATGATAAGGTGATGATGATGATTGTGAGGGTGATGATAAGGTGATGATGATGATAATAATAATGATGATAGTGATGATGATAAGGATGATGATGATGATAAGGGTGATGATGATGATTGTGATGGTGATGGTGATAATGATGATGATGATGATGATGATAATGATAATGATAATGATGAGATGATGGTGTGGTGATGATGATAAGGGTGATGATTGATGATGATTGATAATGATGATGGTGATGATGATAATGATGGTGGTGATGATGATAATGATAATGATGATGGTGATGCTGATGATGATAATGATGGTGGTGATGATAATGACGATGATGATGAAGATGACGGTGACGATGATGATGGTGATTATAATGATTATGATATTACATGATAACTTGCGTGCATGGATATAACACAAATGATAACACTTTTTTTTTATAATGATTACACTTTTGCGTGCATGGATATAACACAAATGATAATACCAATAAACACTAACACAGCAATAATGAAAAAAATATAATAATAAAAAAATCTAAATAAAGAATAAAATAGAAAAAGAAAGAAGAAGAAGAAAGAAAGAAGAAGAAGAGAAGAAGAAGAAGAAGAAAGAAGAAGAAGAAAAGAAAAAAAAAAGAAAGAAGAAGAGAAGAAGACAAGAAAAAAGAAGAAGAAGAAGAAGAGAAGAAGAAGAAGAAGAGAAGAAGAAACAAGCATAAAAGGGGAAGGAATCTATTTGCACACGAGGACGGGCCATGAAGGTGCACAAGAAAAGGAACCGATAAGAAGGGGAGAGAAGACGCGACCCAGAGCGCCGCACAAGAGCGAATTTCTTAAACCAACAGGATTCGGATCATTTTCCATTTCGCTTTTTTTTTCTTCGTCTTTATTATCTTTTTTTTTCTTCTTTTTTCTTCGATTTGCTTTTTCTCCGTTTTTCAGTTTTTTCTTCGTCTTTCTTCATTTCTTCCTTTTCTTTTCTTTTTTCTTCGTTCTTCTTTCTTTTTTTTTGCTCTTTTTCTTCTCTTTTTTCCTTTTTTTTTTTTTTTTTTTTTTTTTTTCGTTTTTTTTTTCTTATTTTTTCCTTCTTTCTTTTTTTCTTATTTTTTCCTTCGCTTTTCGTCCTTCTTCATTTTTTCTTCTTATTTACTTCGCTTTTCGTTCTCTTTTTAACTTTTTTTCGGCCTTCTTCTTTTCTTCTTTTTTTCTTCGTTTTTCGTTGTTCTTCCTTTTTTCTGCGAGTGTGAGGCCGAACGTGAGGATCTCGCTTGCTTGCTTCTCTCGAGTGTTCAAGGACTCATCCGGGACACAATGCAAGTCACGAGCCCTTGGCGAAATTTCAATAAGGATCATTTACGCCGTGTTGGTAATATGGAAATGAGTTTTGAGGCGCGGGAGGAGGGGAGGCTCGACATTTCTTTTTCCCTTTCCCCTACTTTTTTTTTCTTCTCTTTCGTTCGTCGTATCTCGATTCTTTTTCTTCTTCATTTCTCATCTTTCTTCGTCCTCTTTCTCTCTTCTTTCCTTCTTTCTTCTCTTCACCTCTCTTCTTCTCTCTTTCCTTCGCTCTCCTTCTTCTCTTCTCCTCTCTTTCGCCTCTCTCTCTTTCTCTCTCCTTCTTTCACTCTCTTCTTCTCGCTCTCTCTCTTTTTTGATCTCTCTCTTCTTCCTTTTCACCCCATTCTTCTCTTCCTCACTTCTCTCTCTCTTTCTTTCTTTCCTTTCCTTATCCTTCCTTTTTTTGCTTTCTCCCTTTCGTCACAGAATGGAAAGAAGGCACTCTCGCCCCACTCGCTCATAAATCTTCTAGCATATTCCCGGCAACTTCGTAGTTTCAAAGTCCGGAATCACTTGTTCATTTTTATCCCGTCTGTCTTAGTGTCGGTCGGTGCGGGGGGGGGGGGGTGGAGGTGGTGGGGGAGGGGGGGGGATGGCGCCCCCGCAGACTGTTGGTGTCGCCGCTTTGTTATTTCCTTCTCTTCTCATTAATGGCCTCTCTCTTGGCCTGTTTTTTTATTTTTTATTTTATTTTATTTTTTTCTCTTTTTTTTAGCATTTGGCAAAAGGGGCTTTTTTAAGTATTTCGCTCTTGCCTTTTTATTGTTATTACTTCGCTATTCGTTACTCTTTTTGCGATTTCGTTTCCATCCTTCGGTATTTAGTTATTGGGAGCTGTATTTCCTTCCTTCGTTGGAGATTTTTTGTTGTTTCCATATTGGCTTTTTTTTGTTGATGTTTTGGGAACTTTCTTATCATTTGGTTATTGGATATTTTTTTCTCCTCGTATATTAGGCCTTTTTTTTACCATCATTAGCTCCGCCTCCCCCTCCCCCCCCTCCTTCACGCCTACAATTTTTTTTCGAGGATGGAGACAGAGGGCGGGGGGGGGGGTGCGGGGGGGGGGGAGGGAGGGGGTGATTTAGGGCAATTAGGTCTTCCGAATCACAGCATATAGAACAGATATGTGCAGCATAGATATTCTTTATTGAGTCTGGATCTCGTCGTGAATGTCTGCGGTCGTCATACTTCCAGGGGTCGTCGTGATGACAGGCCCTTATGGGACGACCGCCTTAGTAATCGGGACAGTCACAAAGGCTGCGGCGAGAGGTGACGATTGGGATTAGGGGTGACACACGCACGCACACACACACACAACACAGTATGGAGTATATAATATATATATATATATATATATATATTATATATATATATATATATATATTATATATAATTATATATGATATTATAAGTATATTATAGAGAGAGGGAGAGACGAGAGAAGAGAGAAGAGAGAGAGCACGAAGAGAGATCCTGAGAGACAGAGTTGGGGAGGAAGATTGAGTAGAGAGAGAAGAGAAGAGAGAGAGATGGAGACGAGAGAAGAGAAAGAGAGAAGAAAGAGAGAACATTATTGACGGAACGCGGACCGTGGTTCTGATCACATAACCTCATGTGACGATCGTGGAAGTACTTCTCGCCTACGAGAGAAAGAGAAACATGAACCTACGCGTTGCGGGCGACGGACACTGAATTAACTCGAGCGACGGTTCAGGAGGAGGTGAATGGAGAAGTAGGTAGCTTTGGATAGCGAATCGAAGACAGTGGTCTCTTATACGACGAAGAAGAGATATCGAAGTGCGAAAATAAACGGGGAGAGGTCGTAATGGCCCGTATATAGATGGGAGAATATCCAGAGGATTGATGGATATCGACCATGAGTCATGAAGCGGAAGGGAGATATCACGGAGAGAAATGAGGAGCAGAGCGCCTCATTGGAAGTACGGACGGATCAGATATAGTAAGAGGATGGGAGCATCGTTCGTACGACTTTCCAGAGATCGCGACGAGTTGAGTGAAGCTGGAGGGGATGAGGAAATATCGACAACAATTGAATTACTGCGTACAAGAACGATATACAACGAACCTCAGAAGAACGCGTGACGGAGAAATCGAAATTGCTAGTATACACGTGGCAGGACGTCCCAGATGATATGATTTCGCCGTCAGTCGTTCCCGCAAATCACGACCGAGCGGGGTTTGTAAGTGGAGGAAGGGGAAACGGCGTTGGCGATCTAAGAGTCTAGCAGAGAGGAATAGAGAAGAAGGTCTCGAACGAGATTCTGATAGAGGGAAGGGAGGCTTCGGCAGCCAATTATGAGTGGCGACAGGAGGAGATTTCCGTAGTGGAGATCAGAGTGAGGAGCGGCAGCTGAGTGTGGCGAACAGCTGGAGAGAGTTCTTCTAGGACGAGCACGGTGGAGAGTCATGGAAAATGTTCCACTTTGCTAGGGAACCATAACGTTATCAGAATGAGAGAGAAGGATGATAGAGGTGAGAGAGCTGAAAAAAGATCGCATGAGGGGAAAGAGGGAGAATGGGAGGTGAGAGACTGGACTGAGAGACGAAGAAGAGGAGGGACGATTAAACAACGATGTGAGGGGCAGAGAAGGCGGATGGAAGATGACACGTCGGGAAGGAATCGTGACGTCGAGCAGAAGACGCGGAAGATGGAGAAGAGAGAGTCGGGACGGAGGAGAAGACGGAGAGAGTATCGTGGCACGAACGCTAGCACGAGAAGGAGACACGAAGAGCCGAGAGGAGAGGAAGGGTGTGAGACGAGAAAAGAATCGGAGAGAGGCGAAGGCGAGAGCCTGCGAAACATGAGAAGAGCGTCCAGAAGAGTCCGGGAGAGAGTTCGAGAGGAGAGACAACGAGAGGAAGGATGAGAGAGGGAGGAGAAGAAATCCGAGGTGCGTTTAAGAGAAACCATGGGAGAATAGTCGATGGGGGTTTGTATGCGAGAGAGAGAGAGATGGAGAGTATGTAGAGAGAGAGAAGAGAACGATCGGAGGGTGGCCAAGCGGGAGTAGGCTAGAGCGCGGAGCGGCCAGAGAGCACTGGACGCCGAGGAGGAGCGCCGGGGCAACGCACCGCGCTTCGCACTTGCGGCCCAGGAGGACGTCGAGGCAATGCGAATCGGCGTTCATTGCGGCTGCGCGCCGGCACTAGTTCCTATCAACATTTCCGGAAAAAACATCACGTCGGCACGAAAACCTCCGCCTAAGAAAAAAAAAAATACGACACTGAAACCGTAATAGGAATCAAGGCAAAGAAATGCCCCCGACTGGGACCGAGGCACCTCGCGCCCCCTCGCGGAATTAGTCCTAATTTACATATAAAAAATTCACTAGTGGTTTTCGAGCCCGTGACACGCGGGGGTATGTTGCATCCCCGGAATAAATTCCTATAAACAACCCATAATTTGGTGTAGTTGGACCGCAATTTTCGTGACGGACTGACCGGCGGGTCTCCTCCGCCGTCTGCCTAACGAACGACCGGGTGTGTGTGTGAGAGGGAGGGAGAAGGGGAGGGAGGGAGACAGGGAGGAAGGGAGGAAGGATTGGAGAGCAGAGAGAGAGAGAAGAGACGAAGAGGGAGAGAGAGGAGAGAGGGAGAGAGAAGAGAGAGAGAGAGAGAGAGGAGAGAGAGAGAGAGAGAGAAGAGAGAGAGAGAGAGAGAGAGAGAGGAGAGAGAGAGAGAGAGAGGATGTGGGGGGGAAGAGAGAAGGAGACACAAGGAAAGAAGGAGAGAGTAAAAGAGAATAGAGAAAGGGAAGAAAGAGAGAGAGAAACAGAAAGAAGAAAAGTATGTATGAATGTGTGTATATATATATATATATATATATTATATATATATATATATATATATATATATATATATATATATATACATATATATATATATATATATATATATACTGCGTGCGCGCGCGTGTCGCTCCGTGCCGAGACCCACTTCATCACCGAGATACGCGCGGGCGCTCGGACGTGTTCGTGCGTCCGCCCCGCGGCTCCTCGCGTGCTCACTCCGGGTCGCGCATTCCAACACGGCAATAGATTCCGGAATTTACAGTTTAGTTACAGTGGTTAGCTTTATGGATTCCCCTTTCGCCGGCGGTAGAGTCGCGGGTGACGCCGGACGCCGGAGCAGATGCCCTTGGCTCTGTGTGCTTATCCCCGAATACCTTTTATTTATCGTCCATTCCGGTGCCAGAGCCGAGGTCGATGACATCATAACACCGTCTGTGAAGGCTGTACGTCACCTTCTAGGAGAGGGGTCTGGTGGGGGTGGGTGGGGTTGGGGTAAGGGGGAGAGGGGGTGGGAGTCAGTGAAACTACACTTTAGGAAAAGCACTGGAATACTTCTTGTAATGCTTCGCCCTCTTCGTCCCTTCTCACTGCGCTTGGACGTGCAACCAGACACACATGCGCACATACGTACACTGAACATACACAGAAACTATTAATTATACACAAAAACAAAAAACAAACACAAAAAGCAATACAAACACATTAAAACAAAACAAATACAAAAACACAAAACAACCACGTATAAACATGCATACTCAAACAAATACACAAACCAGAAAAAAACAGTGAGAGACAACCGCCCCCACACGCGCGCAAGTTGCAGTCCTTTCCCGACCGACGAAACAAAGCCAATTAAAATGGATTACGAAAGGCTCCTCCGGCGAGAGGCGCTGCTCGCCCCGAGAGGCGGCCGCGACAACGACATTGTCCTCCTCTGCATTTAATTTTGGTCCGGAGCAGAATCATCGGCGACAGGTTTAGAGCGCAGCGAATGACTGTCTTATCGGATTTATTATCACCTTCTGGCGTGGACTGCTCGCTTTCGCCGCCGAGACGCTGCTAACGACTCGACCAAGAAATACGTCGAGTACATCGCCGTAATATCACGTGTTTAGTGAAAGGGCGACGGCGATGGGCGCGGAGATAAGGGCTCCAAGAAGCGGACGGGGCAGAGGGTGGCGTTTTTTGAACAATGGGAAATACCTGTGTTGTTGATAACGGCCTGTATGTCGCCTGCCACTTATTGATAAGCGGGGGAAATTATACGAGGAATTATTTTGTAGTATTGCAGTCTGTGAAATACTGATGTATATTAAGAAGGAAATAAGAGGTGATATTCGAAACTGCAATGGCTGTAACACAACATCCGAGCGGCGCACACAAGCCCAATCCCAGAACGATATCGCAGCAGGATCTGCCGCCCCTCCATCAGCCGCCAAGCACGGGCGTCGGCAGGAGCATCGTGTATACAAGGCTAATAAATGTTGCCTCGAATGTAAAACGTGACGTCAGACAAACGCCGAAACAGAGATGTCGTCGTTATCGTCCTGGACGTCATATATCGCCGGCGACGTTAAAGAGGGCGCGAGGGACGGCGGCGACGCTGAATGGCGGAGGGACACGAGGCGCCGTCACTCCCTCAGCGAAGTGGCCCGAGGGGCGGCCTCCGTCGGGCAGCGCCGCGCCTCGGACACCCTGGCCCGGTGGCTGCGGCGCCGGCGGCCGGGAGCCACGGAGTCCGAAGGGTCCAAAGGGCAATTCCTGTAACTTATGTGTTATGGAGGCGAATAGGATGTAACGCGGCCATTCTTTCCGATTCCTTTCCATTCTATTTCGCCCCCCTCCCCCCCAGCC
The DNA here is from genome assembly GCF_003789085.1 of Penaeus vannamei. NCBI lineage: Eukaryota > Metazoa > Arthropoda > Malacostraca > Decapoda > Penaeidae > Penaeus > Penaeus vannamei. The sequence continues at coordinate 582,162 of NW_020869806.1, read as the reverse complement.
CTCTGGAGGCCGTGTCGTGCCGCCGCGTAATAGGTAATGAATTTCATTTCCACTAATAAAGACATGACTCAGGAACTCCCATTTGCTTCTTATTCACAATCAATATTAATTTCAAAACTGGGTACTTATAAGGGGCGTAAATAACCCGCGGTTGCAAATTTGCATCGACATGGGGAGGTTTGCAGTCGTAATTTGTGATGCCTTTCTCTTTTCCTTTTCGAGTCCGGACCTCTGTCAAATTTAGTTTATATATATATATATATATATATATATATATATATATATATATATATATATATATATATGTGTGTGTGTGTGTGTGTGTGGTGTGTGTGTGTGTGTGTGTGTGTGTGTGTGTGTGTGTGTGTGTGTGTGTGTGTGGTGTGTGTGTGTGTGTGTGTGTGTGTGTGTGTGTGTGTGTGTGTGTGTGTGTGTGTGTGTGTGTGTGTGTGTGTGTGTGTGTGTGTGTGTGTGTGTGTGTGTGTGTGTGTGTGTGTGTGTGTGTGTGTGTGTGTGTGTGTGTGTGTGTGTGTGTGTGTGTGTGTCTCTCTCTCTCTCTCTCTCTCTCTCTCTCTCTCTCTCTCTCTCTCTCTCTCTCTCTCTCTCTCTCTCTCTCTCTCTATATATATATATATATATATATATATATATATATATATATATATATATATATGTATGTATGTATTGGTGTGTGTGTGTGTGGAGAATGAAATGGAGAAAAAAGAGGTGATAGTGTCCCTAACGTAATTTGTGGCTTGCTTTCTCACTCAATCTCTCTCTCTCTCTCTCTATTTTCTTTCACTCACTCTCACTCTCTCTCTCTGTCTCCCTCCACTCTCTCTCTTTCTTTCACCCATCACTCAAATTCTCTCCCCCCCCCCCCCCTCTCTCTCCCATCTATCTATCTATCTTTTACTCTATCCGTGCGCAGACATGGCCACACACGCGCCCCCGCACCCCCGCCGCCAAAGCGCCAGCCAGAGCCCCTTGCCAACCACCTCGCAATCACCACACAGGACCACGCAAAGTTTAGAGTTACTCGAGGACCCGGTTGTCTGACGCGTTTTTTCCTATCGTCAAACAAAATGAAAATACGAGCAGGCTGATGTGCAAACAAAGCCGCGCTGTGCTATATATATGCATGCGGTAAGCTCGGCCGAACGGGAACCAAAGGACAGAGGAGTTCTAGACTCTTGATGGGGGGCCGAGCAGGGTAAACACACGCGCACACACTTACGTACACACACGCGCACACATATACATACGCGCAGGCACATATACACATGCACACACATACTTACTGCCAGACACACACACACACACACACACACACACACACACACACACACACACACACACACACACACACACACACACACACACACACACACACACACACACACACACACACACACACACGTACATACGAACACACACACACACACACATACAACACACACACACACACGTACATACGAACACACACACACACTCAAATTTAAACAGTGTTCTCGATTCTGAGAACTTAAAAACTTTGAAAGATCGTTCAGAGAGCAGTGTATTTCCGACACCTCGCAGATCCTTGTTATTGCATATTTCAATTTCAAAGCAGTTCTCCAGTCTTCCACGAGGACACCACAAGGCCTCACACGGTTCATGGCAGGACGCAGTGACGTCATAAAGATCATTTCTTCTTCTGTCTGTCTGTCTGTCTGTCTGTCTGTCTCTCTTTCTTTCTCTCTCTCTCTCTCTCTTCTTCCCTACCTCCCCCCCTCTCTCTTTCTCCTCCTCTCCCTCTCTCTTTCTCCTCCTCTCCCTCTCTCTCCTTCTCTCCCTCCCTTCCTTCTTCCCCCTCCCTCCCTCTCCCTCTCCTCCCTCCCTCCTCCTCCTTCCTCCCTCCCCCTCTCCTCCTCCCTCCCCCTCCCTCTCTGCCGGCTGTTATCTCTTTTCTTGTAAAAAGCCAGCTACTTTTTCTTTTTTCTCTTTACCCAAGACTTTATTAATCGCCATATGGCATCATCACCAGTTTTAAATGTTCCTGGCGACGTCATACACAATATTCTTCTTTG
>NW_020869806.1:567593-575093 GCF_003789085.1 Penaeus vannamei | reverse complement strand
ATCCTGGGCGAGATATACTGCGGGAAATTCTGAAATCGGAGGCAGGCTAAACTTGCAAAATCGGAACTTGTCAACAACACTGAAATACCGGGGGAAAAAAGGTTATGTTGTGGCCTCGTGTTTTCTCCGTTTTTTTTTTTTTTTTTAATTTTATTATTGTTTATTATTCTATTAATTTTCTTTTCTTTTACTTAGTTTTTGTTTTGGTTATTTTTCGCACGCAAAGTTATTGCGATAATTGCTCCAATTTTCTTACCCAAAACAACTACGCAATTATCGTTATTTTTCTCTTTTCTCCGAGAGAGAAATTTAATCCATTTAGCTTCATCCCAAAAGTCTATCATGTATGTGTTCAGTGTTCAAAGACACGCTCGTTCCATTAGGAATTCAAGCTACACGGAATATCGCAAAACAACGTATTTGATGGTAAATAAGAAAAAAAGAGGGAGGGGAGAGGGAGGGACGGAGGAAGGAAGGGAAGGGGGGGGAGGGGGAAGGGGGGGGGGAAGGGGCGGGGGAGGAAGGAAGGGAGGGAAGGAGGGAGAGAGGGAGGGAGGGAGGGAAGGGGAGGGGAGGGAGGGAGGGGGGGGAGAAGGAATGGGGAGGGAGTAAGAGAGACATAGAGAGATATAGAGATAGATAAATAGATAGATAGAGTGAGGAGGAAGAGAAGGGGAGAGGGTGAGAGAGAGGGAGAGGGAGAGAAAGAAAATTATGAAAAAAAAATCACCATATAAGGAGGAGGAGGAAGAGAAAAAGGAAGAAGAGGAAGAGGAGACGAAGAAATGAAAGAAAGTAGAGGGGAGGGGAGAGGAAGCAGAGATGCAAGAGAATGAGGAAGAGAGATAGGGAGAGGAGGAGGAGGAGGATCAGGAGGTTGAGGAGAAGGAGGTGGTGGAGGAGGAGGAGGAGGTGGTGGAGGTGGAGGAGGAGGTGGAGGAGGAGAAGAAAGAGAAAGAGAAAGAGAAGGAGGAGGAGGGAGGGGAGAGGGGCTTCTCTCCAGGATGTCTCGTGCAACATCTGCAACCGAGGCGAGCGAACAAGAAGTGATAACTAAATAATGAAAGCAATGACGTCACATATAAATACAATATAATCCCACAAGAAAGACTCATTGCTCACTGCCACCCCGCAAGACGATACACAGGATGATCCTTTCTAAATCCTCTACTGCAGACGTCTCCGGCCTGTCAGCAGTGTCAGCCCTGTCAGCAGTGTCAGCAGGGTCACGCCACGCACGCTCCCATGTCAGTGTCAGCAGCGCAAGTGTTTGGGCAGAGAATCCTGTCACTCTTGTCACGCCAAAAACGCTCGTGACACCTTGCTGCCACCCTTCGTGCGACCACTCAGCTAAGGCGGGCAATTAGCACAGCATTCGAGGTCGCTGTGCCTAGGCTGGTCTTATACCCAGGCAATTATACTAGTACATATAAACATGCGTAATTAGATGCATACTCTTACATATAAACGTGTGTAATTAGATGCACATTTATACATATAAACATGCGTAATTAGATGCATACTTATATACATGCTATATACAGATATACAAAACATTTATATTATGTAATTAATGTGAAATCTGTTAAGTACACAATATTGCCAATGTAAATTCAGTTGATAACGTTAAGAATAATTAGAAGCAAGATTCATTGCTTAAATGAGAATCGTAAATTAACAATTATGTTAATAAAGTTGATGGGGATGACGATGATAATGATAATGAGAAAGTGTCAATCATTATAACAATAATCATCATTACAAAAACAACAATGATAGTCCCAACAACAACACAGTCAGATCAACTGCACGACAACTGATACGCCAGAACGAAGGATGGGGCGAAGGGGGAAGGGGACGGGGAAGGAGGGGGGGGAGCGTGAAGAGCAAGAGCTATTAAACTCGTCAAACAACAAAACAAACACCGACATCAACACCAGCAACAAACAACAACAAAGCCTCCCCCCTGGACTCCCTTTCAACACCGTCCTTTCCCCCCAGCTTGCAATGACCTTCCCCCCCTGCACCGTCCTTTCTCCCTGCATCGTTCTTTTTCCCCTTTCACCGCCCTTTCTCCCCTACATCATCCGTTCCCCCTACATAGTCCTCCCCCCCTGCACCGTCCTTTCCCCCCTGCATCGTCCTTTCCCCCTTACACCGTCCTTTCTCCCTACATCATCCTTCCCCTCCCTAAACCGCCACTTCTCCCCTGACACCTACCTTCCCCACCCTAAACCATCCTTCCCCCCTAAAACCTAGGGGGAAAAAAGGGGGAAACTCACGGAACAAGACGCCAGAACCCCCCCCCGCCCCCCCACCCCAAAGAATATCCCTCAGCCTCAGAGCCTCAGAGCAATTAACACGAAAGGGCCGCCGAATCCCCTCCCTCCGAAGACGACGCAGCCAACGCGAGGATCTTGATGGCCCTAATAATGAATCGTTAGAGGAATATTAGTGCATCTCGACATCGTAGGAAGGGCGCTCCTGGGTGGTACCTGTCAGAGCTCAGGGCCGGGGCGTGGCTGGGGGGGGAGCGAGGGGGGGAGGGGAGGAGGGGAGGGAGGAGAGGGGATGGGAGAGAAGGGAGGAAGGGGAGGGGGTAGGAGGAGGGGAGAAGGAGGTGTAAGAGGAGAAGGAGAAAGAGAAGGAAGAGGAGGAGGGGGAGGAGAAGGAGGGAGAGGAGGAGGGAGAGGGAGAGAGAAAGAGGAAAAAAGGGAGGGAGGGAATGGCAGAGGAGGGAGGACGACGAGACCAGGAGGCCAAAGAACGCTGGGGCTTGTCAAGCGCCGAAGAATAAGCGAGACATAAGCAAAGACGAGCCCGGGAAGACTGTTTTTTGCATACCTCTGAGTGCCTGACAGAGAAAAAACAAAAGACATGCAGCATGTTTTTCCAACAGAACAAATCAAAATAGAGACAAACAGATACCCACACCCATCAGCTTTAAATAAAAAAGACACATAAACGTTCATACCCGTCCAACTACTTGAAAAAAGGTTCTAAAATATGAGTTGCAAAAAAAAAAAAAAAAAAAAAAAAAAAAAAACGAGAAAGGGTTACGACACACACGCGCGCGCAACGCTGATAAAGGACGGATCAAACCCCCAAAACAAGCGTCCTCGCGGGTCCGAAACAGCCGACGCGCGGCGCGCCGTAAACCCCGATGACACAGGGCGATCAATGGCCCGAACACAGAGCACGTAATAGAACTCGATTCCAAGAGACTCCTCCGCTGTAGAGAGGAGATCTCGGCGTGTTTCGGTGGACAGACACGGTTGTTCGGTGTAAAACGGGTTAATGGCTAACGAGTTAATTGTTAAGGGTGGCTGGAGTGGGCGAGGAGGGCCGGAGTGAAGGAGGGGTGGGCGGGAGGCACAGGCAACAGGTGTCCAGACGAGCGGGGAAGGTAAAACCCACACGACTGCCGGGAAAAGTGTACACCGGATCGCCGCTTGAAAAAGGCTTCATGAAATACACCGAGAAATGTTGTATCAAGAACGCGGCGACACACGGGGAACAGGATGGGAAGAAAGACGGCAAGAAAAAGGGTGAAATAAGAGTAATCACACACACACACACACACACACGCACACACACACACAACACACACACACACACACACACACACACGAAAAAAACGATGAATGCAGGTTTATTAAAACAGATTCACTGAAATTTTGAAATATACACAAGTAAACACTATATGACTCGCTGTCGACATGTGTTCGTTTGTTTAATAAATGTGACGATAATAAAGAAAAAAATCATCCTGATGAAAAAATAAGATTTAGGTAAACCAGCCATGGCGATAGTAGTAGAGAAAAAAGGAAAGGAAAAAGTAGCAGAGAAAAATAGGAAGATCATAAACCAGCAACAGCAACGATGGTTAACGTAAAGATGAAACGCTAAGAAAATGAACGAAAATGAGAAAAAACAAAAAAGAGAGAGAAAAACCGATGTCGGGTGAATACGAAACAAATGAATAAATAGAGAGGGCAAAGGAGAAAACTTAGAAGAATCTTTAAAAAAAGAAAGGGGGAATAAGGCATTTGAAAGAGAGAGAGAGTAAAGAAAAACGGAAATACAAAAAATGTACAATAAAAGTTCTAACAAAACAATAAGAAATAAGAAGGTGCAGAGAGGAAAAAAGTAAATAAAAATGTTAAGAAACAAAGAGATTGAAAAAAGAATATTGTAAAGCGGCTGTAAAATCGAAAGAAAATGCTTTGTGGTCAAAATTGAAAAGACAAAAATAGAAAGAACCAGAAAAAAGACGAAAGAACACGTAAAGAAAACGAGAAAAAAATGAGCGACAAGGAAAAATGGAGATGTAAAAGAGGAGGGAAGGAGAAGGGGATGGATGAAGAGAGGAAGAAGATGGTGAAGGAAAGGAAGAGTAAGGAGGTAAGAATGATGAAGACGACGATGATTGATGACGATGATGATGACGACGCTGAAGAGGACGATGATAACGATGAGGCAGAGGAGGAGGAGGAAGAAGAGGATAGAGAGGAGGGGGGAAGGAACGAACGAACGAAGATAAAGATGAAAAGGAGAGAGATAGAGAAAAATATTAAGGAGAGGATATAGATTAGGAGGAGGGGGAGGAGCAAGGGGATAAGAAGTAAGGGAAGAGGAGAAAGAGGAAAAGATGATGACGAAAGGAGGAGAAAGGTAAGAAAGAGCAGGTGGAGGAGATGAGTGACCAGAGGAATGAGGTTGCAAACACAGACCAGGGGATGAGAGAGGATCAAGAGCAGGGGGGGGGGAGGAGGGAGGGAGGGAGAGGACGGGGAGGGATGGGCCATGGCAGGTAAGGGAGGAGGAGGAGGCAGGAAGGGAGGGAGAGGAGGGAGAAGGACCGGGAGAGGGAGAGAGAGAAGGAGGGAGGCGAGGAGAGGCAGTAGGGAGGGAGGAAGGAAGAGAGGAGGGAGGAGAGAGGGAGGGGGGGGGGGGAAAGGGAAGAGAGGAGGAGGAGAGGGGAGGGAGGAAGAGGAGGGGAGAGGAGACAGGAAGGAGGGAGGGGTGGGAGGGTGGGAGGGAGAGTCAGGGATAGGGAGAGGAGGAAGAGGGTAGGGAAGAGGAGAAGTAGGGGGTCGGGGGGAGGGAGTCAAGAAAACGAGAGAGGAAAGGAAGGAGGGAACGGAAGTAAAGTGGGGGAGAAATCATAGAGAGAAAGGAAAGGTTGAAGGTTCAAGGAAGAAGAAAAGATTTGGAACTAAGCCATTAAAACAAACATTTTTCAGCAGAGAATCAAAAATAATTAAGTATTTCATCAAATTCTCTCTTCCTTACTCCTCCCAACTCTCCTCCTCCCTCCCTCCCTCCCTCCTCTCTCTCTCTCTCTCTCTCTCTCTCTCTCTCTCTCTTCTCTCATCATCTCCTCTTCTCTCTCTCCTCTCCTCCCCTCTCTCTCTCCCTAATACACACACAACACACACACACAAAACAAAATAAAAGATAATAAAAAAATAAAAAATGGTACATGGCTCGGCGGAAATTCAAGGCGCAATACATAAATGCCTTTAATTCCTCTAACCAATAAGGGGAAAGTTGATAAAGCGGGTTTGGCGGCTTAGTAGTAACTTCACCAGAATCTCTCTTGTTTGCTATGTCTATTTTTCGAGGCTTTAATAAAATTCGTGTACATACAGATTATCGGTCATGCAAAAACATATGCTAATGTAATTTCATTGTGGTGCAAATTTACGGTTTATTTTCATAGTAAATATCTAATTGATTAAGTGGCTGTGTGTGTGCGAGAGAGAAGAAAAGAGAGAGAGATAGAGAGAGAGAGAAGAGAGAGAGAGAGAGAGAGAGAGAGAGAGAGAGAGAGAGAGAGAGAGAGAGAGAAGAGAGGAGAAGAGAGAGAGAGAGAGAGAGAGAGGGAGGAGGGGGGGGGAAGGGGGAGGAAGGGAGAGGGAGAGAGGAGAGAAAGAGAGATGAGAGAGAGAGAGAGAGAGAGAGAGAGAGAGAGAAGAGAGAGAGAGAGAGAGAGAGAGAGAGAGAGAGAGAGAGAGAGAGAGAGAGAGAGAGAGTAGAGAGAGAGAGAGAGAGAGAGAGAGAGAGAGAGAGAGGGTAGAAGGTAGAGGAGAGATTGAAGAAAAATAGAGAATACTGAGAGTGTGAAAAAAGAGGAGGGAAAGGGAGAGGGAAGGGAGAGCGTAGGAGAAGAGAGGGAGAGAGAGAGAGTGGAGAGAGGGAGAGAGAGAATGAAGAGATGGGAGAGGAGAGAGAGAAGAGAGGGGGGGAGAAGAGAGAAGAGAGAGAAAACAGAGGAGAGGAGAGGAGAGGAGAGGAGGAGAGGAGTGGAGAGGAGAGGGAGAGGGAGAGAGATGAAGAGAAAGAGAGAGAAAAAGAGATAAGAGAAAGAGAGAGTGAGAAGAAAAGAGAGAGAGAGAGAGAAAGAGAGAGAAGAAAGAGAGAGAGAGAGAGAAGAGAGGAGAGAGAGAAGGAGAAGAGGAGAGAGAGAGGAGAGAGGTGAGAGAGAGAGAGATGAGAGAGAAAGAGAGAGAGGAGAGTGGGATTGTGAGAGAGGTGAGAGAGGGAAGAGGGAGTGAGAGAAAGGAAGAGAGGAGAGAGGAGAGAGGAGAGAGAGGGGAGAGAGGAGCAGTGAGAGTGAGAGTGAAGAGAGAGAGAGAGTATGAGAGAGAGTGAGAGTGAGAGTGAGAGAGTGAGAGAGAGAGAGAGAGAGAGAGAGAGAGAGAGAGAGAGAGAGAGAGAGAGAGAGGATGGGGGAGGGAGGGGAGGGAGGGAGGGAGAGAGGAGGGAGAGGAGAGAGGAGAGAGGGAGAGGAGAGGGGGAGAGGGAGGAGGGGGAGAGGAGAGAGGGGAGAGGGGAGAGGGGAGAGGGGAGAGGGGAGAGAGAGAGAGAGAGAGAGAGAGAGAGAGAGAGAGAGAGAGAAGAGAGAGGGAGAGAGAGAGAGAGAGAGAGAAGAGAGAGAGAGAGAGAGAGAGAGAGAGAGAGAGGAGAGAGAGAGAGAGAGGAGAGAGAGAGGAGAGAGGGGGAGGGAAGAGGGAGAGAGGGAGAGAAGAGAGATGAGAGAGAGAGATGAAGAGAGAGGAGAAAAGAGAGAGAGGAGAGAGAGAGAGAGAGAGAGTGAGAGAGAGAGAGAGAGAGAGAGAGAGAGAGAGAGAGAGAGAGAGAGAGAGAGAGAGAGAGAGAGAGAGAGAGAGAGCGGAGAGAGCGAGAGAGAGAGAGAGAGGAGAGAGAGAGAGAGAGAGAGAGAGAGAGAGAGAGAGAGAGAGAGAAGAGAGAGAGAGGGAGAGAGAGAGAGAGGAGAGGGGGGGGGGGAGTTAAAGGCGACCTCTCTCTTTGCCGCCTGACACGTGCTTTCATGACACGTTGATGGCAGTGTCAACCGGAACACAGTCTTATCAAGCGGAAAAAGACAGAATCACAGACAGTTGGCGACGACGATTTCAGCACGTTCGAATCCTCAAAAAAAGAAGAAAAAGAGAAAATAAAAGATCGGGTTTGCTCAAATCGCCTGGAGTTGCG
>NW_020869806.1:540093-557593 GCF_003789085.1 Penaeus vannamei | reverse complement strand
AGGCAAGCATACGGGGTTTGGCTCTTAATAGCTCTCATTCTCTCTCATGATCTCTCTCTCATCTCTCATTCTGACTTTCATTCTCTCATTCTCTCTCTCTCTCTCTCTCTTCTCTATCTCCCTCCCCCACCTCTCTCTCTCTCTCTCTCTCTCTATCTCCCTCCCCCATCTCTCTCTCTCATGATCTCTCTCTCTCTTATCTCCATCTCTCTCTCTCTCTCTCTCTCTCTCTCTCTCTCTCTCTCTCTCTCTCTCTCTCTCTCTCTCTCCTCTCTCTCTCTCTCTCTCTCTCTCTCTCTCTCTCTTCTCTCTCTTCCTTTTATGCTGCATCGTTTAACAAATCGATAACTAGAATTTGCGCTTAATATCTTGCAAAGATTCAATGCTCGGGCAATAAAGATTAGAAACAGAGAGTTAATTCTTTAAAATCTCCTGGCATATTAGCCGCTTAGAAGAAACAGGTTTAATGCTTTTACAGCCAACATTTTTCTATTCCTTCGCAACGAAAGCTCGCAATTTATGAGTTGCAGTTCATAATCGTCGTTGATTATGAGGCTTTGCAGTCTATGAACCTTGCAATGATTTATGGTCTGTATACCGAGAGTGATCAGTCTTTGCAACCCCGTGCTATCTGCCCGAAGGATTCTCATAATGCAAGAATTAAGCACTTCAAAGCTACTTAAGAAAATACTACTACTACTAGTACTACTACTAAATAATGATAATAATAATAATAACAAACTAAAATAGCACCGGATATTTGGGCAACTCCCATACAACACAAGGCACTCTGTTTCCAACCGGCCAAACCTCAAGCAATTATTCCTAACCCAATCTAGATCCCTTCTGCAAGCACTCTCTCTTACACGTTCGCGTTAAAAGCAAACAGTCTCTCTCTGCAGGACAGCGGCCATCCCGTGATAATGAAGGGTGCTGTGACCTCGCGACAAAGCCTCGCCAAATCCTCTTCTTATGCAGGCCGGACCGCTTGGTAATTGCTTCTCCTTTTCTTGGGTTTGTTGTCCCTCGGTGCTTAATTAGAGGGAGAGAGGGAGAGGGGGAGAAGGGGAGGGATGGAGAGGAGAGAGAGGGGGGAGGGAGAGAAGGAGAGGGAGAGGGGGTTGAGCGGAAAGAGAGAGAGAAGGAGGGAGGAGAGAGGGAGAGGAGAGGGGGAGGGAGTGCGGGAAGGGGAAGGGATAGGGAGAGGGAAAAGGAGAAGAAAAAGAAGAAAAGAAGAAGGAGAAGTAGACGAAGAAGTAGAAGAAGGAGGAGGAGAAGGAGCAGGAGGGGAAGAGAGGGAAAAAGAAGATGAAGAAGAAGCAGAGGAAGAAGGGTGAGAAGAAGAAGATGGAAAAAATGTAGAAGAAGAAGATGAAGAAGAAAAGGAGGAAGACGAAGACGAAAAATAAAGAAAGGTAAAAAAGCAAGAAGAATACAAAGAAAGGGAACGGAATATGAATGAGAAGAAAAAGGGAGGAATGTGGGGCTTTTGCGGCATAAGTTAGTAATTTTCTCACAATTTTATTCCAAAGTTCTCAGCGCGAGGAGAAGGTTAATAACAAAATGCTGCGCGAAATTAGTCCCTTTGAAATTATCCGACAAAAAAAAAAAAAAAAAAAAAACACGAAAGAAAGGGCGAAAAAGAAAAAAAAAGTTTGGAATAACTTTCTGACAACAAGACACGGAAAAAAGATGGGGGGGAGGAAATAAAAAACTAGAAAAAGAGAGAGAGAGAGAGAGAAAGAAAAGAAAAGAAAAAAGAGCGAGAGTGACTCTACAGCTCTATCAATTTGGAGTTAGAAAACATCTCTGAGGAGAAAAAAGGAAAACATCGACTCCTTCCGGCATTGTGTATCAGGGAGGAGCGCTGAGTTCTGTGGAGGAGCCTTTCTTGCGGCGCCCAAGTTCCTTCGCCAGAAATAATAAAGTTTGATACTCAGCCGACCATATGCGGTCCTCCCCCCTCTCTCTCCACTCTCCCTTCTCTCTCTCGCCATTCTTTCTCTTTCTCTCTCTTTACACTCTCCCTTCTCTCGCTCTCTCCTCCCTCCCTTCTGTCTCTCTCTTTCTCCTCCCTCTCTTCTGTCTATCTTTCTCCTTGCTCCCTTCTCTCTCTCTGCTCCCTCTCTTCTGTCTCTCTCGTTCTCCTCCCTCTCTTCTATCTCTCTCTCCTTCTTCTGTTCTCCTTCCTCGTTCCCTCTTTCATCTCTCCTATCGTTTTCTTGTCTTTTTCCTCTTTATTCTTTCCCTCCTCCTTCTTCTCTCTTCTCCTTTCGTCTTTCCTCCCAAACTACTCTCTCTCTCTCCTTTCTCTTCTTTCTTCTTTCCCTCCTCCTTTTTCTCTCGCTCTTCCCTCCTTCCCTCTCCTCCTTTCTCTCTCCACTCCTCCCTTCTTCCTCTTCCCGACTTTTCTTTCTCTACTTTCAAGTTCATGGAATCTTTTCTCTTTCATTCCCCTTTTCGTTATTGTATTCTGTTACGCTGTCTTTTTTCCATCAATCTTCCCTCTCATTTTTCTCGTTCTTCCACGTATATTCTCTTTCATTAGTCTCTCTTCCTTTCATCTCTCCATAAAACTATCTTATCTACCATTCCCATCTATCATTCTCTCTTTATCTCTTCTTCCTTCCTTCCGCATATCCTCTCTTTATCTCTTCTTCCTTCCTTTCTACCTCCCTATTCACCTCTCTTCACCTCTTCCACCTTCCTCCCGTCCTTACCCCCCTACATACCCACACCTCCAACCCCACTCCCCACCTCCGACCACCCAGCCCCCCCCCCCCCCACCCACCTCTCACCCCCCCCCACCCACCTCTCCCCACCCCACCCACCACCCACCCTCTCCCACCCCACCCACCCCCCACCAGCACGACCTCGATAAGACATGCTTGCGGTGTTGTCAGCGTCGAGCGAAACGAACCACTCTGCTCACTGAGACTCCTTATCAGATTATCAGCGTTAATTAATCGGGTTCACGCGGTCCGGCACACACGCTGGCGAGAACAGAGCACAGGAACCTCCGAAAAAGAGACCAGGTGAGTCTTCGTTTACAGTCAGGTGAGCCTCTGAATAAAGACGTATGAATTTTCCGATGTAGACACGTGGACTCCCGGAGACAGACACGTACTTCCAAATGCAGACACAGGAACCCCCGAAGACAGACACACGAACCTCCAAATACAGACACGTGAACAGCATAGTGAAATGGAGAAGCGTTAGTCACACTGTTTGTGTATTTCCATTTTGCGTGTTTATATATCTCTATATATTTTTAAGATCTTAGAGTCTTTATTGAATAAGAAACAACAAAAAAGGAGAACAAAAAACGCTCGACCATAACTGTAGTTTTGATGTCCATTATATTACCATAACACTCGTAAAAAACGGCGATAAAAACAGATCTTGGCACAAACTAGTGAATCAAACCTCGCAATAAAGGACATAAATCATCTCCCATGCTTCCCTTCCCCTCGCCTGCCCCGCCCTACCCCCTACCCTCGCCTGCCCCGCCCCTACCCCCTACCCTCGCCTGGCCCGCCCCTCCCCCTCATTGGCCCGCCGCCTCCCCTCGCCGACCAGGCTACCGATGGCCACCTTATACACAGGACGCACAAAAACATATGATTGACACTTGCCACTTTTACATGGGATTACAATCACGGCCGTCCGGAGCAGGAGGGACTCTCGCTCTTAATCTCTTATGGTATACGGGTGATTTTAGCTTTTTTTCTTTCTCTCTCTCTCGTATCTTTTCACACACTCGCACCTTTTTTTATCTTTCTTACTTTCTCGGTTTCATTCCCTTTCTTTCTTTTTTTCTCTTTTTATCTCTCCCCTTTCCCCATCTTAGTCTCTCTTCTCTCTCTCCCCCCCTCTCTCTCTCTATATCTTTCTTTCTCTCTCCTTCTCCCTATTTCTCTCCTCTCCCTCTCCTCTCCTCTTCCTCTCCTTCTCCCTCTCCCTCATTCACTCCCTTCGTTTCTCACTAACCCCTTTTATCCCCCTCCCCCTCCACCCCCTCGCTCTCTCTTCCAATCCTTTCTTTACCCCTTTTTGTCGCACTTGAACTGGTTTTCGGGCGTGCGACATGAATCGTAATGAAGATTTCTCGTGCGTCCCATGCTAGAGCCTCGTTCATCATGATTTCCGCAGGTAATCCTTCACTCCCGGGTTACAAAAAGGCTGATCAGAGCCGGTGACAAAGGGTGAGACTAATGCCTGAAGATGGGGGCCGTTCCCACCTTCTACAGTTGCAGAGAGAGAGAGAGAGAAAATAATGTTCTTTTTGTTTTCTCTCTCTTCCCCTTCCCCTTCCTTTTTATCGCGAAAGATGAAGCGGTAGTGTAATAAAGATGGGAAAAAATGAAAAAAAAAAATTAGAACAGAAAAAAAACAAGAAAGATTCAGCAGTTTTGTAATAAAGATGGAAAATTGATACAAAAGAAGAAAAAAAAATGAGAAAAAAAAACACGAGATTTCTTGGCATTGAGACGGATAATCTTGTTGATGTGATTTCGTTGGTAAGAAACTTTAATGCCGACCTGATTGATCTTGTGTGCCCGCGTCCAGCCACAGGGGAGGGATGGGCGGGGGGGGGGAGGATGGGGGGGAGGAGGGATGGGCGGGGGGGGGGTATGGCTGCGGAGGAACGTGGCTGAGTTGCTAAGGTCAGGAGTGACTGAGCTCTTCCCTTACTGAGTGAGTGGCTAGGGCCTCGTGTGTGAGTTTATGTTTATATATGGATAATTTTTGTAACTGTTCATATCTGTTTATCTTTTTATAGTTTACATATATATTTATTTTGTATCTGTATTCATATTTATTTTTATATTGTTATTTATATTTATTCTTCATATCTATTTCTATCTGCTCTCATATCTTAATCTATCTATCTATCTATCTATCTATCTATCTATCTATCTATATATATATATAATATATATATATATATATATATATAATATATATATATATATATTATATATATTATATACATATATATGTTTCAAACTACATTCATATCTACTTTTTTCAATAGCTGCATCTATATTTACATCTAAATCTATATCTGTGTCTTTCTATATGTATGTTTATGTATGCATATGTATGTATGTATGTGTGTGTGTGTGTGTGTGTGTGTGTGTGTGTGTGTGTGTGTGTGTGTGTGTGTGTGTGTGTGTGTGTGTGTGTGTGTGTGTGTGGTGTGTGTGTGTGTGTGTGTGTGTTGTGTGTGTGTGTGTGTGTGTGTGTGTGTGTGTGTGTGTGTGTGTGTGTGTGTGTGTGTGTGTGTGTGTGTGTGTGTGTGTGTGTGTGTGTGTGTGTGTGTGTGTGTGTGTGTGTGTATGTACCATGAACACGAATAACTATAAATAACTCACAGGAGTAACAAGATATAACCAAAGCCGTTTATGCAACTTCTGCGGCAACTAAGCGTCTCTTCCACAGGAGTATATCAACACCTAAGTCAACTTACTTAAACGGGAAAGAGAAATAAATGAAAGAAATTCCAGGAAAAGAAGAAAACAAAAAGAAAATCAGAGAAGAAAAAAAAAAGAAAATTCGAGAGAAAAAAAGAAAATCCGTGGAAAAGACGAAGAAAATCCGAGAAAAAAAAGAAAATCCAGGAAAAAAAGAAAATCCAAGAAATATCAGGAAATTCCAAGAAAAACAAACAAACAACCCAAATCCAGGAAACCAAACAAGGAAAATCGGCGAGAAAAACATTAAAAAACAACAAAATAATTTCCTGTCCAACAACCACACCTATCTGGCCACCGAGTCCAGAAAGCACGCGAAGCCAGTGAGTTGTTGTATAATTTCATTGACCGACAAGACAACTATCAAAGGCAAATGAAAAAAAAAGTAAACATAAGCATTTTGATAGGAGGCACAGACGGGTTTCTGGTTACTTGTCGAATTTTAATTTTTGATCAGTTTTTGGACATTACAATTCAGTATGTGATGTTATCATTCGATTATCTATGTTTTGAAAAGTTTGCAGAAAAAGACAGAGAGTGTGTGTATGTAACGGCAGATAGAGAGGGAGGAAGGAGAAAGAGAGATAAAGGGAGAAAGAGAGAGGGAGGGAGAGGAAGAGGGAGGGAGAGGGAGAGGGAGAGGGAGAGGGAGAGGGAGAGGGAGAGGGAGAGGGAAGGGAGAGGGAGAGGGAGAGGGAGAGAGACGAGGGAGAGGAGAGAGAGAGAGGAGAGAGAGAGAGAGAGAGAGAGAGAGAGAGGAGAGAGAGAGAGAGAGAGAGAGAGAGAGAGAGAGAGAGAGAGAGAGAGAGAAGGAGGGGAGAGAGAGGGAGAGGGGAGTGAGTGAGTGGAGAGAGAGAGAGAGAGAGAGAGAGAGAAGAGAGAGAGAGAGAGAGAGAGAGAGAGAGAGAGAGAGAGAGACAGAGAGGAGAGAGAGAGAGAGAGAGGACGAGAGGAGAGGGAGGAGAGAGAGAGAGAGAGAGAGAGAGAAGAGAGGAGAGAGAGAGAGAGAGAGAGAGAGAGAGAGAGAAGAGAAGAAGAGAGGGGAAGGAGAGAGAGAGAGAGAAGGAGAGAAGACAGAGAGAGAGAGAGAGATACATGAGAGCCCAGGGGGGGGGGAGTGAGGGGGGGAGTAGAGGGAGGGAGGGATGGAGTGAGTGCAGGGAGGGAAGTGAAGTGAAGTGAGTGATTGAGTGAGTGAGGGAGGAGAGGGAGAGGGAGAGGAGAGGGAGAGGGGGAGAGGATGACAGGAGGGAGAGGGAGAGGGGAGAGGGAGAAGGGAGAAGAGAGGGAGATGGGGGAAGGGGGAGAGGGAGAGGGAGAGAGAGAGAGAGAGAGAGAGGAGAGAGAGAGAGAGAGAGAGAGGAGAGGAGAGAAGAGAGAGAGAGAGAGAGAGAAGAGGAGAGACAGACAGATCAGTACACACAGACAGGATTCAGAGAACTATTGATGATCAAACACAAAGACCAGAGAAAGAGTTAGAAAGAAAGAAGTTTTAGAACGAGACAAGGAAAAGATTAATAGACGAATTAAACTGTCTTCTTAATTCATCAACGTAAAGTTTCTTATCAAGGCACTCGGAAGATAGAATTAAATTATAATTTATGTCTGTTGCTCTAAAGAAAATAAAAACGTTTGTTCACCAAATTGTGATTTTCACCCCGTGTTCCGCCGGGCGGGTTGTTGGTTAGGACTCGTTGGACGAACTTACAAAATATAAATAGAATAAAATATAATGTGCTAGCGCTCGATATATATATTTTTTTTTTGTCCGGTTTGCCTCTTCTCTCTATCTCCGTCTTTTTCTGATTCTGCTTTGTCTCTGATCTCTGTCCATGTTCTGTACCGTGGTCACTACGAAAGAGATCTGAAGAAGAAATACTATATATTGTATCAATTCGCGGACCGGGGGTGTTCTTCTGTCTCTCTCTCTCTCGTCTCTCTCATCTCTCTCTTCTCTCTCTCTCTCGCTCTCTCTCTTCTTTCTTCTCTCTCGTTCTTCATCCTCTCTCTCATCTCACTCTCCCTCTCCCTCATCCCTCGTAACTCTTCCTCCACTCTCCCTCATCCCTCTGCGCTCTCCTCTCCTTCCCTTCTCACCAACTCGTTCCCTCTTCCCTTCCCTCTCTCATCCCATCAACGTTCCTACTCACGCGCTTCTATACTTTTTCACTAAAGATTCCAAGTCCACTCCTGAAAGCTCTGCCTACTGAAACGCCTAAGTGAAGTCAAGTCACTCCAATCCCTCCATCTCTCCTCAAGGTTTTTCACTCATGTCTCCTCCCCCTCTCCCGTTCTCCTCCCTCCCTCCTGTCCCTCGCGCCCTTCTCCTTTTTGTCTCTTCTTCCTTTCTCTCCTCTTTCCGCTTATTGTTGTAGTGTAGCACTATACCTCCTTCTTGTTTCCCTTCCTTCTTGCTTTTTTTTTTCTTTTCTTTTTTTTTTTTTTTTCTCTCTTCCTCTTTCTCTCTCTCTCTCTCCTCTCTCTCTCTGTCTCTCTCTTCTCTCTCTCTCTCTTCTTCTCTCTTCTCTCCTCTTCTCTCTTTCCCGTCTCATTTTTTCTTTTTTTTCCTCTCTTAATCAGTGTTTGTTTTCCGCTTCTCTTCTCTCTCTCCTCGCGTTTCCTCCCTCCTCTCTTCTTTCTTCTCTCCTTCCTCTCTCTCGTCTCTCCTCTCTCTCTCTCTCTCTCCTCCCTCTGCCCCTTCTTTCCCCCTCGTCTTCAGTTCTCCATCCGTCTGTCGCACATCTTCCCTCTCCCATTCCTCCTCTGCCCTCTCTCTCCTCACCTCCTTTCCTTCCTTCGTCTGCTTTTCCCTCTTTCTCATTCGTCTTCTCTCTCTTCTTCTCTTGTCTTTCTCCATCTTTCTCTCTTCCCCCTTCTCTTCTCGCCTCTTCTTCTCTTTTCTCCTTCTTCCTCTCTCTCTTCCTCTCTCTTCCCTCTTTTTTCCTTGCTCTTCCTCTTTTCTTCTCTCCTTTCTCTCTCTCCTTCTCCTTTCCTTCCTCCTCCCCTTCCTCCTTTTCCTCTACTCCTCTCTTTCTCTCCCTTCCTTTCCTCCCTTTTCTTTGTTCTGCCGACCCTCCTTCTTTTTCCCCTCCCCCAATCTATTACCAACAAACCCGTTCTTTCTTCTTTTCCTATTGCGCTCTTTCTCTCCCCTGTCCTCCCCTCGCCATCCTCTCACACCTCTTCCCTTTCTCTCCTCTCGCTCTCTCTTCTCCCGTTTCTCTTCCTCTCTTCATCTCTCTCTCTCTCTTCTCTCTTCTGCTCCGTCTCGTCGTCTCTCCTCTCTTCTCTCTTCTCTCTCTTCTCACTCACTCACTCCCTCCCCCTCTCCCCCGCTCTCTCTTCTCTCGCTCGCTCTCGTTCCTCTCCATCGCCCTTCTTTCATTATCTCCTCTCCTCTCTCCTCCTCTTTTTCTTCCTTTTCCTCTTCCTTCCTCCTCCTCATCCTTCTTCTTTCTTTTTTTTCTTTACTTTCCTCTCCATGCCCTCACTCTCTCTCGTCATCTTCCTCTCTCCCCTCTCTCCTTCCTCTTCCTTTCTCTCTCTCTCCCCTCCTCCTCCTTCCTTCATACCTCTCTCCTACACCCTCTCTTCTGCGTCCTCTCTCCTTCCTCCCCCTCTTACTCTGCATTTTTTCCCCGAACGTAAAATCGATCGCCGTGTCCGCTCTCCTGTTTACACACCTATCAGTGACCTGTTCCTGTTATCGGCCAGACCATCGGGATAGACATGCTTGAGCCGTGGCGTATCGCGGTACACAGGTTGCTGATAAGGGCAGCTCGATAAGGGGCGAGGGAGCGGGGGAGAAAGAGCAACGAGGACTCTCAAGTGCAAGAGCGAGGGAGGTTGCAGGCGCCGGGGACGATTCTGCGCGGACGCTTGCTAGGTCCTTCTCGGACATTTAGGGCGGGCGAGCGGAGACGAGATTTTGGAACGGGTGAAAAAGAAAGAAAAAAAAGAAAGAAAGAAAAAGGAAAAAGAAAGAAAGAGGAGGAAGAAGAAAAATAGGGCCGTTATCGTAAATATTTTTACGTATTGTTATAGGTTTGGATTTGTTTTATTTTTTTGTTGTTGTTGTTTATTGAAATGTGTGTGGAATGTTCGCGTTTTCTCCATTCCTATGCACGGCTATCCCTTAAGAAAAATCTTTATGTAAGATCCTATTGTATTGTCTGTGTATATATGCGAGTGGGAAAATGAATGCGTGAATGGGGGGGGAAGAGAAAGAGAGAGAGAGAGAGAGAGAGAGAGAGAGAGAGAGAGAGAGAGAGAGGAGGAGAGAGAGAGAGAGCGAGAGAGAGAGAGAGAGAGAGAGAGAGAGAGAAAGAGAGAGAGAGAGAGAGAGAAGAGAGAGAGAGAGAGAGAGAGAAGAGAGAGAGAGAGAGAGAGAGAGAGAGAGAGAGAGAGAGAGAGAGAGAAGAGAGAAAGAGAGAAGAGAGAAAAAAGAAGAGAAAGAGAGAGAGAGAGAAGGAGAGAGAGAGAGAGAGAGAGAGAGAAGAGAGAGAAGAGAGAGAGAGAGAGAGAGAGAGAGAAGGAGAGGAGAGAGAGAGAGAGAGAGAGAGAGAGAGAGAGAGAGAGAGAGAGAAAGAGAGAGAGAGAGAGAGAGAGAGAGAGAGAGAGCGAGAGAGAGAGAGAGAGAGAGAGAGAGAGAGAGAGAGAGAGAGAGAGAGAGAGAGAGAGAGAGAGAGAGGGGGAGAGAGAGGAAGAGAGAGGAAGAGGGATTAGATAGATAGATAGATAGATAAATAGAGAGAGAGAAGAGAGACGAGAGAGAGAGAGAGAGACTGAGGAAGAGACTGAAAGACACAGACAGACTGAGTAGAGAATCAGAGGGAGAGAAGGACATAGAAATGACAAAACACGATAGAAAAAACGTGCCCGAAACCAAAAATTAAATCCAGTTATTACACTGGGCTTACTCCCCCTCTCTACATGCTAGCTTTACCATTACGTGAGAAAATGTCATTCGATCAGCCAGTGCCCCGTCCTTTCGCCTTGCCTCCCTTGCCTCGACCCTTCGCCTCTCTCTCTCTCTCTCCTCCTCCTCTTCTCGGCGTACCGCCTCTCAGCTCACTCAGCTGAATAATCATACATTCAAGATAAGAGTTACCTTCGGATGACACACGTGGCCAGTGCGGCACGAGCGGCTGACTCACCTGCAATCCGTCACCGCTTTACTCATTCTGTCGCTCTTCTTGCACGTCCAGCCACTCGCAACCCCGTGTAACTGATAGTCTTGTCGAAGGTCTGGCGATACCTCTTTTCTCTTTCTTCTTTTTCTCTTTTTTTCTGTCTCTTTCTTTTTGCCTGTCTGTCTTTTTCTCGCCTATTTGTTTAGTTTTCGTCTTAGCGTGATTGCCCGATTCGCCTGTGCATGGTATCTCTCTGTTTCTTTGCTCATTTCTCTCTCTCTCTTTAGCCACACACCACACAACACACACACACAGCATCCATACAGACACAACAACATACATTTACACACACGCCCAGGAGAACAGTCGAGACGAAAGAAGTTAAAAGTTTTGACGTGGAACCAAGTGAGCGCGAGACAGAGGGCATGTCAGCAGCCGCGCGCAACGACCGTGATCGCAGCGAGGTGAGTCGAGAAAAAGGGAAGCGAAGGAGAAGGAGGGAAGAGGGAAGGAGGAGAGGGAGAGAGGGGAGGGGAGGGAAGAAAAGGGGAGGAGAGGGAAGAAAAGGGGTAGGAAAGGAAAAGGGAGAGAGAGGGGAGGAGATAGGAAGGGAAGGGGGAGAGGAAGGGGAAGGGAGGAGGGAAGGGAAGGGAGGAGGGAAGGGAGGGAATGGAAGGAAGGGAAAGGAGGGGAGGGAGGGGAGGCAAGGGGAGGTAAGGGAAAGGTAAGGGAACAGAAGAAAAGTGAAGGAAAGGGGAAAGAAAAAGAAGAAAGGGAAGGGAAAGAATAAAGAAAAGAGAAGGGAAGTAAAAGACAGTAAGGATAAGGAAGGAGAGGAGAGGAAAAAGAAATGAAAGAAAAGGAAAGGAAGGGAATAGGACGGAGATAAGGGAAAGGGTAGTCTGCGCACCGGTCGAGTAAGGAAGATTAAAATTACCTTTGAAATAACTCGATTAAAAAAGAATTACACAATATAATTCAACCTGGACATTTTCACTCCGCCACCGTCTCTGTGCAATCATTCAGTCCCCAACACAAGATGCGAACTCTCCATTGCCACGAGACTTTGCACCTCGTCTTTATCACACGATCTGACTCATCCCTTCGTAAGTGTCGGCCCGATACACCGACGGCAGTTCCTGGTCACCCGCCGGCCCGATAAGGCGTAAAGAGTGACCCGATACGAGGCATATCAGGGGGACGAGAGGGCTCAGCCATTCATTCAAGGTGGTGTCCCCGCGAACGCTTCTGCGGAGAGTGAAAGGGAAATGAAAGATATATAGATCTCTCTCTCTCTCACTTTCGCTCTTCTCACTCTCTATCTATCTACTCGGTTTTCTCTCGTTCTCTCTCTCTCTCTCTCTCTCTCTCTCTCTCTCTTACTCACTCTGTCTATTTATTTGCCTGTTTACCTGGCTAATAATGCAAAGGGGGAAAGATAATGCAAAGAGAGCAAAATGACGTCACATGCAGGTGCAGACGCATGTACGAACGAAGACGCGCGAAGACGAGCGGCAGGCAAGGAGCATGACCTGAAGCCAACAAGGAGGGGAATCAGGACACCTCGCTTACGAGATTGCGGGAGAAAGGCGACGAGGAACAGACTTCAAGGTCCTGTCAATAGAATTTAATATAAAAAGATGGATGACGGCTTTGGCGATGAGCGATTGCAAATCTGTATGCAGGAGGAGAGGCGAGGGGGACAGGGTGGAGATAAATAGAGGAATGGGAGAGGAGAGGATAGAAAATGTTTTCATTCTTCTCTCTCTCTCTCTCTCTCTCTCTCTCTCTCTCTCTCTCCTCTCTCTCTTCTCTCTCTCTTCTTTTTTTGATAAATCGACGTAGAGTCACTTTTCCGGATCGTACCAGCCAGTTCAATACAAGTTGTTATAGCGACGATTAGGCGGTTAGAACGGTCAAGGGGAGTAAGAATATTTACCAGATAGCGGAAACTATCAGTCATTGGACTGAGAGAACGTAAAAACAATTCATATGGATAAAGAAAATGCAACACGCGACCAGACAACAGGGCGACCTTTCAATTTCCACTTAACTTTTGCCAGATACCGGATAATGGAAGAACAACATTAGGCTTGAGATTAGAAAATGATAACTGTAAATCAAAATGATAAGCGAAGGCTTTTCGGGTATCAAAATCGGAATTTCTTAAAAAAAAAAAGAAGAAAAAAAAAAAAAAATCCGGAACTCCATCCGAAAAAAAGAAATCAGCCGCGCATTTCTTATCACACCGCGTCCGGATCCTCTTAATTATGGCTTTGTTCTTCGATTAAAACGCGAGATTTAAACGAGTCTAGATTGGGGTTTCGGAGCGCCGCGTCATCAGGCTGCGGCGACCAGAGCTAGAGCGTATGGCTCGCGGAGTGACTTGACGAAAGCGTATCAAGCCAATGTCAGGCCAAATGCTAGAGATAAATCCAAGTGATATTCTTAATCGGATAAGTCAAAGTTACAGCCTCATGACGTCAGGGGATTTATAATAAATGTGAGATATATAGGTATTCAGAACGTGAGGAGGGAGGGAGGGAGGGAGGGGAGAGGGTGAGAGAGCAGAAAAGTGGAATGAGGTAGGAAGGGAGGGAAGAGAGATAGACAGACACAAACAAAGAAGAGACTGACCAGACAGACACAAAACGCAGTCTGACAGTCACACAAACAAACAGACAGATAGAAAGCTAGCCAGGCAAACAGACATATGAATAGACAGAGTAGAAGGAACCGAGAGAGAGAGATAGAAAGGATGGAGAGAGAGAGAGAGAGAGAGAGAGGAGAGGGAGGAGGAGAGGGAGGGAGGGAGGGAGTGGGAGGGAGGGAGGGAGGGAGGGAGGGAGGGAGAGAGAGAGAGAGAGAGAAGAAGAGAGAGAGAGAAGAGAGAGAGAAGAGAGAGAGAGGAGAGGGACGAGTGAGTGAGGGAGGAGGAGGGAGGAGTGAGGAGGAGGGAGGAGGAGTGAGAAGAAGAGAGAACGAGAGACGAGAAGAGAGAGAGAGAGGAGAGAGAGAGAGAGAGAGAGGAGAGAGAGGCGAGAAGAGCGAAAGAAAAGGCAGGGGGAGAGAGAAGGAGAATGAGAAAAGAAAGAAAAGAAAGAGGAATAGGAGAAAGGAAAGGAAGAGAGGGGAGAGAAGAAGAGAATGGAGAGGGGAGAGGAAAGCGGAGTAAAGAAGAGAGAGAGAAGAGAGAGAGAGAGGTGAAAGAGGAGAGAGAGAAGAAAGGAGAAGAGAGCGAGAGAGAGAAGAGCGGAAAGAGTGAGAGCGAGAGAGAGAGAATGAGAGAGAGAAGAGAGAGAGAGAGAGAGAGAAGAGAGAGAGAGAGAGAGAGAAGATAGAGGAGAGAGAGAGAGAGAGAGAGAGAGAGATACGAGAGACGAGAGAGAGAGAGAGAGAGAGAGAGAGAAGAAGAGACGAGAGCGAGAGGCGAGATGAGAGAGAGAGAGATGAGAGAGAGAGAAGAGAGAGAGAGAAGCGAGAAAGTGAGAGCGAGAAGAGAGCGAGAGAAGAGGAGAGAGAGAGACGAGAGAGAGAGAGAGAGAGAGAGAGAGAGAGAGAGAGAGAGAGAGAGAGAGAGACCTACGGAGACACGAAGATACAAAGGTAAATATTCATAAACATGAAACACGAGAAACTTCCAGTAACGGCCGCCCTTTAAGACAAGAGACGGCTGGAACAAACACCTGACTCGTGTTAGCATAGAAAAAAACGGGAAGAAACAAACACATAACTTCAATAATGAACTCGAAATTACCATATCAAACTGCCTTGTGATAAGTGTGCCGTGGAGACAGCCAACAAGGGGGTGGGAGGGAGGATGGCGGGGCCGGTGTTGGGAAGGGGATAGGGGAGGGTGTTGGAAAGGGATAGGAGATAGGGAGGGGAGGAGGAGGGAAGGGTCTTGAGAAGGGATAGGAGATAGGGGAGGGGAAGGAGGGGAAGGGTGTTGAGAAGGGAGGAGATAGGGGGAGGGGAGGAGGAGGGGAAGGGTGTTGAGAAGGGGATAGGGGGTAGGGGGAGGTCGAGAGGGACAGTCAACAATGGGGTGAGAGGGGAGCGATGGGGGGGGGTGCAAAGAGGATAGGGGTAGGGGAGGTGTTGGGAAGGGGAAAGGTATATAAGGTGAGGGGAGGGGAAAGGGAGGAGTGTTGGGAAAGGGGAGAAAGGAAGGAAAAAAGAGGGGGGAAAGGGAGGGGAAAGGGAGGTGACCGGAAGGTGGAAAGGAGAACCAGGTATTAAGGATGGGGAGAGGAGAGGAGGGAGGTTGAAGACAGGTAAAAGGGAAGGAGTTAAGAGAAGGGAGGGAAGAGAAAGGGAGGTGAAAGGATGGAGACAGAAGGAAGAACGGAGGATGTGACAGAGACTAGGGAGGTGGGAGAGAAGAGGGGAAGGGATGGGAATGGGATACTGAAAGGTAAAGGAATGGAAGAGAAGGGGAGAGAAGGGGAGGGGAGGGTTGGGGAAAGGGAGGGGAAGTGAGGCGGGAGTGGAAGGGGAAGGGAGGGATTCGCCTTGAACTCTCGTCTTGGCGCTGGAGTTCTGATCATATTGACATCAAGTTGATAGCATCAGGAGAAAAATTGTGATTTATACGATAAGCGAAAAATAACAAGGAAAAGCTAGGATAGACATTATGTAAACAAAAAAGAGCGACGGATTGTGAGTCATACGGCGGTCTCTCTCTCTCTCTCTCTTTCTCTCTCTCACTCTTTCTCTTACCCACATACACATTGAAAACAAGAGAGAAAAGATACAAAATACATAATGCCGTTGATAACGCATATAACCGACAATGGCTACAAGATAACAATGATAAGAAAGCAGAAAAATATTTGGAATTCTATGATAAAAAGAGGTGTCTGTTTCTCCCGGCGATCACAAAATGCAACGTCAGGAAATACAATGAAGAGCTGCATTTCCTGCCCCCGGCGGCGGCCTCCAACACCATCGGACAGGGATACAGTGAATGGAGCAGCAGCCACCCCGTAACCGTTTCCAAGGGAGGGCGCGCGGGCAAACAAAGTCCACATACCCATCTTGTCGGGCACGAGGGGTACGTATGTGAGTAAACAATGAATAAGCAAGATTATGGCCAGAAAGGAGGAGACAAAAAGGGGAGTGTGTTCACAGCGAATGAGTCAACAGAGCGTAAGGCGACTACTCACCAGGGCAGTGAGGGTGAGTAAGGAGAAGATCGTCAGCATTTTCATCTCGCTGGCTTGGTCCTTGGAAGGTGACTCACATGTCCTCACACTAGGTGAGCGAGGGTCTTAGTGTGAGCGAAACACACTCGTGCAACTGAAGCACGCTTCGATCTTCGCTCGAGTCAGGTTCACCTTTTAAGAGGTCCAAGTTCACTTTGTTTTGGAGTTTCTCCTCCGTCGTTTTCCAAGTATCTGTCCTGAGATTTATCCTGTAAGGCAAGCATACACACTAAAACTCGGCTCCGCGAACGGCTTCTCAAACGTCACACCGCCACACATCCGCACTCACACTCACGCACACACACGTGCTCCCACGAGTGCGAGCAGGCGAGTGCGTGTGCGCTGATGGCGCTGTGTTGTTGAGAGACCGCAGTGAGCACGCGCGCACTCCGCCGGACTGTGTTGTCAATTAGATAGCGCAAGCACTGGGTATATAAATAGATATATGTTTCTCTATCACACGAGCCGGGCAAAAGTCTATATATTCTTTTATACTTTTTTCGGCGATCAATCCGTAACTCGAGTAGTAAAGAATGTTCGATGTGCGGTCCGCGAGTCAGGCAATGGAGCTGCACACGCGAGGAGCCGTCGCCGCCGCCCCCCACACCGCAGGCACCTCCAGGCTCCTTCTCGGGGCTCCTCCTCGGTGCTCCTCCTCGGTGCTCCTTCTCGGGCTCCTGCGGCGGCCAGGTGGAAGGATTGAGGAAAGGGCCGTCCCAGGCGCACAGGTCGACGCACGCACGCACGCACGCAGGAAGGTCCACTTCAACACATCTGAAAAGACAAGATAAAAAACTTTGAGTCGACACGTCCGTCGAACGAGACGGGGAGGAGATCAGGGCAGCGATTGCGCCCCTTGCGGCAAGGGGGGAGGGGGAGGAGGAGGAAGGGGCGTGAAGGGAGAAAAGATACCGTGAAGGGACTGCTACCGGCGGGGTTCGGGTGAAGGTCGCAGTGGCGTCGGAGAGGAAGATGGGATGGAGGGGAAGACGAGGGAGGCCGACGTGGGTCAGACAGAAGGGGAGCAGCGTAAAAAAAAAAAAAAAAAAAAAATATGAATAGATAAATAAGAAAAAAATATAAATAATAATAAGAGTGGACAGAGGGAGGCTAGAAAATAGAGAGAAGCAAGGACACCGAACAAGAACCAGCACAACAGATGCTTCCCTCGCCCTCGACCTCCTCCTTCCCCCATGGTGTCACTTGACCAAACATAATTAAGGGTAAATGTAAATGCAGAGCAAACTTGGTCTCGGTAGCACAGACTGCGGCACAGTAGCAGGTGCAGCACAAAGGGGGAGAGAGGATTGGTTTGGGCGACATAGAATAAACACTTTGGAAAATTGTTAAAGAGAGGTAAATACTCACACTTCTGAGAACATTACAAAGCCAAGAAAAGGTGAAGAGGGAGAGGGAAGAGAGAGAGATGCGGAGAGGGGGAGGGAGGGGAATATAAAGTAAAGTACTCTCTGTGTTGTTTACTATTCTCTCTCTTTCTCTCTCTCGCTCCCCTCCTACCCACTCTCTCTCTTTCTCTCTCCTCTCCTCACTCCCTCCTCCCTCTCTCTCTCTCTCTCTCCTTCGCCCATCCCCTCCTCTCTCTCTCTCTCTCCTCTCTCTCTCTCTCTCTCTCTCTCTCTCTCTCTCTCTCTCTCTCTCTCTCTCTCTCTCTCTCTCTCTCTCT
>NW_020869806.1:527593-530093 GCF_003789085.1 Penaeus vannamei | reverse complement strand
CCCTTGCCCTATCCCTCTCTCTACTTATAGACTTATCCTTCCTGTCACTCTCTCATCCCCTCCTCTCCTCCACCCTTCCCCCCCTCTCATATCCCTACCTCTCATGACATCTCGCTAGCTATCCCTCTCCTATTTTCTTCTATCTCCCTACCTCCCTGACCCCTCCTTACCTCTCCCTCTCCTCTCTCCCTACTTCTCCTGACATCTCCCTACCTATCCCTCCTATCTTCCCTATTATTTTCTCCTATCTCCCTATCCCCCTCCTGTCTCCGAGAACCCTGCCGTCCCATCTCCCTCCCCATACCTTCCCTTCCCCCCATCACATCCCCTCCCCCTCCCCCATATTCCCCTACACCTCCCCCCCCCACCCCAGGCAAGTATTACGCAGCACTCGTAATATTCCTTATTTAAGTCCCATTCGCATGTCCGAAAAGTTGGCGTTCGAGTCGTCTTCCGCGAACCGTCTTTGCTTCGCGTTCGAACCAAGCCACGTGGAAGATTTTCGTCCGCTTGGCTATGCTCTTTTTTTTTTTTTTTTTTTTTACTTTTCGTTTCTATGGTTTCAAAGTGACAATTGTCTTCCTTAACATTTAGCGTCGCTTATTTTTTCTTTTTCTTTCTCTCTCTATTATTTTTTTACTTTTGCTTATCTTTTTTTTTCTTTTTTCATATGTTTATATACTATACTTGACTTTTATCCATGTCATTTTGTACCCACGGTTGGGAAGTGATACCCATCTTTCATAATATTCAAAACCTCCTTTTCTTACGACAATATCCAATATTTTTTCTCCCTTTTTCTTATTTTTTGTCCATTTTCCTTTGCTTTTTTTAACGTCCTTGGCAACGCAGTGTCCGCTCGGTTGACTCTCTAATAGCTGTTACTTCGGACTCTCTGCCTGTACTCTTTGGCGCAAAACTGATTTCCTGCGAGACACACTTTACTTGCTTGCTTCACTAACTTTTTTCCTTTCAACATACGTACACATGCTCAGAGACATACAGAGAGAGAGACATAGAGACACGTACGTACACCTATCTATATCTTTATCAATGTTTATGTCCAAGTATACATGTTGTGTATGTGTATTATATTGTGTGTGTGTGTGTGTGTGTGTGTGTGTGTGTGTGTGTGTGTGTGTGTGTGTGTGTGGTGTGTGTGTGTGTGTGTGTGTGTGTGTGTGTGTGTGTGTGTGTGTGTGTGTGTGTGTGTGTGAGTGAGAGAGAGAGAGAGAGAGAGAGAGAGAGAGAGAGAGAGAGAGAGAGAGAGAGAGAGAGAGAGAGAGAGAGAGAGAGAGAGAGAGAGAGAGAGACGAGAGAGAGAGACAGACAGACAGACAGACAGACAGAAGAAAGAAGAGAGAGAACGAGAAAGAAAGAAAAAAGAGAAATATAGAAAGCCAGATAAACAAACAAAAGATCGAGGCGAGAGCCAGAGACAAAGCCAACAAGGAGAATCTACCCAGCTCTATAATACCGATCAAAATAAACGCGTACGAGCAAGGCTTCACAGTTGCGCAAACACAGCAACCGTACACCTTCTTAACCGGCGACTCCACCGCAGAGAGAAGCCCGCATAACCCGATCATACGGCATATGTTGGCATACCTACATACAGGTACAGTAGAGGCATCGCGATCACAGGGGCCCTTCTAATCCCTTTACGAGTGTATGATTAGTTTGTCTGACATATGACACTCGCCAGACTGCGTGACTTTAGGGTTCATATTCATGTACGTGTGTGTGTGTGTGTGTGTGTGTGTGTGTGTGTGTGTGTGTGTGTGTGTGTGTGTGTGTGTGTGTGTGTGTGTGTGTGTGTGTGTGTGTGTGTGTGTGTGTGTGTGTGTGTGTGTGTCCACCCTGCACACACATATATATATATATATGCACATAGAAACATAATGTGCGAATGAATTTAACGCCTTTCATAAAATTAATTCAGACTGCCTCCATCATTTCTCAGGAAGGAAAACATTGTTTATCAAAGGAAAATGTTTGTATGATTTCCTGATAATTTGAAGCCTCGTTAAAAAGCTTCAAATAAAACTATACGAACTGAGAAAATTCCTCATTGTTGATTCGAATTCGAAAGTAAAAATCCGTTAGTTCTCAGTATCATATCTAAAAGAATTATTTTTTGTGATTTATGGATGATTCCCAAGCCCTGAATTATGAATTAGAGAAAGGCTATCTTTTTCGTACGGTCGACTGTTTGGCCATTAGCGGACAAACATGAGCGCAAGGGAGTAAAGGCGGAGCAGTATTCTCATAACCTTCCTTCAAAAAGCATCCGCGGTAAAATATTCACGCAGCGGCACGTTAATCAATATTGGGCGTACGGAAAGTAAACATATGAATTCACAAAATCACAATACACATCACTCGCGTACGGACGCATGCATAATACAGCGTCAGAGAGGATGGGTCACAATCTCAAACAGTTTGGGCGAAAGTTTCAGTGCAACTTCTGCCCTTCACACGACTTCGGCGAAAAAGGCAT
>NW_020869806.1:510093-512593 GCF_003789085.1 Penaeus vannamei | reverse complement strand
CTCAACTTACCGTGAGACTGTGTATCCTCGCGTCCCGTGCTCCGTGGCCCTCCACGCGACACAAACACCCAATCCTGCCCTTCGCTGTACCTTCTGTCACGTGTTTAACCTGCACTCAAAATTCCTTTTTCAATTTGATTCTCGTCAAAACCAACTTCTATTTCACGACAGCTTATGCACAAAAAAACGCGCAAACGACGCGGACAACACGAGCGATGAGAGCGCGCGCCCGGCGAGGGAGAGGAGCGAGACCTCCGAGCGAGCGCCGCGCGAGAAACAACCACTGACCGTCTACACACGTCGGCGTTCGGCCCACTACTGAGAGCCAACCGAGTCGCGATCGCGGTCGTCGCTCGGCCTGCTCCACCCGCTGCCCGACACCGAAGAACAGCCGGGTTGGCCAAGGTGAGCTCAGCACCGTTCCGCGCAACCACTTGGACGACTGCGACGACTTACTTGCCTGCTCGGTCCCATACATGCGCCGGACCCGCTGTATTGGATTTATTTCCCAGATCTCAAAGCTGACTCACTCAACCGATTCTACAGCGAAGCCCTCCTAGTGTCGCCAGAAACAAAACGAGAAACAAGCTGGTGCCGGGGACGAGGGCGAGTGCCAGCCTACAAGGGTGCCGAGGGTGCATAATGAGAGCCATGGATGAGAGACTCCAGGCCCCGCCTACCCTCGCAAGCACACCAGTCACAGTCAGATCGCACACCAACGTAAAATTTGGCGACAGTAATCGCTGCCATAACTCCAAGAACTGTAAGGCTGAGAAGCTTTCCACTGCGCGGGAAATCGGAAAGGAGAGTACTGCGACAGCACCTGATAGCAGCCCTTTCCCTCGCTGCCTCTGAAGGCCGTGGAGGGAGTAGAGGAGAGGAGAGGAGAGGAGAAGCAGAGGCGGGAAGGGAGGCGGATGAGCCGATCTCCGTTTTTCTTGCTTGCACGCTCGCCCCTGCGCATAGCGACTGTCACTTCTCTTGTTGCTTCAAGATAGATCGCCCCATTAGCATTCTTATGCCATATATTTAAGATCATACCGCGCGATGTGACAGTATTAATGTTTCTGGATGGAAATCTCCAAAGTGTGATATCTCATAAGCTGTTCGGTACTAATAATCTTGGCCGGACGCCAGAGGAGCAATCACATTATAGTTTATGTGTCTCCCGCTCTGCATGTTCGCTCGTCACTCGGTCACATCCACCAGGCGGATTTATGCACTGGATACGCCTCATAATCTTTGGTGTTGCTTTAGAATGCAAATGATGGGGTTACTTTTCCCATAGATAGTAGGGCGAAGAAGGGGGCAGGGGGGGGGGGACGACGTACGTGCTTGGGTCGGATGATTATAATAAGCTCGGTGTGATCTTCCGGAATTCGAAAGAATACGTCATTCGGTGCCGGGAATCAAGTCCGGTTCACGGGATTCGTGATTTAGGACCGGGATTGAGCATATGAATATTTATCTCTTTACCGTCTCTGGCACCGGCCAGGAAGCCCCTCTGGCCGTGGAGGAAGACGCATCCAGCGAGGCTCCCCCGGTGCCAACAAACATGGCGGCGATTGTGGCGTCGCGCAAGAACCATCTATTATTGCAGGATCCTTCTTTCCCTTCTCCCCCCACCCCATCCTCCCTCCCCAACCCCCCCCTTCCCTCCACATCCTTTAACACGGGTTCAAACCAAAACTTCCCCCCTCTCCCCTTCCCCTTCCTCCGCCCTCCCTAGCGACAATCGCATTTTCAATTTATGCAGAAATCTGACGTCTCCCTCGTGCGTTTTCCAGATTACACGGACTCGGGAGCATGAGAAGTAGCTTTAAAAATCGGATCACGCTGAACCGGACTGCGTGCCGGCCCTGATCAGCGGCGCCGGCACTTGGATTCGACGCATCCGCCTGCTTCAGTATCTTCTTCTTCTTCTTATCCCTTTTACTTCTCATCTCATCTCACTTTTTTGGTGGTATTCTTGGCTAACTTCCTCCCCCTCCCTCTCCCACACCTCTCCTCCCCGTCTTTGTTTTTAACTCATTTCCTTGAGTGACATTCCATTCTTTCTGTTATTTTTTGGCTTTATTTGGCATCGTTTGTAAAAAAGACTTTTTTCCTTGTTTGCCATTTTCTTGTCCTTGTCATGTGCGTTATTTTTTTTTTTCTCCTTTTTTCTACAGTTTATTTTCTGGTCATATTTTTTTCTTTTTCTCTTCTGTCCTTAAATTTCCTCTCATTTCTTATGCTTTACTTATCTACTCCATTGCTAATCTGTATCATTATCATTGTTAATGTATTTTGTTGTTATTATAATTTCTATTATCATTTTCATCCTTATTGTTCTTATTATGGTTATTTTCATTATTATTGTTATCATCATCACTGTTATTATTGTTATTATCATTATAATTATCATTATTGTACTATTATTATCATCACTATTTTTCATCAATATCATTATTATTTTCAATATTGTTATTATTATTTTCAGTATCATTATCATTATCAT
>NW_020869806.1:485093-487593 GCF_003789085.1 Penaeus vannamei | reverse complement strand
TCCTCTTCTGCATGTGTACCCCTCCTCTTTTCTCTTCTGCACTTCCTCCTGCTCCTCCTCTTCCTCTTCCTCCTTCCTTTACTGCACTTCTCCCTCCTCCTTCTCCCTCTTCTGCATTTTCCCTCCTCCTTCTTCTTTTGCACTTCCCTCTCTCTTCTTCCTCTCCTGCACTTCTCCCACTCCTCCTTCTCCTCTTCTTCCTCTCCTGCACTTCTCCCACTCCTCCTCCTTCCTCTTTTGCACTTCCTCTTTCTCCTCTTCCTTCCTTCTTCCTCTCATGTGCACCCCTCCTCCTCCTTTTTCTTCTGCACTTCTTCCTCTTCCTCCTTCTCCTCCTGCACTTCCTCCACCTCCTCTTCTTCCTCTCCCGTACTTCTACCCCACCTCCTCCTCTTCTTCTTCTTTCCATTACTGCACATCTCCCCCTCCTCCTCCTTCCTCTTCATCCTTCTTCTTTTGCACCTCTCCCCTCCTCATTCCTCATCCTTCCTCTATTGCACTTCCTCTTCTTCCTTGATCTCCTTCACTACTTCTCCTCCTACTCTTCTCCTTCCTCTCCTTCACTCCCCTTTCCTCCTCCTTTTCCTTCCTCCTTCCTCTTCTGCACTTCCTGCTCCTCCTTATCTTCCTTCCTTCTTCCTCTGAACGTGTACCCCTCCTCCTTTCTCTTTTGCACTTCCTCCTCCTCCTCTTCCTTCCTTTACTGCACTTCTCACCCTCCTCCTCTTTCCTCTTCCTCCTTCTTCTTTTGCACTTCTCCCCTTCTCATTCCTCATCCTTCCTCTTCTTCCTTCCTCCTCCTCCTCTTCTTCACTTCCTCCCCCACCTCTTCTTCCTTCCTCTTCCTCCTCTCCTTCACTTCCTCCTCCTCTTCCCAGCAGCGCCATCCATCACCTTCAGACAGTCGTCACGTAAAACCCAGCAACTCACCATAGCTTTTCCCAGAAGGTTCTCAACTTTCTCGGAATAATTGTGCATTTCTCTCTTATTTCCGCTTTTACCATCTGTCCTCTATTCTCTTTGATTTCGTTACACGTTTCGTAAGGCTTTTTTTGGGCCTACTTAATTCTCCATTTACGCTTTCTTGATGTAGCATTAAATTAATCTTGACTAGATTCGTTTCGTAACTTTGTCAAATCTTACTTTCCTCTTTTTTTTCTTTTTTCTTTTCTTTTAGACAGCGTCCATTTATCCTGCATTCTCTCCCTTGATATTGCTCATCCTTCACCTCTTTTCCTTGTCTTCCTTCTTCCTCCTCGACTCACTTCGGATGCCTATCATTTTTATTCCTTCTTCCAGAATCCCGAAAGCGACACTGATGGGCGTGGTTTCGGGCCTCGTCGAGTGCCTTTCCAGCGACTCCCATGCCCTTGACGGATCATAAGCCCTTCTGCCCTTATAGGAAATGGTCTGAAGATCGTTTCGGTGCTTCTTCGGGAGCGAGGATCCGTTTTGGTTCTTCCTCGGGAGCGAGGAGTCTTTGGGCCCGCTCTGGGAGATATTTTTGTGCTTCGGGATCAGGGAACTTTTTGACAAGAAGCTTTTGGATCATTTACCAAAGAGCGAGGAACTGTTTGTTTATTCCTTGGAAATACGAGCTTATGAGCAGTATCTTTTGTTGTTGCTGTTGCATTTATTGTCCGTTTTAATATCATTATTATTAGCATTACACACTACAATTATTATTATTATCTGTATCATCCTTATCATTATTACCATTATCATTATTATTCTACTTCCCCACAGAGTGGAGAACCTCTGTGTCTTCCTCTTGGACAAGGAGCTGTAGGGTTCATAGTAGGAAGCGGGGAATTGTTTCACTCTCCCTCTAAGAACTTCGGGTTCCTCTCCCCGGAGGAAGGCCCTTCGGTCCCTCCCCAGCAGCGGGCGCCTCCTCGAGCCTCCCCGTCTGGCAGCGCACGAACCCCGCGGTGTCAGTGACCGGGTAACCCCAGACAGTAATTAGCGGAGGCTCGGATGTCCTTCCTGGCGAGGAGGAACGATGTGCGACGCGACACCCTGTGGCCTCCTTCCTCGCTGCCCCGCCCTCCTCCTCCTCCTCCTCCTCCTCCTCCTGCATCATTCTCCATTGTTGCTTACTTATTTACACCGACTTGTCTCATTGTCTGCGTTATTTCCTGGCTGTCACGTTGTGCTTTCGTCGCGCTTAGGTCAGATATTTAATTTCTGGCTCGTCTAACTGTATTTAATTCCTGGTGTGGGTCGCACACTATATATATATATATATATATATATATATATATATATATATATATATATATATATATATATATATATATGTGTGTGTGTGTGTGTGCAAATGTATCTATTAGTCTACCTAACTATTTATATAAATAGGCAGACA
The DNA here is from genome assembly GCF_003789085.1 of Penaeus vannamei. Taxonomy (NCBI): domain Eukaryota; kingdom Metazoa; phylum Arthropoda; class Malacostraca; order Decapoda; family Penaeidae; genus Penaeus; species Penaeus vannamei. The sequence continues at coordinate 485,228 of NW_020869806.1, read as the reverse complement.
GATAATCAAATCCACCCAAAGAAGCAGGTGCATCTCATCGCCCCTTTCCCTTCCCTCTGCCTCTTTATAATCCTTTTTCTCATCGATGCGGATACTTTCTCTTCCCCCTTCTATACCTATCTTTATCCGGTTACT
>NW_020869806.1:467593-475093 GCF_003789085.1 Penaeus vannamei | reverse complement strand
CTCCTCCCGTCGGCGCGAAACGCCATCGCAGTCCGATAAGCGAGGAAACAAGTTGAAATCGGATTACTGATAGGCCCCGAGTGCGAGCAACATGCCGGGCTGTCGGGCTGGAGTGTTTGGTGTGGCTCATAAATACTCCGGCAGGTGTATGCGTGTTTACCTCTGAATAATAAGGCGGTAAACCAGGCGGGGAGTTAGTTCCGCTCTGAGCTACAGATGTGTTAATATACACAGGTGGCGCGCGCGGCGGAAGGCGAGTGAATTTTTCACTTCCAATTTCCTCTCGCTTGTTCTTTTTTTTTACTCCCGGCTGCGCTAACTGTGTGCGGGACACGCGGGCGTTCGTGAGAAGTTTGTGTAAGGTGAGCGTGAGTTACGTTTGAGGCGCGGGGAAGGAATGTGTGAAGGCCGCGTCGAGCATCAATCTCACATGCGCTGAGGGTACGAGAGTGTGAAAGAATGAGAGCAGAGGCGGCGTGGAGGAAAGGAGAGAAGAGAAAGTGGGTATTTTATCCGCTACATCACCCGGCGTCGTAGACTTCTTTTTTCCTCTGTGTGCATTTCTAGACGCAACACTTGATGCCCGCCTAAGGTTGTTTTGCTGTACCTACAGTATTCGCGTTTTAGTGAGTCTTGACTAGTGGCTCTTGCTTTCCAAGGGGATGTCCTGAAGCACAGATCTTTATGTTATGGGAGGAAGTTTTATTTATCATATCCAAAGATACACAAATAGATAAACATACTTGCGTGCATGCAGGTGGCACTGCAGTCTGTTACAGGCATTGGATACTGGGTGTCACTTCATTGTTTTCTGATTTCCAATAACTCATTTCCCGGAGCTGTCGTTGGTCGAGGCTGTCGTCTTGTGGGATCATGACCTACCGCAATATGACTGACCTCAGACAATGCTGTCTCGGCGTCAGGAGGCTTTCTCGTCCGTTTCAGCTTAGACATCACATCTCTCTCTCTAGAAAACTAAGAAGAAAAGCAAGGGAGGAACGCCACTCGCCAAAGCTCCTGCAAGGTGCCGACTGTCATGTTGTGTCCTTGTATGAAATAAGTTGTCATCCAGACACAAACGAGTAAGAGACTGAGGACTTCCTCGAAAAAAAACATTCAAACCAAAAATGACACAATTATTACTCAAATTTCACACTCACTATAAGAGGCAACGACATTAACCCTGATCTTTTCTCAGAGTCCGACAACCTCCCTAATAATGTAAAGATGTTCCTTAATAGAAACAAGTACAAAGGTGAGCAGAATGTTTGACGCTGCAAATCCGGAGGTCAAACCACTAAACACTATCAGAATAGAACACATAAATGCAGTCTCTCCTCGGACACTTCGAAGAAATTGAATTAATTTTTGATATCTTGTGCATTAGCGAAACTTGCCTTCACCAAGAAATATTAAGCAGTTTTATCATGTTCCCAGATGTGGAGGCCGTGGAGGTGGAGTCTACATATATGTAAGAGATACCATTAAATCAAATCTCTACAGCTGTAAATAATACAGCTGTAGAGGACATCTAGATAACCGTACAATGTAGTATGCATCCTTCCTTCCTCGTCGGCACAATCTATAGAAACCCACATGCTGCGGCAGGATCTTTTGAGTATCTTGAAAATATTTTCAGAAAATGTCATTAAAGAGAAAACACCTATTTATCCTAGGTGATTTAAATGATCTAAACAAATCAAATGCAAAGTCAACTGGGATAATTAATAAAAAAATAATAAAACAACTCATAAACAAGCCTACAGGGATTACAGAAAGTACCTCTTCTATATTAGATGTCCTAATAACAAACAGACCCGATATTATTCTTCACACAGACGCCATCCCATGACCAACTGCTGATCACGACCTTTTAACCTTGATCTTAAATACAAAAAAGCAAACAAACAAAAAAACAAAGCGTAACCAGTCACCAAAGCTTCTCGTGATCTAACTCATTACGATCCTAAATTACTCTGCGAACCAACAAACTGTCGATCTTAGACATTTTAGCAACAGATGATGTTGACAGACAAGTTACCATGTTAACAGATGCGATAAAGAACGGCATAAATGCCTCCGCTCTTATTAAATCTAAGACTGTAAAACGTCCTCTCACCCCTTGGATAAATGGCAACATTAAGAGCCATAAATGATAGAAATAATTCTCACAAAGTTCTCAAGATAAGCAGATCTGACACCACCCTTCAGGTTGAATATAAACACAAGAAGAGGAATGTGAAAACACTCATCCATTGTGCGAAAACAAATTATTTTAAAAGTAAGTTCAATGAATGTAGAAACGATTCTGCCGAAACATGGAAACTGGTTAATACACTAGTGCCAAATAAGAAAGAAACAAGGACATTTCTCTAAATTCCATAAATGATATAGATCGCTTTAATAACTTCTTTGCAGAAGTTGGTCGACACGAACAAAATTGATTAATGAAACATTTTCAGACCGCAAGTAATAGGAGTAAAAACAATTATATTTACAACAAAACAAGAAAAACAAATTGCGTAGGAGCTGATGACACTGCACATCGTTTCATAAGCGACAGTGTACCAGCAATCGCATACTATCTGACAGCCATCATTAATATATCCATAGTCACCGGTGTTTATCCATCACTTTGGAACGATGGTACCATAAGACCTATTTTCAAATCCGGTATTATATAGACGAAATTTATAATTATCGACCCATCACTATACTGCCAGTAATATCTAAAGTTCTCGAGAAAATAGTTGCAAACCAATTTACAGCATTTTTGGGAAGAGAATAATCTTATATCTAACACGATTCTAGGAGTAAACTATAAACCGTTACTAGGAGTCACAAAAGAAATTTATAAGAACATAGACAACAGTCAGATAAATTTACTCACTATGTGACTTATCGAAGGCTTTTGATAGCATGAAATACTTCTTAACAAACCAACAAATTACGGAATCGATAACTTTTGGTTCAAAAATTACTTGTCCGCGAGAAACCAATCAGTCAAAATCCATATAAAAGTATCATCAAACAACAAGTATCGTTCGGTGTTCCACAAGGCTCCATCCTAGGCCCAATCTTATTCATTATATTCATCAATGATCTCTCAATTGCAAAAAACTTATTCAGTACGCTGATTTCTTCATACTGCTTTTGTAAACAATTTAAATGAGTTGATAGGAAAAGCTAAACAGACCCTAACAGAAACAAAACAATTCTTCGACATGAACAGCCTGAAGAAAAATCCACAGAAAACACAATTTTTTTTTTTTTTTTTTTTTTTTTTTTAAATAACCGTCAGAACATTGCAAAAATACTCGCAGATACAGTTATAGAATTCAAAGGTTCCTACATCAAACTCAATACAACAATAACAATTTAGGAGTGTATCAGATGCATGACATTTGAGACACATCAATCACATCTACAGAAAAGTAATGGGCAATGATGTACTTAAATCACATAAAAAATAAAATACCCACAGAAACAAGAATTGTTGTTATACAAACACTAGCACTTAGTATAATTCATTACTGCCTAAACATCTGGGGCTCCACAAATATAAGAAATACAAAGAACACAGAAACTACAGAACTTTGCAGCAAGAGTAGCACTAGGAAATATAAAGAAATAGGACCACATCACACCACATATCAACAAACTAAAATGGATAAAAGTACAACAAAAACAACTATGACGCATGTACTCTAATATATAAAATTATACAAGGAAATTACCCAAATTGGCTATTACAGACAACAGGTAACACAATGGACGTCCATAAAAGGCAAAATAACTGCTTATATATCAAAAGATCGAATACAGAACCGGGGCGAGAAATGTGCAAATCCGAGGACTGGCGATCTGGAAAAAGTTACCAGAAAATATTAGAAATATTTCCAACCAAAAGAAATTTAAAACAAAAGTGAAAAATATTACTGAAATATGAATGACATCAGGCGCTCAAACATCAAGTCGAGCACGATATTTCAGTCATTTATAATATTAGTGTTCTGTGTAATTTTGTTTCACAAGCACTGTATAATATCTATGTTCTTAGCATTTAATTACATAGCGTAAACACCATATATGTAAACAGAATGCCAATTGTAATTAATGGAATAAAACGTTTGGAATTGAATTTAAATTCTCTCTCTCTCTCTCTCTCTCTGTCTCTCTCTCTCTCTCTCTCTCTCTCTCTCTCTTTCTCTTTCTCTCTCAACACACACACACACACACACACACACGCGCGCACGCACATATACACGGATCCAACCACATAAACACATAAACATCCCCCTCCCCCCCCCCCCCCCCCGCCCCGCCGCCCGCCTGGCTGGCATGTCCAGGGAGCGCGAATGCAAAGTCGACACCGGCCGCCACCGCATCCCAAATCAGTCCTTCCAACCGAGAAGTGTTTCCCGCCACGCCACGCAACGCAGCGGCGATTCTCTCCTTGTTTCTGTGTTCGCCTGCATGTCCGAGCTGCTTGACGTTGCCATGACAACATCAACATCGCTCTTCCACCCCCCTCCCTCCCTCCCTCCCCTCCCCATGCGTGTGTTGTCACTCGAAATACGTGGCTTGTGTTCAGCGGGTGTTCGGCGCTGACAACACGGCCCGCAGTTCGTGTCTCGCTCTTCTTTGCGGCGCTCCGACACGACTGATGGTCAGTGTTTTCAACTGGAGTGATAACAAGAGAGAAGAAATGGTAATGGTAATAATAATATAAATAAGGAAAATGATAACAATGATAGTAACGATAATGATTATAATAATGATATTAACAATAATGATAATAATGATAATAATAATTATCATGATGATAATAATAACAATAATAATAATGATAATCATTTTGATGATAAAAATGATTAAGATAATGAAAATAAAAATGATAATGGTAATAATGATGATAATAGTAATGATCATGGTGATAATAGTAATGATCATGATGATAATAGTAATAACAATAATAGCAGTAACAATAATAATGATGATAGCAATATTAATGATACTGATAATAACAATGATAAGGAAAATAATATTATCATAATGATAATAATGATAATGATGATAATAATAATGATAATGATAATAATGATAACAATAATGATAACAATAATGATAATGATCAGCTAATAATGATAATAATGTTAATGATATGATAATGATAACAATAATTATGATGATAATAGGAGTAAAAATAAAATTGGTAATGATTATAATGATAAGCAAAACAACAGCAAAAACAACAACAATAATAATAATAATAATGATAATATTAAAGATAATATTTATCAATATTATTTTTATTATTATTATTGTTATTATCATCCTTATTATCATTATTATTATTATTATTATTATTATTATTATTATTATTATTATTATTATTATTATTATTATTATTATTATTATTGTTATTATTATTATTATTATTATTATTATTTTTGTTATTATTATTATCATTATTCTTATCACAATTATCATTATCATTAACATTACTCTTATTGTTACCATTACCTTTATCATTATCACCATTGTTATTGTACTGATGATAGCAATGATAATGATATGATAATACCAATAATATTGATAATAATGATAATAGTAATAGTAATGGTATATTACTACTACTACTAATGGGAATGATGATAGTGAACGTTAATAAAAATAACAGTAATAACGATAGCAATAATAATGATAATGATCATAATAGTAATGATAATAACAATAATGATGATAATGATAACAATAATAATAATGAGGATGATAATGATAATGATTTGAAATAATGAAGATAATAATGATAAGAGCAATGATGATACCAGAAATGATGAAGATTGTAAAGATAATGATGATGATAATGATAGAAATTAAAAAGATAAGAATAATATCATGGTAATGATAATAATGATAGTTACGATGATAATGATTATGATACTAATAACAATAATGATGATAATGATAATGATAATTATCATAATAATAATGACAACAATAAGAATAAAATTTGATAATAATGATGATAATGATGATAAAGGCAATAATGATAATGATAGTAATCTTAATGATGATGAGGATAACAATATCATCAATAATGAAAACAAATTAAGATGATGATAATCATCAGCATCATAATAATGATAATTATAGCAAAAATACCAGCAATGATACAAAGATAGTTACAATACTAATAATGATAATATTAAAATCAATAAAAGATGATAATGATGATAACAATGATATTTGCAATGATAATAAAATGATAATGATAATAGTAATGATAATAACAATAATGATAATTAGAAGCATAATACTGATGAAAATAATGATAACACGATTACCATCATTACCATTATTACTTTTATCTTCATTATCATTATCATTATTATTATCATCTACAATTTTGTATCTTCATCGTTATCTTAAATGTTTATTATTAGTCACCATGTTGCTACGGAACTATCGTTATCATTATTATTAATTATCATTATCATTACTCTAGTTATTATTGTCATCGCCAGTGTCACTGAACAATTCTTTTCATCACAGTGATCCTTTAAATATCATTACGTGTGAATTCAATGTCTTTATTACCGTGATATCATAATATTATAAAAACTAAGAGCATCGTAGACATGCCAGCCAAAAAATCAGGAGGTTATCTTAAAGATTATTAAATAAACAAAACCCTTACTCAAAATTCTGCATGATAGTATAGACAAAATGGCGTCTATGTAAGTAAGTTCTGTTCCTTATTTCCGTAAGATGTTCTCCCTTACATCGTATCTATCTTTCTCTCAACATCACTGCAACACCGATCGTAAGGCTAAAATTGAGGTCATCTTGCACGTAGACGAAAATTGGATATAACTGTCTAGTTTTATGAATTAAAAAACAATAGCTTTTCATATCCGTTGCAAGACTGATCGTGCAGCCTCGTTCATTTTGGCAGCACTGACTGGTCTAATTTGTTTCGCCGAAATATTGGAAAGCAACATTTTCCCTCTGAGAGTTGCATCTTTTTTTTTTTTTTTGGTTTATTATTGTTTCTTCTTGCTATTTTTTTACGATCTGGTTTTATTGTACGTATCGTTTTTCATTTAGATTTTTTTTTTTATTATTATTATTGTCGATAGTGTGGAGTGTTCTTTTACTTACTGCTTTGGGTCCCTCCTTAAGGGCCGTGGGGGTTAGGTGTCACGCAGGGGGTCCGTGTACTAATGTGTTTGGATATGCAAATGACCTCTTCTGGGATGCTGTTCAGGACGCAGGGGTTACGACACTAAAGTTGTTTGGGGAATATGATGTCGAATGCAATTTATTTATCACAGTGATTTTACTGCTGGTTCAAGTCCGTCACCAGCCCGACCAACAGGGGGAGTTTAATCCGATGTAAAGCGAGCCATTCAGATAATTTGATGATATATACATGTATATATATATATATATATATATATATATATATATATATATATATATATATATATATAT
>NW_020869806.1:457593-462593 GCF_003789085.1 Penaeus vannamei | reverse complement strand
AGAGAGAAGAGAGAGAGAGAGAAGAGAGAGAGAGAGAGAGAGAGAGAGAGAGAGAGAGAGAGAGAGAGAGAGAGAGAAGAGAAGAAGCGAGAGAGAGAAAGAGAGAGAGGGAGAGAGAGAAGCGCCAAAAATAATAATAAAGAATAAAAAAAATAATATTAATAATTAAAATAGCTACATAAATAAAATAGAATAGTTTCCCGTTCAAGCGCTAATATAAGGAGGAAGAAATGGCGCCAAATCGACCACACTTTCCGCCTCGAATTAAACCGGAGTAAATGCGTGAATTGCGAATCCAATCAGCAGTTTTGATTCATCGGACGAATCGGCAGGATTTGCATATTGGGTCTGAAAATGGATTTTGAGAATCTATCGAAATGTTTAGAAGTGGATGGAAGGTCGAATGCTTTCTTATTTGCAATTTTGAGTCTTGTGCAAATCGTCTATTGTGCTGTATTTTGTGAGTTATTCACTTTCTGTTCTGGATGAAGTAAAGCGACGATTGATATGTTACTCGTTTGTGTTCAGTCGATAGGAGGAAGCCCAATCTACTTTTATTAGACATTAAAATCTTTCCTTACCTCTCTCTCTATTTGTCTGTCTCTTTCTCTCTCTCTCTCTCTCTCTCCCCCCTCTCTCTCTGTCTCTCTCTATCTATCTATCTATCTGACTATCTGTCTATCTGTCTACCTCTCTCTCTCTCAACACACACGCACACACAGTATATCGTTCTCTCTCTCTCTCTCTCTTTCCTTATCCGTCCCCGTCCTTCCTCCAGTCTTGTCCACCTCTTTCTCCGCCATCGTCTCTGTTTCAGCCAACACTCCCCTTGTGCCGAATCGCCTAAGCTGATGCCCTCCCTTGACGGCTGGACGCTGAAGGCACAGCTCGGTCGTCGGGCGGGAATCCTGGCCTCCTTCCGCGCTCCTGTGTTGAACCCGCGACTCCTCCACCTTCGAGCTCAGCCGCACCGACGCACCTCTCCGTTTCGGTCAAGCGCCATGGATATCTTGTGAATCCTTCTAGATGCCTTCAAGGAATATCTTATGAATCCTAAACATCACCAAGGAATATCTTAAGAGTCTTGCATATATTCAACGAAAATCTGATGAGTCCTTCTAGATGCCTTCAAGGAATATGTAATGAGTCCTGGATATCTTCAGGAATATCTTAAGAGTCTTGCATATATTCAACGAAAATCTGATGAGTCCTTCTAGATGCCTTCAAGGAATATCCTATGAATCAGGCAAACTATCTCATGCCGCCCCCAAGATGCCTTCAAAAATCCTTTATGAATCCACCTAGATGCCCTCGGGGTCCTGCCAGAGGCCCCCGAAGGCCCCTCGACCGCCCCCGTCCTCCCTCGTGTCGTGTCGGGAAAACGCAGATCCTGTCGGGCAGCCTTGTTTGCTCGGCGCGCTGACGGGCCGCCCTCGCTCCGTCAACGATAAATCTGAACTGTTTCTTTCCAGATTATATAATCCAGCGCGAAAGGAGGATGGGGGCGGAAGGCGAAGGGAGAGAGAGGAGGTGGAAGAGGAGGAGGAATAGCAAGAAGAGGAGGAGGAGTAAGAAGAGGAGGAGGAGGGGAGAGTAGGAGGAGAAAGAGAAGAAGAAGAGGAGGAAGAAAAGAGGAAGAGAAGGAGGAGTAGGAAAAGGAGGAAGAGGAATAGGGTAAGAGGAGGAAGAGGTGGAGCAGGAGGAGGGGGAAAAGAGAATAATGATAAATAGATAGGGAGATTTATGGCGGGGCTCTCCTCTCGCTTTATTGATGGCTCGTCGGTTTACATTGACTTCATTCGCTGATTTTATCTTCCCGGAAGACGCAGCGGAATTTACGGCGGCGGATAAATTCGCGTTTGGGGAACAGGGCCCCGTCGGCAGCCTCTTGGAACTGCCTCTTGATCGGGGCGAGAGGTGCCTGCGTGACCGGAGGAGACGAGGAGCCATTATTTACCAGAGGGAGGCGAGGGCAAGGGAAGCGGCCATTGGAATATCGTCCTTTGGTTTTGGTTCAACAGGTGCAATGATCTGTTTAAATGGGAAGACATACATGGTCGATACTTTATGTTCGTGTTCGTGTGGAGTGTCCCTTACTCGCTGAAGCATTGAAAACTGAACAGTTATACAGTTTCATATCTGAATATAGCTCAATCGACTCCATTAAGTATTTCAAGTCCGAATTAAAGATTACGTATCTATATGTGTCTCTTTTCTCCTCACTCTCCTCTCTCTCTCTCTCCTCTCTCTCCCTCCTCTCCCCTCTCTTTCTTCCCTCCCTCTCCCTTTCTCCCCCCTCTCTCTCTCTCCTCTTCCTCTCCGCTCCTCCCCCCCTCTCTCTCTCTCTCTCCCTCTCTCTCTCGTCTCTCTCTCCTCTCTCTCTCTCTCTCTCTCTCTCTCTCTCTCTCTCTCTCTCTCTCTCTCTCTCGTCGCTCTATCTCTTCTTTCTTTCTTCTCTCTCAATTCATTTCATATTTCCTCTCTCTCACTCTCTCTAAACAAAAACTGGCCTTCATTTCATGATTCATATCGACTAAATTATTCCAACGCTGTCTGGATTCGCCCTGATATGGTAGCTGATAGATCCGCTCTATAATCATTAATCAGAGGTCGGATGGATATATTCAACATATCAGCAACGTATGCTATTTATAATTCAAGTCTCGCGTTTAAAAGGACGTCTGGACGCTTTAAAAACGACATTATTCTCCCGCTTATTAACAGAAGAAGAAAAAAAAGAAAGAAATTGAAATGTATACCAGCGTAGGCAATTATGATCATATCAGTGATGGAAAAGAGACGTGAGATAGAAAGACATGAGCAAAGGATATTAACATAGAGAATGGACATGGAGAAGAATGGGGAAGAGGGGTGGCGGGGCAAAGGAAAGGGGAGAAGGGAAATGTTGGAAAGGGAGGAGAGGGAAGGAGGGGAAAATGGGGGGGAGAGGAGGTAAAAGATGGGGCAAAAGAGAAGGAGGAGAGGGGGAGGGAAGGAAAGGGGAAGGGAGAAGATGGAGGAGAAGAGGAAGAGGGGAATATGGAAGAAGATGGGAAATATGAATAGGAAAAGGAAAGAGAGGGAAAAGGGGAGAAGAGGGGAAGGGAAGAAGATGGAAAGAGAAAAGGAGGGAAGGGAAAAGGAGAGAGAGTGAAAGGAGGTGAAAAAGGAGGAAAGGGTAAAGGAAAGAAAAGGGAAGGAGGAGGAAGAGAGGGGAAAGTAGAGGTGAGAGGAAGCATGAGCAGACAAAAAGAAAAATAGAGAGAAGGAAGAGAAAGGTCAAGGAGGAGAAGATAGAAGAAAGGAAAAGAGGAGGAAGAGAGGGGAAGGAAAGAAGGAGGAGGAGAAGGAAACGAAGGAGGGTAAGTGAGGAGAAGAAAGAGTTGAAAGAACAGCGATGGGAGGAGGGGGGGGAGAGGGGAGAGGGACGACGGACCAGGAGGGGAAGAGGGACGCGAAGTCAGGATGGATAGTTCGTCCGGCGAGAAGGAAATATGAGACAGAAATATAGCGAAAGTTGAAACATGGAGCGAAAGATCGTTGTCAAGGTGCAGAGCCATGCATGCGGGATGCGGCGGAGGCGTAGATTCGGCTCGACTGCCAAGGGAGGAGAATGGGAATGAGCGACGAGAGGGATGGGGAGGAGGGGAGGGGAGAAAGAGTGAGTGAGTAAGTGTACGTGTGTGTGTGTGTGAGAGAGAGAGAGAGTGAGAGAGAGAGAGAGAGAGAGAGAGAGAGAGGAGGAGAGAGAGGACGAGAGGGAGAGGGAGGAGAGAAGAGAAAGAAAGAGACCAGTGTGGGTATAGACACAAAAGTGGACCAGAGGAGAGAGAGAGGAGTGGTAAGACACAATCAACACACTTAACCACACACACAGAGAGAGTCTAGAGACTGAGAGGAGGAGGACGAGAGAATGATGAGGAGAGAAGAGGGAGGGAAGAGAAGGAGAGAGGGAAGAGTGTAGACACAAGATGAGAGAGAGGAGAGGAGCGAATGGGTAAGCACCACACACGACACACACACACACACACAGGAGAGAGAGAGATGAAAAGAGAAGAGGAGAGAGGAATGGAGACAGAGAGCAGCAGAGAGAGAGAGAGAGAGAGGAGAGCACGAGGAGAAAGAGTGAGGAAGAAGACACGAGAGAGACGAGGAAGATGAGAGAGGCAGATGATTTCGGAGGAGGAGAGAGAGAGAGAGACGAGAGAAGAGAGAGACGAGAGGAGAGAGAGGTGAGAGAGTGTAGACAGAGCAGAGACGACAAAGACAGATAGAGGAGAAAGGATAGTGGAAAAGTACGAAACAAAGAGTCGCGTAGAGAGCAAGGAAACGAAGGAAGACGAAAACAGGACGCAGATAACGAAAGAAACGAAAGGCGGAAATAGAGAAACAGAAAATTTACCTCGCCAGCTGATTTCTTGCGACTTATCCACCGTCCCCTCAGCGGAATAGGGATCATCCGAGTTTTGACAACTAATTCTGAACGCTTTGCTGTCGCCAGTGTGCTTGTTAGCATTAACAACTTTTAGAGAAATGGGTTTTAAGTGCAACATTTGAAGTGATTATCGTTGCAACATTGCTAGAAACATAATTCTAAGATTGATTTGAGGGTAAATAGAATGATAATGCATTATCATTATTATCATCGCAGTAATAAGTATAACGATACTGTACTATGATAATGATTATGGCAGGAAAGGTAACGGAAATATGAATAATGAAGCCAAAATCAGGATAATTTTTAAGATAAATGATGATTCTAGTGATAATAACTATGATGATAATACTAATAATGATGATGACATTCATAAGAATAACTATGGTGAGGATAATTATAATAGTAATAATGATATAATAATGACAGTAATAATGATAACAATAATGATAGTAATAATGATGATAATAATGATGGTAATAATGATGAAAATAATGACAGTAATAATGATAATAATAATGATAGTAATAATGTTGATAATTAGATGAATAGTAATAATGATGAT
>NW_020869806.1:437593-447593 GCF_003789085.1 Penaeus vannamei | reverse complement strand
GCAAAAAAAAGATCAATTACCCTCAGTTTCACCGCTTTGCTGTCCGGAGTGGGCGGTCTCGCCTCTCATGTCTGCGCGCCTACGCCCCTTACCCTCACTAAACCTGCCATGTACTGAGGACGTGCACAGCCGTCTGGGAGGCTTCTACGTTCTAGGATGCTTTGCCCCGTTTTATTGACTAGTACCCTATATGGTGGCAACCGGACATGGTGCAGGTACGGTTTGCGGAACGTGAAGGGCGGGAGGAGCGTTCGGATACGTTACGGTGCGAGGCAGCTTTATTGTGCAGCTTAGATTAGAGCTAGTTGTTACACGCTCCCCTCTCATCATTTTAAGGGCTTGAGCTTTGTCTGAAATACCCCTTGGAGGAAAATCATTATGCGAAACCCTCTCGCCTGGACTCCATCAGGAGTATACTCACACAGCATCTTTAATGTATATTTTAAATCCCCACAAACCGAAAACAATAGCTTCGCTTCGACGGCCCTGACTGACACGTATCGACAGTTGCATCTCGGGTAATGAGCGAATCGTGCGCTTCGACCGTGACGCTTGACTACTCGACATGTGCATGATTTCCTGGTTAAACTCCCGCACAGGCGGCCGTCGTCGAGGGAGATATTAACGCCGAATTAATTAATGAGAAAGTGGAAATGTGGAATTGTTCTGGCCACTTTGACTCTTAAAACACGTAATATGAGCGTTTTTAACCGTTTTTTTTATGAGAATGCACTTCTAAGAACAAGTGTTTATGTGCATTTATATATAGACTACCTTATCTTCGTGCATATATGCATCAATATATAAATACACCTTCCAATATCCAATACCGTTTTCTCGAAGAAATATCAGGCACACATAGGCAGTAATTGCAAAGCGGCTTCGCAAACACGATATTCACAGAGAGCACCTCCCATCTCCTCCCCCTCCCTCCCCCCTCATGTCAAGGTAGGGGCGGGCGGCCGCTGTTCCTACCGTATAAGTCCTCGTGGAACCGCCCTTAAGGTGGGAAGCGGGGGGAGGACAGAGAGGAATCTTTAAAGCAAATATCCTACATTCACTGGAGCTGCTAATTGCTACGTTGCAGCCTCCTCTGGCCTCGGCTTTGTGCTCCTGACGAGGGTGTGCTATCGCATCATCACAGAAGAGAGGGGGGGGGAGAACGAGAGAGGAGAGAGAGAGTGAAAGATAGAGATAGAGCGAGAGATAGATAGATAGATAGAGAGAGAGAGAGGAAGAGAGACAGACAGAGAGGGAGGGGGAGGCAGGCAGACAGACAGAGACAGATAGAGACAGACAGACAGACAGATACAAAGCCCAAGAGAAGCTCAGAAAGAAAGTTATCATGCTGTTGACTCTCGCTTGATTATAAACAGGTCATGCAATATCACTTTTCTCTCGTGTACTTTCACCCATGGACGAAGGCTTCAGACGCCTCACAGATCTCCAGTGGAACAAGTCTCGCCGAAAGCCTACATGTTGATCACATTAGCAAAGAGGAAGAGAGAGAGAGAGTGAATGAGAGAGAGAGAGAAAGAGAGAGAGAGGGAGAGAGAGGGGAGAAGAGAGAGAGAGGGGAGAGAGAGCGAGAGAGAGAGAGAAGAGAGAGAGAGAGCGAGAGAGAGAGAGCGAGCGAGAGAGAGCGAGCGAGCGAGAGAGAGAGAGAGAGAGAAGAAGAAGAGAGAGAGAAGAAAGAAAGAAAAAGAAAAAGAAGAGAAAAAAAAAAAACAGAAATTGACCCTTCATTACCGCAACGTGGAAAGAAATTCACTGTCTCGACGTTGCGCCGCGTTCACCCTCTCTGGCAACCCACAGGTCGTGAAAATGCAGGACTGATTGTTTGATTAGCACACATGGCCAAATACTGAAGAGGTCTTCCTGCTTATCGGATCCTCCCGCAGGTTGCACGGATCTCGATGGCATTTTGGGAGAAGATTGAAGGTAAGTGAGTATCTCATTTTGTTTTTATCGTCAACGTTGCTGATATTGCATTATAATTGTTATTGTTACTATTATTATTGTTATTATTATTATCAATGTTGTATTATTATTACTTTGTCTTTATCATTTAGATAATTATCAATGTTGTTGTATTATTATTATTTTGTCTTTATCATTTAAATAACTATCATTATAACCTCTACCAAGGAGGTTATGTTTTTTGGTAGCGTTGGTTAGTTGGTTAGCAGGATCATGCTCCGGATCCAGGATCTTTTTAAAGATTCATTGACATTGCGAAAAGGGGACAACTTAAACTTTTTGACACAGATTATTATTATTATTATTATCATTATTATTATTTTTATCATCATTATTATTATCATCATTATTATTACTATTACTATTATTATTATTATTATTATCATTGCTGTTGTTGTTGTTGTTGTTGTTGTGACTCAATTGCCTTGACGGTGGTATGAGTGCTTGTAGATAGTGTTATAATTTTTGTTGTTATTATCATTATTATTATTATTATTATCATTATTATTATTATTATATTATTATTATTATATTATTATTATATATTATTATTATTATTATTATTATTATTATTATTATTATTAATTATTATTATTATATTATTATATTATTATTATATTATCATATATTATTTATTATTAATTATTCATCATCATTATTTATTATCATATCATTATTATCATCAATAGTATTTCATCATTAGTATCACTATTATTATCATTATCATTATTATGAAGGCCATTATCATTATTATTATCATTACTATTACTATCATAACTATTATTATTCTAACTATAATTTTTATCATTATCTTTATCATTGTTATTATTATCATTATTATCATTATTATTATTATTATCATTACTATTACTATCATAACTATTATTATTCTAACTATAATTCTTATCATTATCTTTATCATTGTATTATTATTATTATTATCATTATTATTATTTCTATTATTGTTAGTATTATTATTACTATTATTGTTATTATCAACATTATCATTATTATTATTATTATCATTATTATTATTATTATTATTATTATTATTATTATTATTATTATTATTATTATTATTATTATTATTATTATTATTATTATTATTATTATTATTATTATTATTATTATCATTATCATTAACATTATCATTATCATTACTTTTATTATAATTACCATCATTATCATCACTTTTATTGTTATCATTATCATAATTACCATTACTTTAATGATCGTTATTATTATCTTTGCCATTATGATTGTTATTATCATTATTATTATCATTATCATTATTGTTCTTATCATTATCATCATTATCATCATATCATTCTTTATCATTCGTATTATTATTATTATTATTATTATTATTATTATTAATAGTAGTATTGATATAAAAAAATACTACTATTATATCTATATTGATAATTATAATTATTGTTGCCATTATCATTCTCATTATTATCATTATCATTACTATTACTACTATTATTAATATAATCACTATCATCGTTACTATCATTATCATCATTATTATTATCATCATTATTAAAATTGTTGTTGTTATTATTACCATAATTATTATCATCATCATTATTTTTATTATTATCATTATCATTATTGTTATTGTTGTTGCTATTGATATCATTAGAAATATTATCATTATTATCATTATCATCATCATATTCATCATTATTATCATTACAATTTTAGTTAGCATAATCACCATTAAAACTACCATTTCTGTTATCATTATTTTCACTGTTGATATCATTATTATATTATTATTATTATCACTATCATGATCATCATTAAGCATATAATCAGTATTATCATTATTGTTATTACTGTTATCTTTATTCTTATTCTTCCTATTTTTATTATTATCATCATTATCATTATTATGATTATCATTATCATTATCATTCTTCTTATTATTAATTATTATTAATATTATTTTTATTATTATTATTATTATTATTTAATTATTATCATTATTATTATTTATTATATTATTATTATTATTATTATTATTATTATTATTATTATTATTTATTATATTATTATTATTATTATTATTATTATTATTAATTATTATTATTATTATTATTATTATTATAGTAGTAGTAGTAGTAGTAGTAGTAGTAGTAGTAGTAGTAGTAGTAGTAGTCATCATTATCATTATTATTACTATCATTATCATCACCATCGTCATCATCATCATCATCATCATCATCATCATTATTATCATTTGCGTTATTATTATCAAGTAATGATTATCATCATTACTATATTGCTATAATCACTATCATTACTATATAATTATTGTTATCATTATTTTGTTATTTTCTTTACCACATAATCATTATGATTATCATCATTACAATTATTATTATGCTTATCATCCTTATCATCATTATCATCATTATCAGTATTGCTACTATTTTCATTGTTGTTATTTCTATGTTTCTTCTCATCTGTATTATCATCATTATCGTAATTTTTTGCGGTTGTTGTTAATATGTTATCATTATTTTTGTCATTTTATTACTGTTATTATCATTATCATCACTGTTATTATTATTATCATTATTATATTATAATTTTATCAGCATTATTATCATTATTATTAATATCATCAATATTATCATTACAATTACTAATATCATCATTATATTAGCATTATTATTCTATTATCATAAATCATTTTTATCATTATTATTGTTATCATTACAATTATTATCATTATCATCATTATTATTATCATTATTGTTATTATTGTTATCATTATATCAACTATTCCTAATGTCATTTAGATTATCATAATCTTTATTATCATTATCAATATCATTATTATTATTATTGTTATATTATTATTATTATTATTATTATTGTTTTATTATTATTGTTGTTGTTGTTGTTATTATATTTTTAATCATTATCATTATTTTCATTATCATTATCATTATCTTTATTATTATTATTATTATTATTATTATTATTATTATTATTATTATTATCATTATTATTACTTATTATTATTTTTATTATTATTATTATTATTATTATTACTATTATCTTTATAATCATTATCATTATTTTCATTATCATTATCATTATCGTCATCAATATTATCCTAGCCATTCCTAATATCATTATCATTGTTATTATCGTTGTTATCAATGGTATTATTATCATCACCATTACTATTGTTATTTTTATTGATATTATTATCATCATTATAACAATGATGATAATCATGATGATAGTGATATATCTTCATTATCATGATAATTGTTATTGTTATCATTATTAATACTATTATCACTACTACCATATTTATTATCATTATTATTATTATTATTATTATTATTATCATTATTATTATTATCATTATTTTTATTATCATTATTATTATCATTATCCTTTTTTCATTATCATTATTATTATCATTAATATTATCATTATCAGCATTATCATTATTATTATCATTATCAGCATTATTATCATTACTATCGTTAATATTGTTATCATTAATATTTCCATTATCATTATCATTATTGTTATGATCATTACTATTATCATTATCATTATCAATGTTATTATTATCATTATCATTATTTGATCATCATTATTATCATCATTGTTATTATCATTATTATTGTTATCGTTATTATCATTATTATCACAATTATTCATTGCAATTATTATTATCATCGTTATTATTTTTATTGCTATCATTATCAATACTACTATCATTTTCTTTATCATCATTATTATCATTATTACCAGTATTGTTAATTTTGTTAACATTATTATCCTTATCGTCATTGTTATATTTTTCTGCCTCTTTTCTCTATCTTTACTCCCCTTTTTTCCTCTTCTTTTCCTCTTTCTCTCCTTCTCTTCTTCTTTTTCTTTTTCTCTGTCTAGTTTTCCCACTTTTTATTCGTCTTGTTCCATTTTCTCATCCTCTTCCTTTTCATCTCTTCCGTAGTCTGTTCTTTTACTCTCTCTCTTTGTTCCTCTTCTTTCTGTGTATCTCCCCTTCTTTCTCGTTTATGTTCTTCTATTTCTTCTTTCATACTTCTTCCTCTCTTCTTGTTCCTTTTCTTTTTTTTTGCCTATTATTTCATTTTCTCTCTTTCTTGTTCTCTTTCTCCCTTTGTTCCTCTTTTCTCTCTGTTAGTTATTTTTCTTCTTTTTTCTCCATCTGTTTCTTGTTTTCTACCATTCTCCTTCTTTTTTCTTCTATTTCTCTCTTTTTCTCCCTCTCTCTCTCTTTACTTTCGGTTTTCCTCCTTTATCATCTTTTTCTCTTACTCTAGTCCCCCTTTTTCTCCCACTATTTTTCTTCTTTTGCCTTTTTTCTCTCCCTCTCTACCTCTCTTTCACGATCTTATCTCGGATTCCTGTCTATGTCCTATGTCCATTATCTTGGATTTATCTTGCATTCCTTTTTTCTATGTCTTTTTCCTCTTTCCATTTTTTTTTCTAGAGCTTCTCCGCACCCTCCCTTCCCCCCTTCCCTCCCCTGCCCTTCCTCTTTCCTATCATTCCTTAGAGCTTCCCCCTCCCCCCCCCTCCCCCTTCCTCTTCCTCTTTCCAATTTTTCTCTAGAGCTTCTCCGCACCCCCCTTCTCGCCTCCCCCTCCCCCTCCCTGCGCTTCCTCTTTCCATTTTTTCACTAGCTTCCCCCCCCCCCAGCTTCTCCGAACCCCCTTTCCCGTCGCCTCCCCCCCCACCCAGAGCTTCTCCGCATCCCCCTCCCCCCCCTCCCCCTCCCTCCCCTGCGCTTCCTCTTTCCAATTTTTCTCTAGAGCTTCTCCTCACCCCCTTTCCCTCTTTCCCCCCCCCCGATCTTCCCCCCCCCCACCAGCTTCTCCAAACCCCCTTCCTGTCGCCTCCCCCCCAGCTTCTCCGCACCCCCCCCTTTCCCCTTTCCCCCTCCCCCGATCTTCCCCCCCCCCACCAGCTTCTCCAAACCCCCTTCCTGTCGCCTCCCCCCCCCAGCTTCTCCGCACCCTTTTCCCGCCTCCTCCCGCCCCTCCCCCCCGCGCTTGCAAGCAGAGGGGTCACTCACCTCGCGCAACAACATGATCGCGAAGAGCAAACACGAGACAGATCGCAAGACATGATGATTTATGCTCTGAGCTCATGACACCAGCGGCTCATTTACACCCTCGACCCCCCCGACCCCCGACCCCCACCCCCCACCCCATTCTCTCCCCCGCTTTGGTCTCCTCTCCCTACCCTCCGATCCCTCCTCTCGCTTTACTCTTCATACCCCCACCTTCTATTATCACTTTTCCCCATTTTACTATCCCCCACACTTCACTATCCTTCCTCTCTCCCTCCTACGATCACCCACCCCCCTCCCCTTCCCTTATGTCTACCCCATCTACCCTCCTTCTCTCCCCCATTCTATCGCCGCTTCTCGTCTGCCCCTCCTCCTTATGCCCTCCTCTCTTACCCCTTTTGCCCTCCCCCCTCCCACTCCATCCCCTTTCATCCCTACTCCTTTCCCCCCTCTCCTACTCCCTCTTCCATCCCTTCCCCCTCTCGCCCTCCCCTACCCACCCCTTCCCCCTCTCGTCCCCCTCCCTCCTCCCCCCTCCCCCTCTCGTATCCCCTCCCCCCTCCCCCTCCCCCTCTCGTCCCTCCCCTACCCACCCCTCCCCTCTCGTCCCTCCCCCTACCTCCCCTTCCCTCCCTCTCTCTCCTCCCACGACAAAAGTTATGTCGAGTAACATCGTCTCCGCCACATGTCATTACGGATACTAAGAATAGAAATTAGACTGACAATCCGTTGTTTTGTCATCTGCTGGCGTCTGGACCCCGAAGACGCCTCGCTGGGGTCGCAGGGTGCAAGAGCGTCCGCGTTATCCGATTGTGGCAGTTCCGTGAGAGAGAGAGAGAGAGAGAGAGAGAGAAGAGAGAGAGAGAGAGAGAGAGAGAGAGAGAGAGAGAGAGAGAGAGAGAGAGAGAGAGAGAGAGAGAGAGAAAGAGAGAGAAAGAGAGGGAGAGAGGAGAGAGGGAGAGAGAGGGAGAGAGGGAGGGGATGGGGGAGGGAGTGAGAGAGGGGAAAGAAAGAGGGAGAGAGGAGAGGAGGGAAATAGAGAGAGAGAGAAAATGAGATAGATAGAGAGAGAGAGAAAGAAAGAATAATTTCATCATCAATAAAGGTATTGCAATCTTCCCCTTACCCCCACTGATACTACAACCGCCCCTCTCTCTCCCGGCGCAGCTCCTAGACAGTTCACATCATACTCAAGTGTTTGCTTGCCTTTCCTAACTGCTCTAAATCAAGCAAGTGCTTCCTGCTTGAGCCGCCGTAGTTTGTTTTCGCCCGTTTTTTCGTGACGTGAAGAGACCTTCCATTATGAAAAAAATGCAGAAGATGCAGCGAAGACCGAGACATCGCCCCAGAGAGCGACGCCGCCAGAGGATAGTAATAGGCTCGGTGTCTCGTTCACTGAGATACATGAGAGATGGTCGGAGGCGGTCTTGGTGCGTCACAGCTCATGAGCCTAATTAATTATCTAAGCGGCTTGATGTACACATATTGTGCTACGATGTGTTACGGCCTCAGTGGAGTATTTCGTTATAATACAGCGTCGTCTGGGTGTTACATTGTGCTACAAGCGAATGGGGGACAAAAAAGCGTTGTTTGTTTCAGCGGATGTTGTAGCCAGACTGGGATAGAGAGGTCCAGACAGGGAATGGGGACAGAGGGATGTGTCAACTTGCAGCATTTCCGCAAGTGACTAGACAGGAACGGAACCTCATCACAAAAAGTATTGATATGAGTACATTTTGTTATCAGTCATGACAGACCACCCCGACAAGCATCAAATTTGCAAAGCCACACTCGCCGCGAATCACATATACGTAATGTACGAGCTGTCATCAAGAAGTGCTCTCTTTGCGAATACTAATAAACACGTTAGACTGGAAAAAATAACCAAACGCTCGGTTAATTAAAATTGTGAGGCCCGACCCAGTTAATATTCATATATGCGGACATGCATATAAACAGTAATAAATGCATATCTACCAGATAGATATACATCTATCTGACAATCTATCCGGTAGATATGCATGTCTAGACTAACTGATATGCATTTACTCCTATGTATAAGCAAGTTCAGATAATGAATATTCACTTGGTCGATCCTCACATAACAAATTGACCGAAAGATACTCAGGTTTTGAGTCACACCAAGATACCTGAACCGCAAGCAACAGCCGGTGTCATCGTTAGGAGCCTACTGCCTTTCACGGCCTCAGAAAGGCCACCCGGGCCTGCATACTTTGGCCCTCGCGCCGCCAGACAGCAAGGTCGCCCTCCTCTCCAGCCGCTGGCTACGGATACTACGGCGGCAAGGTCGTCCGTCGCTAATATAGATAACTCCCCCTTGTAACCCAACACCGCCGCCCCTAAGAATTTATCATCTCGCCGAAAACCAGGTGCTGACGGAGGCACAGAGGGGGCGGTGTTTCCTCGGTCGGACCCTGGCCAGCGTCAGTCGCCCGGGAGGTATATTTTCACTAGATATCGTACACCGGGGAGGCGCCGCCAGCACCCCCACCCACGCCCTCACGTTGGATTCAAGTGGGGAAGGACGAGGGAGGAGCGAAAGAGAGAGAAACCGAGGAGGAAAAAATAAACCCCAAATTAACCCCCCTAAAACCAGCGCAAATTACAGAGAAACAACAGTAAACAAACACAGCCAATAGTAGTTGCCTCGGACCGAATGACAGGCGAGGAACTAAAAGATCAGAACCACACGAGGAGGAAGAAGGAAGAGCGGGAAGTGAAGGAACAAGAGAGCGTGAACAGAGAGACATGACTGGGAACAATTATGTGCCGGGGTGATATCTGGACGACGTGAGAGCGGAGCGATATAGCGTTACAGTCGCGCCTGAACCGGAGGAACAGCTGGACTGAACACTGAGACGAAAAACTGAAACAGACGAAGCAGACGACGCAACAGCTGATTAAATGCTGCGCGTGAGGTTA
>NW_020869806.1:420093-430093 GCF_003789085.1 Penaeus vannamei | reverse complement strand
TCGTTATCATTACTATTATCATTATTAGTATAATAACAGTAATAACAATGGCCATGATAATAATAATAATAATGAAATGATGATGATAATGATAATGATGATAACAATAATAATAATGGTAATGATAATAATGCTGATAGTAATAATAATGATGATTATGATAATGATGATGATAATGAGGATAACAAGAATAATGATAGTAATGATTATGACAATAATGATATTGATAACAATAATGACAATAATAATGCCAATAATAAAGATAATGATAATTAATTAAATAATGATAATAATAACAACAATATTGATGATTATGATAACAGTAATGATAAGTGATAATGATAACGTCAATGATAAGGATGATAACAATAATAATAATAATAGTAGCAATAACAAAAACAACGACAGCGATGATAATAACGATTGTAGCAGCAACAATAACAGCAACAACAACAATAACATCAATAATGATAATGATAATAATAATAATAATAATGTTAATAATAGCGATAATAACAATAATGATGATAATATACTGATATTGTTATCGCAGCTATCATCATTGTTACCATCATTATTGAGATCAATACTATCATTATGATTACCTTTATCATCACAATTATTTTCATTATCGTCATTACAATCAATATAGTTATGATTATCGCCACCCATAAACTCATGCTCATCATCATCATTTTAGTATGGTCACAATTAATCGCCTTCATCATTATCATCAGTAGTAATATTGATAGTAAGAGCACTATCGGTCCCATTCCTGAAAACCCTCTCCATATTTCCATCACCATTATTACCAGCAACTTGGTACAGGAAAGCTAAATATAATCTCATAAATAATACTGCTAACACGACGAGCAATCTTTAGCTTCAAACCGAAAAAAAAAAAAAAAAAAAAAAAAACAGAAAATAAACAGTCCGTATCGAAAAATATCACCAACAATATCCATTCACACGCAGTCATATTCCTCCTTACACGATGAATACAAATGCTCTCTCTCTCTTCCCTTGACTCATAACAGATATATGTTTGCGTCCGCCGGCTCCGCTCCGCTCGCTCCCATCGCCTGATTTATCGCCGTTCCGCTGCCTCAAGTTGAATCTAAGGACCATTCGAAATGTAAATACATTTTTTTTTTTTACACTATTCCTTCAAGAGATTAATTTCAAGTCTTTCTGCCAGGTATGACGTCGGCTGCGTCGGAGCGAGACCCGTGATTGCAACGTAGTAGAGTGTGAGCGATTGCTTATAGATATTCGAGTATGATTCTGCGTTCAGGTCTACGCGGCCGATGTTTGATAACCGCAAATAAAGGTTAGACACACACCGGCTACGCCCAACGCTAGAATTGGCGCCACAGACGCCATAAACATTCATAGTTCAAGTATTTTTAGTATAATCAATTGTAGATATTGAATGGCAGCCTGTTTGTCTTTGCGTAAATATATGCATACTCACACGATATGTTCCTACGCACTTTCACACGCTTTCAACCTTCTACACTTTATTTCAGCTGAGGGCCACAGAAAAGCCGCGTGCAACCTATTATTGGCGTCATGGTTATTTTGTTATTCTTATGTTTGTATTGATATTATTATTACCATCATTATCATTTCTAATATCATCATTATTATCATTACTACTTCTACAACTACTGCTACTACTGCCACCACTATTACTACAATTACTACTATTACTTCTACCAGTTTTATTACTACTACTACTATTACTGCTCCAGCTCCTCCTCCTCCTATTACTACTACTCCTACTACTACTACTATTACTATTTACTACTACTATTACTATTACAACTCCTCGTCCTCCTCCTACTACTACTACTACTACTACTACTACTACTACTACTACTACTACTTTACACTCCTCCTCCTCCTCCTACCCACTACTACTGATCATTATTACAACCCCTCCTCCTTCAACTACTACTACCGATCACCATCCATATCATAATCATAACCATTCTCATCCTATTACAGTATACCCTCATAATACAAACAATAATACGAGACAGCCATTTAACCCTAGTTCCTTGTTTACCCATAACTTCACCGAAGAGCAGAAGCGTGTCTTCCGGGTCAAAGTTCGTGCCCAGCCTCCCACGGCGATGACCCCTTCTACGGCTTGTAGGTCGTCAGCAGATTGGGATCGCCCCGCAATCAGCACCGGTGTACTTGGGTGACTTAAAGGAGGTAGAAAACCGAACCCTGTGGTGCAGGTTGTAAAGGCCATTCATTGTGTATCTCGTTTCTGTTTACTTGTAATGCTGTCATTGCTGCTATTGTAACATGACTGTCACTACTACTGCTGTTTCTTCATTATGGTAGTAACAATGATAATAATGATAGTAATAATTATGACAATGATAATGATAATAATAATGACAATAACAATGATAATGATAATAGCGTAATCATAATAATACTAATAACAATAATAAGAATAATAGTAACAACAATATATATATATCTTTATGTATATATATGTACATATATATATATATATATATATATATATATATATATATATATATGTGTTGTGTGTGTGTGTGTGTGTGTGTGTGTGTGTGTGTGTGTGTGTGTGTGGTGTGTGTGGTGTATATATATATATATATATATATATATATATATATATATATATATATATATATATATATATATACTTCAGAGACCTGCAAGCTGCCCGCAGGGGAGTCGTCCCTGAACACCACGCTGGCCTCAGGGCAAAGAGAAGCTGGCGACCAGGACCAGGAGTGTCTCGGCAACCGAAGTGCGCCTGCGATCTGTGAGGCCGCCAAGGACTGCCTGCGCGATGACTCTGAACAGGGTGCTCCTCGTGTCGGTTTTCTTGCTTTTGCTCTGTTCAGTGTCTTTGTGCCTCGATTGCGGTTTCATGTTATATTTATGATTTATGCGCTCGCGTTATTGGCCTGTGTAGAGTTCAAATACTCAGTGCAATTGCTGAGTACAGGATTAGAAGTGCACTTGTGATACTGCTGATAAAACCGAGCTTGTCAACGACAATTTGGTTGCACAAGAAAACGTCAGGTCTTGGTATACGAGAGATATTACACAAAATAGTCTTTTGCGCTATTTAAGATCTGGAGACAAAAGATAAAGAAGAATAAACCTCTTCACTTGTGGGTCTAGACCTTGGATTAACAATTCGATGCACAGGAATTATCAGTGTGGAATAGGAGCTGAATCTCCTAATTATGAATGTAAGAGCCTTCTATACAAATATATAGGTTCTCAAGGACTATCCAGCCTCAGAACCTGCACAAAATGATTTCTAACGTAGTCTAAGCCGTGCAAACTGATGACCTGTATGGATGCTGAACATGCCCTTTTGAACCAGACATCCAAATCACCCTCCCTTTCTCCGATTGTAATCCTGACTTCCTACTTTCATCCGTAATTACATACAAACCCTTGTTCTGAAGGTAAGAATTCTCCCTTGTATGAAGCATCCTCTCTCATTTCCAATCGATTGCAGGGCCTTTACACGGGAATCAATCGTAGGAGGATCATCTACAAGATAAAAAAGAGTAAGGCTGAAAGATTCAGCAGATGGCTTAGTTCTGTTATCATAGAAATGGTAACAAAACTGTAATGTAAAATCATCTGCCTTATACTTTGGGTTCAGTCCTTTCCCAGATTGGTATTGAGTAATTTGCTAAACACTCACTCCTCTTTGCCAGTCTCTCCTCTCCTCTCCCTCCTCACCACTTCTCTCTTTCTTTCCTCCTCCTTCGCTTCCTCCTTTTCTTTCTAACCCGCATTCCCTCCTCTTCCCCCCCCATCTCTTTCACCAAAAGCACTTGGCGTTACACTTTTTATATATTATATATATTATATATATATATATATTATTATACTTTTCATTCATAATTCAGAGTGGGAATTGTTTGTTTGTGTAGTCTTTTCAGTATGATGCCGCTGACTCTTGCAAAAGGTAATGTAGGGTTTATCGAATTATATCAATATTCTCCATAAGCAGTAACTAAATATCATACAAAGTATATGATACAAAATCAAACATAATGATCAAGAATGTTTGTTTTTTCGGATAAACTACTACACCTGACAAAAAAAAAAAAAAAAAAACATTTATTTTTAGTGTAATATGTGTGGTGAACCAAAACAACACACTCCCTCATTGCACAATTTAACGTTCATGAATTCACATATATTATTTGATTGATTGATGAAGTACTCACTCCTGGACCTCTCAACCTTATACCCTGAATTTTGCATATATTCTATAATTGATAGTAGTGTGTTGCGTAGCGAGAAAAAAGTAAACCATAAGGAAAAACAAATATCATAATAGCAGTGTACTCCTCCGTGTAAATATCATGCTGTAAAATTCTGGCTGGTGAAGTTCTAAGCTGATAAGATACTGATTAACTCAGTAACCATCAGAGTGTTGTAAGCATTTGAGTAATGAGTAAATTTTCAGAATGTAATCATAGTAGTGATAATGATGTTAGTAATGAAATTAAGGATAATGATGATAACTGAAATTGTAAAAAAAAAAATAAAATAAAAATAAATAAAAAAAATACGAGGATAATCCCAATGCTATAAATAATAATGCTAATATTCTAATAATGATAATAATAATACCAAGGACCGTAGCAACAATGATAAAGAAAAAGAAAAAAAAACAGCGAAAACATGAATAAAAATCACAACATTGCTAATAACAATGACCCTCGTCGCGCGTGGTTGCCTTCGGGAGAGCGACCCAAGGACGGCGTTTGAGGGACAGGAAAGGGAGGTCAGTGAGGGAAGGTCAGCCACGAAGATATGGTTCCTGTCAGCGCGACGCCCCTCGACGCCAGGCCTTAATTATGTTTGTTTTTTTTTCCTGTTTTTTACGCAGTGTGAAAGGTGTAGACATAGTTATTTCCTTTCTTCTCTCTTCGTCCTTCAAGAGTAACTTTCGCCGGGGCGTGATTCGAGAAGCCCTTATGCTTGGGTCTTGTATCGTAGAGAGCCTTGGTCATTGTTAATGTTAGCACTTGTTTTCTTTATTCTTATTTTTTATCTATTTATTTATTTTTTCTTCAGCTTACCCTGCTCGGTTTGCCCTACTTCGTTTTCACTTTCCCTCGCCTCCTTTCACTATCCATTGTCACTATCATTTGATCGCATCACCAATCCTCTTTCTGTCCTCTGCCTGCCTCTTCTTCACCATCCATCGTCACCATCACCAAGCCTCCTTATCGATAACTTCTGTCTTTCATCCTCGCTCAACTTCACTATCCTTCGTAAGCTTCATCACTTACTGTCTTCTTTATCTTCTCCATCCTTCTACCGGGCTAGCTCATCTTAAGCTTCCTTCCTGGCTTGATCCTGAACGAATTTCCTCACCTTCAAAGTCCTCACCCACTTTCAGAATATTGACTCACTTTTAAAGTCCTCACTCACCTGCAAAGTCTTCACTTACCTTCAAAGTCCACACTCACTTCCAGTCCTCACTCACCTTTAAAGTCCTCACTTCCAGTCTCACTCACCTTTAAGTTCACTCAACCTCAAAATCCTAACATTTTCAAAGTCCTCACTCATCTTACCTTCAAAGTCTTCACTCTCTACAAAGTCTTCACTTACCCAAAGTACTCTTTCCCTTTCGAAGTCCCACTCACTTTAAAGACTCACTCACCTCCAAAGTCCTCACTCACCTCCAAAGTCCTCACTCACCCTCCACTCAGTCCCTTCCAAAGTCCTCAACCTCAGTCCTCGTACTGAAAGTCGTCCTCCTCGGCCTCAATGTCGACTCACTCAAAGTCTCTCACGTCCTCCATCACGCCTCCAAAGTCCGCCTCCGCCTTCCCCTCGCCTCCATCCCCTCGACGTGCCAAAAGTCCCCCGCCCCGACCCTGGCTGCAGCGTCGACGCCCATACTTATGACGCGAGGTGGGTCAGTGTCAAACCTAGGACTCCACATCTGCATAGAAATAACATTTCAATTGTGTCCCGCCCACGTTTTGCCTTGGTGTGTCGTCGCCTATTTCTTTCTTTCTTACTCTTTTCCTTCCTTGTATGTTCTTTCTTTTGGAGTTTATTCATGTGTTCCTTGTGTCTCTTTTTTGCCGTTTCTTCTGTCCTTTCTGTTTGAAATCTCGTGTGTGTTTTTTGTGCCTTTGAGCTATTTCTTTAGATGACTATTCTTCGATGCTGATCTGCATGTTTTCGTTCTGCGTTCTCATATCTTTGTGTCTTATTTATTTTTGTTTTCCTCCTTATTCTCTTATATTTCCTATTTCCTCTCTCAAGGGTCTTTTCTCCCTCATGGATCTAAGTATCATCTCACTTTTTTATTCTTATTTTCTGTCAATTTACTGATTTTGTGAACCCCTTATAATCATCCTCTTCCTCTCTCCCGTCAAGTTTACCCTTCCTGTTGTTCTTTTTCTTATCCTCTTCCTCTTTCCTGTCTACGTGATCCTATTTCCTTATCCTAGTCCCGCTCCGCAAGAATACCGTTACAGATCCCTTTCCTTTCCTTTCACCAACACTAGCATCTTCCTCACGATGATGCACGTGACGGCGGTGTGGGAAATCTATTCTCGACTCGGGAAGACGAGAGAGAGGGAGAATGAGGGGGGAGGAGGGAGGGCGAGAGGGAGAGGGAAAGAGAGAAAGAGGGAGGGAGGGAGAGTGAGAGAGAGGAGAGACAGACGGAGACAGACAGACAGAGAGAGAGAGACAGACAGAGAAACAGAGAGACAGAGACAGAGAGACAGAAGAGAGACAGAGAGAAAGGAAGAGTCAGAGACAGAGAGAAAGAAAGAGATAAAAAACGAAAAGAAAAAGGTAGAGAGAGCAACTGAACATACAGACAGACAGACAGACAAAAAAAGAATAGCGACGGAAGCTTGACGGAGGAGGTACACCCCTTCGAACATTATGTTGCTAAATGATTTTTTTTTTTGTTTGTGGTTCCTGTTCTCTACTCTCTTCTCCTCTCTCTCTTCTCCTCTCTCTCTCTCTCTCTCTCTCTCTCTCTCTCTCTCTTCTCTCTCTCTCTCTCTCTCTCTCTCTCTTCTCTTCTCTTCTCTCTCCTCTCTCTCTCTCTCTCTCTCCTCTCTCTCTCTCTCTCTCTCTCTCTCTGCTCTCTCTCTCTCTCTCACTCTCTCTCTCTCTCTCTCTCACTATCTCAACTCTCCCTTTCTCTCTCTCTCTCTCTCTCTCTCTTCTCTCTCTGGGCTCTTCTCTGCTCTCTCGTCTCTCTCTCTCTCTCTCTCTCTCTCTCTCTCTCTCTCTCTCTCTCTCTCTCTCTCGTTCTCTCTCTCTCTCTCTCTCTCTCCCTCTTTCTGCAAGCGGCTTTTCAGAGGGTAGGAACAGCGTTGGTGAGGCTGGACTGCCATGCACGGGAACCAGCATAGGAATAGCAAATGATGAGCCAAATTCCAGTGCATGACTGACGCTTAAGGAATCTCATGGCCGAGGAATGCATACGCTTGATTCTACAATCACCGGGAGATTTTTTTCTTTTCTTTTTTTTTTTTCTTTTTTATACAGTGATCATTATTATAGTTTGTTGGGGCATTGGGCATACAAATAAAGACGTGCAATCAAATGTATGCATACGCTTGATATTACAATCACCGGGAGATCTTTTTTTTTTCTTTTTCCTTTTCTTCTTTCTTTTTTTTTTACAGTGATTGTCTTACCTACTTCGCGAGCTCTTTACCTCTCGCTTTCTTCTCGTTACGTCCTCGAGCCCATCAGATGTTTGTGTATGACCTTTGTCTCTCTTCTCTCTCTCTTTTTTTTTCTCTCTCTCTCTATCTATTTATATATCTATCTATTTATCTCTTTCTCTACCACTATCTCTCTCTTTCTCTGAGATAAATAAATAAATAGATAGATAGAGAGAGAAAGAGAGAGAAAGGAGAGAGAGAGAGAGAGACTGTGAGAGAGAGAGGAGAGAGAGAGAGAGAGAGAGAGAGAGAGAGAGAGAGAGAGAGAGGAAGAGAAGAGAGAGAGAGAGAGAGAGAGAGAGGAGAGAGAGAGAGAGAGAGAGAAGGAGAGAGAGAGAGAGAGAGAGGAGAGAGAGAGAGAGAGAGAGAGAGAGAGAGAGAGAGAGAGACAAAGGTCATACACAAACATGTGAGGGGTTCGAGGGCGTAACAAGAAAAAGCGAGAGGGTAAAGAGCTCGTCGGAGTAGGTAACACGATCACTGTATAAAAAAAAAAAAAACAAAGGAAAATGAAAAAAAGTTCACACAGCGATTGTAAAATCAAACGTATGCATTCCTCGGTCGTGAGACCAAGAGACCTGTCAATATGAAATGCATTTGATTGCACGTCTTTATTTGCATGCCCAGTGCCCCAACCAAGTATGATAATGGGTATCCCTAGCACCAATGTTTATCCCTGACAACCTCCACTTCCATTTTTTCCTTTGCTACCTCACGCCACCTGTCTCTCTCGCCTCCGCCACAGCCTCATTCACAATCTCGCTTCACCTCCTTACCTCTCCCTTCGCCTCCTCCCTCTTCCCCATCACCTGTCCTCAGTACATTCTTTTTTTGGTTCCTTTTAACCCTTTTCACATTCCCTTACATTTTTTTTCCATCTTATTCTTCTGTCATTTTCTCTCTCTCAAACTCCCCTGATCCTTGTTCCCCCTTATCACCTTAACCTCCCCTTCTTCACCTCCTCTTCACCCTCTCTTTATCTTTTCCCTCATCCCCTTTTCACCCAACCTCTTCTCCCTTCACCCTTCTTCCCCTCTCCTCTCCCTCTCTCTTTACCCTTCACCCTTTCCTCTCTCTCTCTCTCTCTCTCTCTCTCTCTCTCTCTCTCTCTCTCTCTCTCTCTCTCTCTCTCTCTCTCTCTCTCTCTCTCTCTCTCTCTCTCTCTCTCTCATCCCCTTCCACCTTCCTTCACATCTTCCCCTCACCCTTCTACATCCTTTCTTCATCCTCCCTCTCCCTTTTCCATCCTCCCTCCCTTTCCGCCTTCCCCTTCCCCTCTCCACCCTTCCTCTCCCTTTCCTTCTTACCTCTCCCTTCCTCAGCTTCCCCTCCCTTTCCCACCTTCCCTCTCCCTTTTTCCATCCTCACCCTCACCTCTCCCCTCCCTCTTTTTTCACCCTCCCTCCCTCTCTCCACTCTCTCCTCCTCTCCTTCCTTCCTCTCCCTTTCCCTCTTCCCTCTCCTTCCCTCCTCCCTCTCTCCTCTCCACCCTTCCTCTCCCTTTTCCTGTTTCCCTCTCCCCTCTCCACCTCCCCCTCCCTTTCCCATCCCCTCTCCCTTTCCCGCCTTCCCCCTTCCCTTCTCCACCCTCGTTCTCCCTCCTCCCTCCTCCCCACCGGCAGCTGTGCAAGGCAGGGGTTCGGGAGACGAGATGAAGGCTGAACATGGCCTCCTCGTTCCGTACAGACTCGAAAAAATAAGACGAAAGGCAACGGGTCAGCGGGCGACGAAGGAAGGACGGTGGGGGTGAGGGGATGGGGGTAGGGTGGAGGGTGGTGAAGGATAGACGGAGGGGAGGGGGAGAGGGGGTGAAGGATAGATGGGAGGGGGAGGGGGAGGGGGTGAAGGATAGATGGGATAGGGAGAGGGGTGAAGGATAGAAGGGAGGGGAGAGGGGGAGTGAAGGATAGACAGGGGGGGGGGGAGGTAGGGTGAAGGATAGACGAGAAAGGCAGGAAGAGGAGACGGGGTGAAGGATAGACGGGAGTGGGAAGCAGGTGGTGAAGGAAAGACGGTGGGGATAAGGGGGTAACGGAGAGGAGAAGGTAAGAGGTGAGATGTGTGTGTTGGTGTTGAAGGGGTGAAGTTGTGAAAGGGGTGATGAAGGAAAGCCGGAGGTGGGAGGGGGGAAGAGGAAGGGGTAAGATGGAGGGGAGAGGAGGGTGAAGGATGAGTGGGGGGAGGAAGAGGCTGAGGGAGAGAGATTAAGGGAAGAGAAGGGAAGAGGACGGCACGTGGATGGAATAAACGAAAAGGTG
>NW_020869806.1:400093-407593 GCF_003789085.1 Penaeus vannamei | reverse complement strand
CATTATCATATATACTATCATCACCTCTATATAATATATTACATATACACCATCTATAATACCACGATGTGTGTGTGTGTGCATGTGCTTATAGGTAAAGTAAGGTACTATTACTAATATATAATCTAATATATATATCTCTATATACACTTATATCATATACTCACTATTATATAACCGTCATACCCTAATAAATACTATATATATTATATAGCTCTAAAATATATATTATATAATATATATATAATATATATACCTCCTATATATATATACCAATATATATAAATGACTAACTATAATAATACTATAATATATAATTATTATTGTGTGTTCGTGTGTGGTGGTGTGTGTGTTAGGTGTGTGTCAGCGTGCGTGGACTGTGTTCGTGCGTGCTGTCCGCGCTCCGCTGTTGCTGTGTGTGTGGTGGTGTGTGTGTGTGTGAGGTCGCCTCGCCCCCCGCGCGTGCTGCTGTGTCTGCTGTGTGTGTGTCGTGTGTGCTTCGTGGTGTTGTGTGTGTGTAGTGTGTGCGTATAGAGACCCATAGTCCATTATATACATATAGAGTACTAAATTTTTTTTTTCCTTTTTTCTTTTTTTTATCCTATTATGTACGGGTCATGTATGTGACAGAAGAAAGTGAAAGAGGTGAGGGAAAGAGTAGAATAGATAGACATTAGATAACTTATAGTATACGACAAAATACGGTCGATAGATAGATATTAATACATACATATATACATATAATGTGCGTCTCCAATTTCCTCACCATGTCAACCTTTATCCCCCCCCCCCCCCCCCCCTTGTTCTCCCTCCAGCAGCCGCTATTTTTCGCGATCTTCAGCGTCGTTCCGCTGAATTATAAAACAAGGAAACACGTGGTTTTTCTTCATGTCTCGTCGCTGTTCCTGAGAGGAGAGGACGTGCGTGCGTGGAGGCGCGCTGTGAGGTGTTGACTTCAAATGTTTTTTTTTTCTTTTCCGTTTTTATTTTGTTGTTGTTTTTTTTGGGTGGGCAATTCTGATAAGTCGATTTGTTTATTACGTTTCGATACCGAAGTGGAAAGGATTTTTGGCAATCGTCGATGGTAAACGCAAAAGGGAATCCATTGTGGCAAACAGGTGTGGCGGAGTCATTCCATATTTTTTCCAGGAAGTCTCGATCAGTGTTTTCGTTTAGTTCTATATTTTATTTACCTTTAATAATATATAAATATAAATATATACTCATATATATAATCATATATATATAGTTACTATATAGTATTATAATTCCTCGTATGGCCATCGCTATTCTTTTTTCTTTTTTTTTTCTTTCTATTTTTCTTCCTTTCATTCTCTGTCTATGGACATATATATAATATATAATTACTATATATATATATATATTAATATATAAATTATAATATATATATATATCATATATATCATAATATACTATATATATATATACTCATATAGTATATATATATATATATATATATAGTATATATATATATATTTATATAATATATAACATATATATTATATATGTATATATATATCTCCTAATATTTATGTATAATTTATACTATATACATATAGTATCATTAAATTATATAATACTTCTATATATATACATATATACTATAATATAACATGTATAATATTCTATGTTAATACTATATATATATATAATATATAATTACATACATACATACATATAATAAATATATATATATAATATAGGTATATATGTATATATAATATATATAATATGTATACATAGATATTATATATATGTATGTATATATGTATATATATACTATATATACTTATATATATATATATATATATACATATATATATATACATATTATACTATATATAATTACTATAATATATATTATATATATATATATATATATATATATATGTATATAATATATTAATACTAATATTTATATAATATATATATAAATATATATCATATATATATATATATATATATATATATATATATATATTTAATAATATATATATTATATTATATATATATATATAATATAATATACATATATATACTATAATATATACTATTAAATATATAATATATATATATATAATATATATATATTATATACTAATAATATATACATAAATATATTGTATATATATATTATATATATATATATATATAAATATATAATAATATAATATATATTATATACGATAATATAATATATATGCATAGTGTGTGTTTGGTGTGTGTATGTATGGATGGAATGCATTATATACATCCATAATTCTGGTTCCCTCGCCCCCCCGCTCCCGAGGCGCCCGACCCGCCGCCTCCGCCCCGCGCCGTGTCCTCCGCCCGTCAAGCCGAGTCCTCCGCGACAGCCTCCGTCGCCGTCGTCGCCGTGATCAATATCGGACATAAACACCTCTCGGGTCAGGAGCCAAGGACGCCACGGGAGGCGGTCGAATCCAGGGATCGAATATATTTAAAGGGATCGAATCCGTGGGTAGGACCCAGGAGGGGAATCGGCTGGGACGCATCCGCGGGTCGAGTCCGGGAGGAGACGCTGCAAGGGATGCAGAGACATCTATAGGTCGCGGCGGCGGAGAGCGAAGGAGGGAGGAAGGAGGAGGAGGAGGGAGGAGGAAGGAGAGGAGGGAGGAGGAGGAGGAGGAGGAGGAGGGAGGAGGAGAGGAGGAGGAGGAGGAGAGAGGAGGAGGAGGAGGGGCGGGGAATCCCGCGCGCCGCGCTACTAAAACCGCCATTTTCACTGCCGACGCTTCTGGCGGGGCGCGGAAGCGGGGGTTGCAAGCGGAAGAAAAGTGAATTGGGCCGAAAAAAAACACCAATACAAAGGAAGGTCCAGGTTGGCTGGCAAGAACGGAGAAAAAAATACCTTTCTTCCCCCCCCCCCCCCCCCGGTTCTATGGGGCAATGAGCATTAATCCGAGCAGTAAAGAAGTACTGGAAAAAAACGGCGGACGTAACCTCGCCGGCGAGACGCGCGCTCCGGACGCCGATTGAACGAATGGAAGCGCCGGTCAACGAGGTGTAACGTGATATGTGTGATCGCCCTGCCAGGAGCGCCAGGAGCGAGGCGCCCCCGGGGTCCCTCGGGTGTCGCCGTCGCCACGCGGGTCGGCGCGCCGCGGCAGCCGCGCCAAAGGTTAATTCTCGGCTTACAGGCTTTTTTTGCCGCCTGGCGACGCTGCGAAAGCCGTCCGGGCGGCGGCGGGAGGCCTTTTTGCCCGACCTCCGCCGCCCTTATTTATTTGGCAGCGAGATGTAAACAAAGCAACACGGAGGATTGCTACTGTCTTTTCATGTGTATATATATATTAATAAATATATATATATATATATAATATATATATATATAATATTATATATATATATATGTATATAACATAATATATATATAAATACATAGATATAATATATATATATAAATTATATAGCTATATATATATATTATATAAAGCTATTATAAGTATATACTATATACTATAAATTACTTATATATATATATATATATATATATGATATATATAAGCATATATATATTATATATATATAGGTATATATTTATTATATATATATGTATATATATAATATAGTATTAATATTATATATAATATATTATAAATATTTTTATAATTTTTTTATATTATGTCTATATATATATTATGTGAGTCGACTGTGTGATGTGCACAACTTACTGTGAACCTAGGAGAATGGACAATGATGATGTGTGTGTGCATTTCACCTATTTCTTGTATGTGTGTGTGGTGTGGGTGTGTGTGTGTGTGTTGTGCGAATATATCAATGAACTGTGTGCACACTTGTGCGGGTGTGTGTGGGATGTGTGTGTAAGTACTACATAGTAATGTTATATATATATATAGTATATATTAGTGTATATATATAACATATATATTAATATCACCTATACTAATAATATATATATACTGGTTATATATATACATAATAATATAATATTATATAATATATCATATATACATAGAATAACTATAATTTATATATATATATACATATATATGTGCTGTGTGTGTGTGTATGTATTATATATGCAGTATATATGCATAAATATATTATATTTATACTATATATTATATATAGTATATTATATATATGTGGTGTGTATGTGTGTGTGTGTGCATGTGTGGTGAAAGAAGTGTGTGTGTTGTGTGTGTGTGTTGTGGTGTGTGTGTGTGTGTGTACATATGTGTGTGTGTACATATGTGTGGGGTGTGTGGTGTGTGTGTGTGTACATATGTGTGTGTGTGTGTGTACATATGTGTGTGTGTTGTTAAGTATAATGTATATGTTATATATATATTATATATATATATATATATATTATATATAATATATATATATATGATTATATATAATATATATATATATATATATTATATATATATATATATACATATAATATGTGTGTGTATGTGTGTGTATGTATAATATATGCATATATATGCATATATATAATTAATAAATATATATATATAGTATATGTGTGTGTGTTGTGAAATTGTGTGTTGTGTGTGTGTGTGGTGTGTGTGTGTGTGTGTGTGTGTGTGTGTGTGTGTGTGTGTGTGTGTGTGTGCTGTACATATGTGTGTGTGTACATATGTGTGTGTGTGTGTGTGTGTACATATGTGTGTGTGTGTGTGTGTACATATGTGTGTGTGTGTACATACGTGTGTGTGGTGTGTGTGTGTGTTTACATATAAGTTATAGAAAAATAAGATGAAAATACACACATATCAGCTCTTCGTTTTTAATGCCCTTAAGAAAATACATGCATCAGATTCGCTATATATATATATATATATATATATATATATATATATATATATATATATACATATATATATATATATATATATATATATATATAATATATATATATATATATATATATATATATATATATATATATATATATTTACAGAGCAGTTTACAGGGGGAGATGTCCAAGCATTTACCCAATCTGGCTGAACTTATATTAACTTAAGGGCCAAAGTCAGACATTACTTATACATGCCTGAAGGGCTGCACCTTAGTGCTCGCTTTATTGGTTAACTATGTAGTAACTGAAAAAAGTATATATATATATATATAATATATATATATATATATATATATATATATATATATATATGTATGTATATGTATATGTATTATATACATATATATATTTGACGAAAAATTAAGTTTTAACATAAACCTTAATGTGGGCCATCAGCTGTCAGCTGATGATTTTCAAGTTCAGCTACTGTTTGTAGAGAGGTAATCCGATGTCCAATGATCAATAAAAATATTTTTCCTGGAATTCTAGTTGCTGAGCACATAGTGGCTGCATCATGAGCATCATCTGTTCTATGTTCTGCATCTACAACGCGTCCTGTCTTTCCTGTTGTGGCACTGAAGCAGGTGCAGAAGCCGGAACTGCTGTATGTGCTGAAACATCTTTTGTAGATGCCGAAAGCGATGTCGATGTCGAAGCAGGTTCTGGAGTCGATGCCGAAGTAGCAAGAGATGAAACTGGCACTGAAGGGGCTGAAGCAGACCTTGAAGCTGGAGAAGGAGCTGAAGCAGACCTTGAAGCTGGAGAAGGAGAAGCAGACCTTGAAGCTGGAGAAGGAGCTGAAGCAGACCTTGAAGCTGGAGAAGGAGCTGAAGCAGACCTTGAAGCTGGAGAAGGAGCTGATGCCGATAGTAAGGCTGGAGAGACCGACCGTTTTCGTTCACCACACTTGCCACATTTATCCTCCCAAGATTGGGGAATTCTGCCTCATCGTTAAGGCGAGGAAATGGGATGGGGCGTCGGGAGGGCAGAACAGCCTGTTGCTTTTTTGGCATGTTTTTTTTCTTTTCTTTAATTATATGCACATAATGGAGAGTTTGCATTCAAGTCTGCAATTGACACAATTCCTTGGGAGGTGATTACCCTGTGCGATTTTTTCGGCGCACTCCCTGCTCATGTGAGCGGCCGCGCAGTACCGGCACCACGGCTGGTCGCGGGGACAAGCGCGTGCCCCCAAAGTGGAGTGAGTGATTTGAAGACAGCACGCCTGAAAGGTGCCATGCCCTCAACAATTTTGATGGTTTGTAGGATTTTTTTTTATTTCATATGTGATGATGAGTCGCTGTGTCATCCTATCATTAAACTGAATACATTTAGCGTATAGAATCTTTTCATTGTATTCCATAATCTCAGTGGTGTCAATTTCCCTCGGGACATCGAATAAGACATTAGTAGTGTCCTGTGCCATAGGCTCTGCTTATTCTGAGGATTTCTCCTGCCGCTCTGGTAGTAGTTATACGTGTAAGAATTTCTTCATTCTCACACCGTGCATATATATAGTCTTAATTTTAGGGTTCCTTTAGTCTTGTTTAATTACGGCTATTTTCAGCACTTGAGACGCCCAAGGGTACTTGTCCCCATGTGTCGCTTGCTTTGTATCCCTCTTGAAGTATGCACATAGATGGTTGGGGGATACAAGTTCTGCAGACGTTACTTAACTGTCTTTTTGCCTTTTTCTTCGTTCGTTTTCGGTATTTGTGTCAGTCCATCTAGAGAGAGAGAGGAAGAGAGAGAAAGTGTGTGTGTGTGTTTACATATGTTATAGAAAAAAATAAATGAAAATACACAAATATCAGCTCGTTTTTAATGCCCTTAACAAAATAAATGCATCAGATTTCGTTTTTCGTGGTGAGAGAACGAGGTGAGGAAAGAGGGAAAGAGAAAGAGAGTTGGGGTGGAAGAAAGAGGGAGGGAAGAAAGAGGGAGAAAGAGAAAAGGAAAGAGAGAAGAGAGAGAGAGAGAGAAAGAGAGAGAGAGGAGCATAGAAGTGAGAGAGAGAGAGAGAGAGAGAGAGAGAGAGAGAGAGAGTGACAGAAAGAAAGGGAGAGAGAAAGAGAGAGAAAACGAGATTTGAGAGAGAGGGGGGGGAATTGGGGGGAAGTGAAAGAGAGAGAGAGAGAGATTGGGGGAGTAGTGAGAGAAGGGGAGGGAGAGGGAGAGAGAGAAAGTGTGTGTGTGTGTGTGTTGTTACATATGTTAAAAAAAAAAAATTAAAAATACACAAATATCAGCTCGTTTTTAATGCCCTTAACAAAATAAATGCATCAGATTTCGTTTTTCGTGACCGTGAGGACGAAAGAGGAAGAGGGAAAGAGAAACAGAGTTGGGGGTGGAAGAAAGAGGGAGGGAAGGAAAGAGGGAGAAAGAGAAAGAAAGAGAGAGAGAGAGAGAGGAGAGAGAGAAGAGAGAGAGAAGGAGATAGAAGAAGAGAGAGGAGAGGAGAGAGAGAGTGACAGAAAGAAAGGGGAGAGAGAAAGAGAGAGAAAACGAGATTGAGAGAGGGGGGGGGAATTGGGGAAGTGAAAGAGAGAGAGAGAATTGGGGGGAGTAGTGAGAGAAGGGGGAGGGAGAGGGAGGCAGAGAGAGAGAAGAGAGAGAGAGAGAGA
>NW_020869806.1:370093-375093 GCF_003789085.1 Penaeus vannamei | reverse complement strand
GAAGGAACAAGGGCAAGGGCGTGGAAGGGGGATGAACACAAGAGGGATGTGAAGGAACAAGGGCGTGGAAGGGGTAGGGATGAACACAAGAGGATGTGAAGGAACAAGGGCGGGAGGGGTAGAATGAACACAAGAGGGATAGGGATGAAGGAACAAGGGCGTGGAAGGGGTAGGGATGAACACAAGAGGGATGTGAAGGAACAAGGGCGTGGAAGGGGTAGGGATGAACACAAGAGGATGTGAAGGAACAAGGGCGGGAAGGGGTAGGGATGAACACAAGAGGGATGTGAAGGAACAAGGGCCGTGGAAGGGGTAGGATGAACACAAGAGGATGTGAAGGAACAAGGGCGTGGAAGGTAGGGAGGAAACACAAGAGGGATGTGAAGGAACAAGGCGTGGAAGGGGGAGGATGAAACACAAAGGGATGTGAAGGAACAAGGGCGTGGAAGGGTAGGGAAAACACAAGAGGGATGTGAAGAACAAGGGCGTGGAAGGGGTAGGGAATGAACACAAGAGGGATGTGTGAAGGAACAAGGGCGTGGAAGGGGTAGGGATGAACACAAGAGGGATGTGAAGGAACAAGGGCGGGGAAGGGGTAGGGAGGAACACAAGAGGAATGTGAAGGAACAAGGGCGTGGAAGGGGTAGGAATGAACACAAGAGGGATGTGAAGGAACAAGGGCGTGGAAGGGTAGGGATGAACACAAGAGGGATGTGAAGGGAACAAGGCGTGAAGGGTAGGGCGTGAAGGAACAAGGGCGTGGAAAGGGTAGGGATGAACACAAGAGGGATGTGAAGGAACAAGGGCGGGGAAGGGGTAGGGAGGAACACAAGAGGAATGTGAAAGGAACAAGGGCGTGAAGGGTAGGGATGAACACAGAGGGATGTGAAGGAACAAGGGCGTGGAGGGGGTAGGGATGAACACAAGAGGAATGTGAAGGAACAAGGGCGTGGAAGGGGTAGGGATGAACACAAGAGGGATGTGAAGGAACAAGGGCGTGGAAGGGGTAGGGATGAACACAAAGAATTGATGTGAAGGAACAAGGGCGGGAAGGGGTAGGATGAAACACAAGAGGAATGTGAAGGAACAAGGGGCGTGGAAGGGGGAGGGAATGAACACAAGAGGGATGTGAAGAACAAGGCGTGGAAGGGTAGGGATAAACAAAGAGGGATGTGAAGGAACAAGGCGTGGAAGGTAGGGATGAACACAAGAAGGAATGTGAGGACAAGGCGTGGAAGGGTAGAGGAACACAAGAGAGAAGTGAAGGAACAAGGGCGTGGAAGGGGTAGGGAGGAACACAAGAGAGATGTGAAGGAACAAGGGCGTGGAAGGGGTAGGGAGGAACACAAGAGAGATGTCAAGGAACAAGGGCGTGGAAGGGGTAGGGATGAACACAAGAGAGATGTGAAGGAACAAGGGCGTGAAGGGGTAGGGAGAACACAGAGGATGGAAGGAACAAGGGCGGGGAAGGGGTAGGGAATGAACACAAGAGGGATGTAAGGAAAAGGGCGTGGAAGGGGTAGGGATGAACACAAAGAGGATGTGAAGGAACAAGGGTGGAAGGGTAGGGATAACACAAGAGGGATGTGAAGGAACAAGGGGCGGGAAGGGGTAGGGATGAACACAAGAGGGATGTGAAGGAACAAGGGCGAAGGGGGGTAGGAAGGGAACACAAAGAGAGAAGTGAAAAGGAACAAGGGCGTGGAAGGGGTAGGGAGGAACACAAGAGAGAAGTGAAGGAACAAGGGCGTGGAAGGGGTAGGGAGGAACACAAGAGAGATGTCAAGGAACAAGGGCGTGGAAGGGGTAGGGATGAACAAAGAGAGTGAAGGAACAAGGGCGTGGAAGGGTAGGAGGAACACAAGAGGGATGGGAAGGAACAAGGGCGGGGAAGGGGAGGGATGTGAAGGAAGAGGGATTGGTGAAGGAACCGTGGAAGGGGTAGGAATGAACACAAAGAGATTGAAGGAACAAAGGCGGGGAAGGGGTAGGAGGAACAACAAGAGGGATGTGAAGGAACAAGGCGGGAAGGGTAGGGATGAAACACAAGAGGGATTGAAAGGAACAAAGGGGGGGGAAGGTAGGGATGAACACAAGAGGGATGTGAAGGAACAAGGGCGTGGAAGGGTAGGGAGAACACAAGAGGGATGGAAGGAAACAAGGGCGTGGAAGGGGTAGGGATGAACACAAGAGAGATGTGAAGGAACAAGGGCGTGGAAGGGGTAGGGAGGAACACAAGAGGGATGGGAAGGAACAAGGGCGTGGAAGGGGTAGGGATGAACACCAAGAGGGAGTGAAGGAACAAGGGGGAAGGGGTAGGGAGGAACACAAGAGGCGATGGGAAGGAAACAATGGCGGCGAGGTGAGGGGTAGGGATGAACACACAAAGAGGGATTGTGAAGGAACAAGGGCCGTGGAAGAGTAAGGGAGGAAACACAAGAGGGATGTGAAGGAACCAAGGCGGGGAAGGGGTAGGAATGAACACAGAGGGATGTGAAGGAACAAGGGCGCGGAAGGGTAGGGAGAAACACAAGAGGGATGTGAAGGAACAAGGGCGCGGAAGGGGTAGTGGAGATAACACAAGAGGGATGTGAAGGAACAAAGGGCGGGGAAGGGGTAGGGAATGGAACACCAAGAGGGTGTGAAGGAACAAGGGCGGAAGGTAGGGAGGAACCACAGAGGGATGGGAAAGGAACAAGGGCTGGAAGGGGTAGGGAGGAAACACAAGAGATGTGAAGGAACAAGGGCGTGGAAGGGGTAGGAGGAAACACAAGAGGATGTGAAGAAAACAAGGGCGTGGAAGGTAGGGATGAACACAAGAGGATGTGAAGGAACAAGGCGCGGGGAAGGGGTAGGAGAGAGACACAAGAGGGATGTAAGGAACAAGGGCGTGGAAGGGTAGGGAGGAACACAAGAGGGATGTGAAGGAACAAGGGCGTGGAAGGGTAGGAGGAACAACAAGAGGGATGTGAAGGAACAAGTAGGAACACAAGAGGGATGTGAAGGAACAAGGGCGTGGAAAGGGGTAGGAAGAACACAAGAGGGATGTGAAGGAACAAGGGGGCGGGAAGGGGTAGGGAGAACCAAGAGGATTGTGAAGGAACAAGAGCGTGAAGGGGTAGGTGAACACAAAGAGGAATGTGAAGGAACAAGGGCGCGCGAGAGAACATGGGAGGATGTGAAGGAACAAGGGCAAGGGGGAGGAGATGTGAGGGATGTGAAACAAGGGCGCGGAAGGGGAGGGAGGAACGCAAGAGGATGTGAAGGAACAAGGGCGGGGAAGGGGTAGGGATGAACACAAGAGGGATGTGAAGGAAACAAGGGCGCGGAAGGTAGGGATGAACACAAGAGGATGTGAAAGGAACAAGGGCGTGGAAGGGGTAGGAATGAACACAAGAGAAATGTGAAGGAACAAGGGCGGGGAAGGGGTAGGGATGAACACAAGAGGGATGTGAAGGAACAAGGGCGCGGAAGGGGTAGGGATGAACACAAGAGGATGTGAAGGAACAAGCGTGGAGGGTAGGAATGAACACAAGAGGGATGTGAAGGAACAAGGGCGCGGAAGGGGAGGATGACACAAGAGGGATGTGAAGGAACAAGGGCGTGGAAGGGTAGGAATGAACACAAGAGGGATGTGAAGGAACAAGGGCGTGGAAGGGGTAGGAATGAACACAAGAGGGATGTGAAGGAACAAGGGCGTGGAAGGGGTAGGGATGAACACAAGAGGGATGTGAAGGAACAAGGGCGTGGAAGGGGTAGGGATGAACACAAGAGAAGATATCTTGCTATACTGCAAATCTAATCAATGTAGCTGATAAAAATTACATACAGTGCAAAATCAGCAGT
Organism: Penaeus vannamei; assembly: GCF_003789085.1. Lineage (NCBI taxonomy): Eukaryota > Metazoa > Arthropoda > Malacostraca > Decapoda > Penaeidae > Penaeus > Penaeus vannamei. The sequence continues at coordinate 371,247 of NW_020869806.1, read as the reverse complement.
GAGGATTATTACCCTATCTCTCGTTTTTTAATCAAGCTTCCCCTCCATGTTACGAGATTTAACAAGTACATTTCGGCTGCCGTCGTTCCTGTCGGATGACCGACGACGATATGGTCGATCCCGGCGTTATGAGGCTGCCTATATTGACACTTCCAATAAAGATTTTGTCGGGGAGTGAGTGCGCGATCCCGACCGACCGCGCACCACGGTGAGGATAACGGTTTTCTGCCAGGGCTTTTATGCGTAAAACTGACATACAACGTGACTAGTGTAAAAGACTTGGGTATGCATGTAGATACTGAAAGTCGTTTTTATATTGTATAATAATATCCTGGAAAATGTTATGTCAATTTGTAAATGTGGTGGTAATGATATTGTGTGACCTTATATGTTGCCAAGGATTATAATAGTTATATATCCATAGCGATAAGTTTATGGTAACGTACCAATTTTAATAACTATTAATCGAAGTAAGGATAATATAGTCATAAAAATGATACCCAGACGTTAATTATAATCGTGATAATGACCCTGACGATGCTAACAATAACCATAGGAATAGATTATCCTCACATCATTAAGAACAACAATCGAAATACCAGCAAGGAACGCCTCGAATACTAATATTACGCTGATGATACACACGTTTTCTATGCCTCCGAACGCGCTATCGAAGCCGAATGAACAGAAAATGGGAAATAGGTGAGCGAGTTTTAATACTGCTTACGCTATCATTATAATGAGCAAGCTCGGGGAAACTATCTTGCTCGGTGTATATTTTTACTTGGGGTATTATACGCCTTTTTCCCCTGTCTATTGCACAATGCGCGAGTATTTTTCTATTCAAAGAGGTCGCATTATCGCTGTGAAAGATGTGAATTAACAGAAAAAAGATACATTGTTTTATGATAATCACAGGATTACATTTCGAAATACACCTAAAGAGATCCGGGAGATCGAGAGAAGGAAAATAATGGATTTTCAAATCAATCTACCCAAAAAGAGCAAATAATGACAATAACAATAACACTTCCTGAACCTCTTCACTGAAATACCTTTAATAAATCACCGAAGGCATTTTCAATTTCCTGCCTTCCCTGCACACCTCTTTTATCCCGTTTTCTTTCTCATGCTTTCAAGGACAGAAGGGTCTT
>NW_020869806.1:327593-332593 GCF_003789085.1 Penaeus vannamei | reverse complement strand
CAATCAAACAAGGTTCATTCTTTAAAGCAAACTCTATCATGGCTCATTACACAAGCAAATAGCATTAGATTACAAGCTTTACAGGGACCCTGCGGTCAAGTTCATGCATGCCCTGACTTCGTTCATTCAGATTCAGAATTCATTCAGATTCAGAATCATGTAGTGATGATTCTCTTTTCTTTCTCTCTCTCTTTCTCTTTCTTTTATGAAATTGTAACATCTCGTTATTTTTAAAACGATAATATGGCGTCAGCTGGCCTGAAATATTGGCAAAGTTGTTATCAAGTTTCCGATTCATAGAAGCAACTAATACGTAATGAATCTTCCTTCCCCTCAAGCCAGGAAAATTACTGCTAATAACAACAATTATGCTAATATCCTACAATGTTCAACGGCTTTTACTGTGAAGTTATGATAGTTACAAGAATAGCAGTAATAGTCCTCACATAATGCTCATAAAACGCATTTACAGAGACGATATGTGGTTGTGTTAGTACGATACTTAAATCCATTATTTACATGTAAAATGACAATGAACTAGTTACGCCATCGCTGACAAGCAGTCACACCATCACCAGGAACCGCTCACACCCTCGCTATTCTCACCATGACTGCTTTCATTCGTCTCTCTCTTGCTTTCCTTACTAATCTTTGTTTATCTTCAGTGCGGATCATCCCAAAAACCAACGCAAACAGTACCCCTTAAAGCCTTCCTTCATGAATAAGTTCAAGACACCGACGCGTGTCATTCATCACTGTCAAAATATGATCACGTGAGGATTACAGTTCTGTGAGCGATCGTCCCACGCACACGCTCGAACGCAAACAAATATATCACATAATGACGGACCTCAAATACTAGCCGATTTCCTAAGGAGGGGGAGGGGAGGGAGGGGAGAGGGGGATAAGGGAGGGAGAAGGAGAGGAGGATAAGGGTGGGAGAGGAGAGGGGGATATGGGAGGGAGGGGGAGAGGGGGATAAGGGAGGGACGGGGAGAGAGGGATATGCGAGGGACGGAGGGGGAGAGGGGCATAAGGGAGGAAGGGGGGGTAGGGGATATGGGAAGGAGGGGAGAGGAGGATAAGGGAGGGACGGGGAGAGAGGGATATGCGAGGGAGGGAGGGGGAGAGGGGGATATAGGAGGGGAGGGGGGGGATATGGGAGGAGGGGGAGAGAAGGGTTATGGGAGGGAGCGGGGAGGGGGATATGGGAGGGAGGGGGGAGGTGATAAGGGACGGAGGGGGAGAAGGAGCTATGGGAGGGAGGGGAGAGGGAAATGGGGATATGGGAGGGAGGGGAGAGAGGGGAGAGGGGGCTATGGGAGGGAATGAGAGGGGGATATGGGAGGGAGGGGAGAGGGGTATATGGGAGGAAGGGGGAGAGCGTGGGTATGGGAGGGAGGAGGAGAGGGGGATAAGGGAGGGATGGGGAGAGGGTGATATGAGAGGGAAGGGAGAGAGGGGAAGATGATAAGGGAGGGGGGGTTGTGCGGGTATGGGAAGGGATGAGGTGGGTTATTGGAGGGTGGGGGGAGAAGGGAAGGATTGAAAGTAGGAGGATAAAGGGAGATGGGGAAAAAGGAAAGGGATGATACTAAAGGATGAGGAGAGGAAAGGAAAGCATTGAAAAGAGAAAAACAGAAAGAAAGAAGAAAGGGTTCATGAAGAGAGAGAAATAAAAAGTCAAGAACACACTATAGAAGAAGACAAAAGAAAACAAGAGACGAAGAACAAGAAACAAGAGAAACATTAAGACCAACGACATGGGAGGCGACAGAAGGAACCCCATAAGACACAGGGTCGGGAAGGAGGGAGAGAGGAGGAGGGTATGGAAATGAGAACAAGAAAGTGTTGATGATTAACGCCGATCTTTGAAGGGACCCCTCTTCACCCTATACCTAACCCCCCCCCCCCCCCCCATCTGGCTGACCTCTCGACCCAAAGACGATGATGACCTCGCAAGACAGCCGCCAAAGGGACCAATATCATCACTGACGTCAGAAATGTGTGATAGAAAGCCGTGGATACTATATATAAACCATTACGAATATCCTTCTGAATGGATACATGGATATGTCTTTTTAAACCGGTGATTATGTATCCTGGTGCCCTGTACTCTGTTTACCCAGACAGAATTCAGCGTAAATCTCGTATGCGTGTTCATACTACTGTGCAAGGAGACGCGTTGGTTTTTAGTACTAAGGATACCCGTGTTAAGGCTCTTTTGCAGTACACGGCTGAGTAAATGCTACCGCAGAACAAGTCAAGGTGTAGCACTCTTTTGATCTTCAAGCAAAACACGGGAGGGAAAGAACAGGTGTTGAGCTCGTTACTTGCGAAACACGTGTAGTACATGAGAACCATATGGTATATGCACCACGTCATCTGTGATCAAATCTCGTCCGAGTGTGAAAAGTGAATACGAATAAGAGCCTTGCTTTTAAAATAAAGCCCTAAATGCCCCACGCCTGTAGCCATAAATTTTCGTAGTTGTAGTAAGACTACGGGAGTAAAGACAGCAAAGCAGGAGGCCAAGTTATTAACTCCAGTTCAAGTATCGTCGCTGTCCGCGTTCCTCAACTTCCGTGGACACGCCCCTCGCAATTGCTCCGCGTTCAGGGCCTCATTACTTAAAACCGATTTGCAAATCTTCGGCTTTGGTGTACTCGCACCCCCTGCCGCCGTCCAGCACCTCCAGCCCGCACTGATATGTCCTCCTCGCCCTGCTTCACTCCAGGTCGGTAATGGTGATGCATGGGTGCTCACGCCCACCAGTTTGCGCACCAGCCCTAGATACCCACGCCCTCGAGCTCTCCCCGATAAGTAGTGACAAGGGCCGTTCAGCATTCCGAAGGGACAACAAGTGAATTCGGATATACGGGCCTTTTGCCTCCCTGGCTGTCCCTTGTTCTATAGTGTGGCAGGATCAAGACCGGGGAGGGAAGGCTCTTTGAAGAACTTTGAGAATTAGATTGACTCTGCATCGATGATCAACAATAATCTATACCTTAAATCTCTTGTCTTCCCTCTCTATCTCTCTCTCTCCCTTACTCTCTCTCTCTCTTGCATGTTCATCACGGAATGTACTGAACGACAAAAGAAAACGTAGAAGGACAGACGTGCCCGTTTTTTGCGCACTTGAGATACGTAGTATATTCTGTGTTAAAATAACTCGCTCTTCTGAAAGTTTTGATCAGTGTCAAAGGCAAAATATGGTCCAGGCAGGACATGCTGTACTGTACATGACATAATAAATAGATTATCTATTTTAATAAAAGTACCACCTGAAACAATATATCTATCCGAAATAATCCCATACAAGCTGCATGACATTTCGAATACAGTCGATGCTTTACAATCAGGCTCCTATTAACCCATAACTGATTTATAACGTTTAAATCAATGCGGTGCGGCATTAAAAAGTCCATGACCCTAAAACTTGCAACTAGACTGTTTTACATCAATTCTAACATCGGACATTTATAGAATAAGTAAACGTTTTGAACAATGGATTGCTTACGACCAACGTAGTTGTCTCTCTAGATTTGGAGATGTTGTCAAGGAGGAAGGAGCAAGAGGAGTTGTCAGTGAGTAAGGAGGAGGAGGAGTTGTCAAAGGGGAAGGGGAGTTGTCAAGGAAGAAGAAGGAGGAAGAGTTGTTAAGGAGGAAAAGGATTTGTCAGAGAGGATGAAGGAGGGGGAGGAATTGTCAAGGAGGAAGGAGGAGAAATCAGAGAAGAAGGAGGAGGGGGAGTTGTCAAGGAGGAAAGAGGAAGGGAGCTGCCAAGGAGGAAGAAGGAGGAGGAGCTGTCAAGGACAAAGGAGGGAGGAAGGAAGAAGAAGGAGTTGTCAAAGAGAAGGAGAGGAGTCAAGGAGGAAGGAGGAGAAATCAGAGAAGGAGGAGCAAGGAGGAAAGAGGAAGGGAGCTGCCAAGGAGGAGAAGAAGAGGAGCTGTCAAGGACGAAGGAGGAGGAGGAAGAAGAAGGAGAAGTTGTCAAAGAGGAGGAGGAAGGAGGGGGAGGAATTGTCAAGGAGGAAGGAGGAGAAATCAGAGAAGAAGGAGGAGGGGGAGTTGTCAAGGAGGAAAGAGGAAGGGGAGCTGCCAAGGAGGAAGAAGGAAGAGGAGCTGTCAAGGACGAAGGAGGAGGAGGAGGAAGAAGGAGAAGTTGTCAAAGAGGAGGAGGAATTGTCAAGGAGAAGGAGAAGAGATGCAAAGAAGAAGGAGGGGGAATTGTCCAGAAGGAAAGGCTTTACGGGGAGAGGGCGGTGGCTGGCTTGGTGAGACTGACTTATAAGTTGCGAAGTCTGTAGCCCTTGTAATTGGCCTTTAGTGTGACAGTTACGTTCCTTGTACATGTTATGGCAGTGATAAGATAGTAGTCATTGTATCAGTTGGTAAAACAATTATTTGAATTAGAACAGGTGCATGAACAGTTTATAATGTATGGAATGAGCAGTCTTAACAAAAGGTTCATTGATATAAATAGTATGCTATTTGTATAGATGATTTCATATGGGTAAATCTTTGTTTGTCTAATATAGTTGATAAACACACATATTCGCTTTTAATATAATTTCAGCAACTTTAGAATTTTGCGATGTTGCTTCTGTGCAGTTGAGCCTCAGTCGCCTTGTTATTGCAATATGCTATCCTCAGACTGCACCTAAAGTCTGATATCAAAACAACTTTCGGCGGCGAGTACAAGCAAACCAATCTGCTTGCCTCCTCTTGCTCTGCGAATCGGCGTGATTCTTTCGCTGTCCAAATACCAAGGTTTTATTTATTTGACAGAAAATATTAGAATAAATTCGAATTTAAAACGTGAATTGTCATTCTTTTTAGGCTGAAGGGTTCAAAACCGACTTTTCTGACAGTGAGCTTGATATTAGACATTTTTGTTGATAGATCTGCAGGAGACGAATCGTTTTCAACTCGGACCCGCTTTTCTGAGGCAGATACGCCGACGATCCTGACTTCACTGGGACTTCAGCGTTCTGTGG
>NW_020869806.1:305093-307593 GCF_003789085.1 Penaeus vannamei | reverse complement strand
CTTTTCTCAACACAGGTGTTTCATCGTGTTTAAAACGAGGAATATTGTGTTACACGGTGCATTTCACTTGTGTATCTTTGTTCCTTGATCAAGTGTCATTGAATAATAATTCTCTTTCTTTTATGTGTCAAATCTAGTGAATTAGTCTTTGGGATTTATCACGAGCCGAAATGTCTTAAAAGCTATCATCGAATATATGTCGATTGATAATTTCCGTTTTAAGGAAAGTTTTGACTTGCCCCACGACCTTGCCTTCCGCCCTCGAGAGGCGAGCGCAGAAGGTGAGCCGGAGAGCGCGGGCCGAAGGGCGCTCGCCGCCCTCGCGGAACACAGGAAGCGCTCAATCTACTTTATGCCTCCTTCACCATCACCAGAATGACGATAAATAAAAAGAATGCCATATCGGAATGCATCACGCGTGTTTTATATATATATATATATATATATATATATATATATATATATATATATATATAATATATATATATATATATATATATATATATATATATATATATATATATATATATATATATATATATATATATATATATATATATATATATATAATATATATATATTATATATATATATATATATATTATAATATATATATTATATATATATATATATATATATATATATATATAAGGGTGACGATATAAAAAGGATCTCAGTGGAGCGTATGCGAGAGTGACGTCATAGTACACCAGCCTCCCATTAGCGTCGCGGGACCTTCGGCGGGCGGGTTATCACAGCCACTTAACGAGGCAACAACGTCGCTCTATGGGGGTCTATCGGCCGGTGTGCGGGAGATGGCCGGAGAGGGGCGGGAAGGAGACTAATGCAGCTCTTATTAAGAAAGTCTAGAAAAGAAATCAGTTACTGTTAACGAGAAAAAAGAAAAGAAGTCTGAGAAGCTGTCAACAAAAGAAAAGAAGTCAGAGTAATTGTTAACAGGAAAGGAAAGAAACATCAGAGTGACTGTTAACAGAAAAAAAAGAAGTCAGAGTAACTTAATAGGAAGGAAAAGGAAAGAAGTCAGAGGATAAACGCCATAAGGCCCACTGTTAATAGGAAAGGAAAGGAAAGAAAGTGACTGTTAACAGGAAAGGAAAGTCAGAGTGACTGTTAACAGAAAAGGAAAGTCAGAGTGACTGTTAACAAGAAAGGAAAGAAAAGAAGAGTAACTTAACAGGAACGAAAAGAAAAGAAAACTCAGAGGAACTGTTAACAGTAAAGGAAAGAAAAGAAGTCAGAACAACTGTTACAGGAAGGAAAGGAAAAGAAGTGATTGTATCAATTCGTGCGATAGAAAATGGATAAGTAGTCAATGAAAGGAAATAAAAGACGGAAACTGCTCAAAAATCCGAGAGAAAAAGACGATGACATCCATCTGTAAGTCAAGGACAGGAACGTCTCGCGAAGGAAGTGAGCAAGGGAGGGGAAAAGGAAGAGGGCAAGGGATAGAAGAAGAGAGAGGGCAAGGGAGGGGAGAAGGTGCCTTACTCAGAGACAACGCGACACCCGACTGAGGGCCGTTAGACAAAGAGAGAACTCGGGTTACGGGCGTCACAACCGGTGAAATATAACACTGGATGTCCATAGGGTTGAGGGGTTCAGGGAAAATAATTAAAAGAATTACAGGGTGATGAAAGAGGGTGAAACGAGAATGAAATTAGACGGTAAGGGAAGGGAGATGACGGCGGTTAGGGAGAGAGGTTGGGATGGGTAAGGGAGGCTGATGGGCAGGGAGGAAAGGGCAAGGGAAGGGGTAGGGGAGGAGGGGAGGGATTACAGTGTATCATAACGCAACAAATCTCTCATCAGGAGCTATAAAGACATCTTCTAGAGATAATTGTTTCACGAAAGCCCCGGGGAGACGGCAGATGATAAATAAAAAGGACATTGGCTTGTTACATGGCAGGCCACTGGGTGAAGGGAACACGGACCCACAAGAAAAGCGAAGGGAAGAACAAGTAAAGCATATTCGTGTGTTTTCTTGTTCTTCCCTTCGTCGTTCCTGTTGCAATTTGTCCGACATGAATTCCACACGGACCCACAGGAACATCGGTTTAGGACAAACTGATTAGAAATTCATTCTGTCTTTGGAAGTAGGTTAAGCTGCTCGAAGTAAGAATGGTAGATGGTAAACTTTAGGGGAAAAAAATAGAAATGGCAGTCGGCGAGAGTGAGAGCGAAGACAACAGCAGGTAGAAGAGACGAAAAAACAGCCAGAGAGGAGGCAGGAGAGAAGGAGAGAAGGAAATGCGAAGTGGCGAGAGACGCGGGGGGGGGGGGGGTGGAGGAGGGCGGACGGCAGCAACTGGACACCTGCTGAGGGTTAATGTGTATCATCATTTCCGTTAAGTGTGTTGTCAAAGCATTTACGTGGGTTCACAGAGTGCGCGTGTGCTGGCACACACACATACGCATACACACACACACACACATATACATGTATATATATATATGTAGATATTTATATATATTTTATGTT
>NW_020869806.1:297593-300093 GCF_003789085.1 Penaeus vannamei | reverse complement strand
GATGTAGGCTGCGAGCAGCCCACGTCCGAACTCAGGACGGCGCTCTACAATGACTCGAAGAGCAAGAATACGGTCTATTTTGGACTTACCAGGAGTGAATCCAGATTGCTCCGGCCTCTGATGCCTTAGTAGATGGTCTCTAATACGCCTCAGAAGGATGCTATATATATATATATATATATATATATATATATATATATATATATATATATGTGTGGTGTGTGTGTGTGTGTGTGTGTGTGTACACACACACACAAACAAACAAACACACACACACACACACAACACACACACACACACACACACACACACAACACACATATATATATATATATATATATATATATATATATATATATATATATATATATAGTGTGTGTGTGTGTGTAACACACACACACACAAACAAACAAACAAACAAAACACAACACACACACACACACACACACACACACCACACACACACATATATATATATATATATATATATATATATATATATATATATATATATATATATATATATTATAACATATGTGTGTGTGTGTGTGTGTGTGTGTATGAAGTGTGAAATTATAAACATTTCCTGTCCAACCAGCGGTTACCAGGACGCTCCAGATCAACCAGGTCGTGAGGAAAATCGCCTTCTTATAGCACCTAATGACACGCCATTATTTTATCCGTTCACTAAGTGATACTGTATGTGTTGCAGTAACAGAATCGCCGCGAAATCACGGGTATTACCGCGATTAATGTGAACAATTACACTCCTAGCAGAGGATAGCGAGTCAACAATCAAGGCGGCGGCGAGAAAGAAAAAAAGAGCTAAATCCACTTCACATAATCGAGAACCGCAATCTGCAATACACGACCTCGCCTTCGTTAACCGCCGCGGGACTCATCCTCTCTTAAATTCTTCAAAATTATATAAATTCCAATAAATCTCAAGAGATTGGATCTTACAAGAGCCACACCCTGTTACGCATTCGTGCCCGTGAACATGAAGATGTTAAAGAGAGTGTAAAAGCACTTGATTTTCCATATTGAGTAATCGACAACTCCGGGCGTCATGGTGCCACTTGTTATTATAACCCATCAGAGATATAATTATGCCGCGTCAACATTATGTAATTACCTTGGGAAATGAACCGTTGAACAGGGTGTATTATCTCCCAGTAAAATATCCCAAACAATACGTTTAAGGCTTCGTTATCAAGGCGATATGACACGAAAGCTGCGCGTCTCACTCGGAAAGAAATCGTTCGTATGTCAACGAATTTCCAAAATTGTTTCTAATGGGCAGAATATTAATCCCAATGCTCATATGCCAATCATTGTCATCAAATTAATCCTCGCGTTCTCTATAATTTCCACGTTTTCTTCCTCGCTCCCTGGATCTCGTACATCTGTCGTGTCTACCCCAAAAGAGCTTCTTAATATAAGGCTTATTACGCAAGCTCCAGCGGAATAATGACTTAAACATGTACATTTTCAACAATAAATAACTGATACTGAAGGTCGTATTTTCCTGCCATCCTCGCTCACCCGGCCTCGTCCGCAGTGTTGCCAACATGCCTTACGTGCGCGCTTTATCCAAATTCGAAATCTTATGGACTTTTTGCGTGTCTGGCGTCGGTGAGTTATAGTTAGGTTTAAATGCATTGGCAATAAATGTTGTTTAGCGTAAGCTATACGTATATATCGACGCGCACACGCAGACACACACACAAAGATGTATGTATATGTGCGATATTGCAATTGTAAATGTATGCATAATATGAATATATATATATATATATATATATATATATATATATATATATATATATATACGTAAATATATATATTGTCTATACATATATATTTTTATATATGAATATATATGTATATATTATACGTATATATATATATATATATTTATATAATTTATCTATTTATGTATATGTGTATATATATATATATATAATATATATATAATAATATAATATATATATATATATATATACATAGTTATGTATAATATATATATAATATAATATATATATATATATAATAATATATATGTATATATAATATATATATATGTATAATATATATACATATATATTTATATATATATATATATATATATATATATATATATATATTATATATATATATACAACATACATATATAAATTATATATATAAATATATATGTATGTATATATTATTATATATAATATATATAATACATAATATAAATGTATGTACCATATATTATATATATATACATATATATATTATATATATATATATATATATATATAACTGTATACTATATATATAATATATATATATACATATATATAATAATATATATATATATATATATATATATATTATATAATATTATATATATATATATATATAATATATATATAATAATATATATATATATATATATATATATATATATATTATATATATATAATATGTATATATATGTATATGTATATTT
>NW_020869806.1:275093-280093 GCF_003789085.1 Penaeus vannamei | reverse complement strand
TGGTGTGATTATCTAAGACAAGTCTTCAGCATGATTAAGTAGCCTCGCACTGTAATGTACTATGTAGGCTGTATTTTTATGTACATAGAACGTTAAACGAATCATTACTGAAATATCAAGAAATAGAATAGTGGTTTGAAGAGAAATTCAGAAAAATAAATGAGGCACTGTAAGAGCAATGAGCAGAATCGAAGACTGGGAAATATTCTCTAAAACTGGAAGACTGGAAAACATTCTTTAAAGAAAGATTTCAGTCTTTGAAAATGGGATCGTAATGCACGGTAATAAAAAGTCAAGAGATTCACTCAACCATAACGCTTTCTTTTCATATATATGATAACAGGGCTAGTGTTATTACCACTAATAGCGCTACTGCTATTTCACAAAAATTATTTCCAAAATCACTCTTATCGTTAAATTACTTTGTATCATTAATATAAGTATAAAAACTTTCAGTCTATTATCAACAGCATTATTGTTGTTGCTGAATCATTATTATTATGTTTGTTTTTATCGTTATCATTAGCACAAGTATTATCATTATTTACTTCACCATCTCTGTGATAATTATTCATTTGTCACTAGTGATATCATTATTGCATTTTTATAATTAGTACCATTATTATCGCCATTGCACTTACAATTGCTGTCAACTACTAATATGAATGTTTTTACTGTTATTATCATCATTCTGATCATGCATTATCATTACTATCGTTATTACCCACATCTCTCCTGTCATTATCATCATCATTAAAACAATTGCTACCACTCTTGTTTCGGTATCTACCATTCTTATTAAATTATCTATATCTACCATTATTACCATTATAATTAGTTTTAATGCCTCTCTCCCTCCTTTTGCTTATTTGCATCTTTCTCCTCCCATTTCTTACTTTTCTACGGCATTCCCATAATATCAGAATCTCATATTTTTCTCCCTATCTCTTATAGCACGTCCATTAATTATGTATATCGGGTTATCGGATATATATTTGTTGCGGTTTTCGTGGGTGAAAACATAACTGCACACACACATGCCCTGATGTTATTATTACTGCTGTTATCATTATAGTAATAATCATTATTATTAGAACGGTTACCGTTATTATTATCATTATCATTATTAAAATTATCATTATTATTTTTTTATAATCGTCATTACTATTATTATCATTAGTATCATTATTATTATTATTATTGTTATTATTATCATCATCATCATCATTATCCTTATTATCATCAATATTATTATAATCATTATCATGATTATAATTACCATTAATATCATTATGATTATCACTATCATCATTATTATTATTATTATCATTATCATCATCATTATTATTATTATTGTTATTATCATTACCATTGTTGTTATTATCATTACTATCAATGACATCATTATTTTCATTATCATCATTATCATTATTATAATTATTGTTATCATTAATAATACTATTATTATTATTATTATTATTATTATTATTATTATTATCATTATCATCATTGCCATTAACATTTTTATTTTCATTAATACTATCAGTATTTATATTACTATCATTATTATTGCTATCATTATCATTTTATTATTGTTACTACTATCATTATTGTTACCATTATCATTTTATTATTGTTACTACTATCATTATTGTTATTATTATCATTATTGTTATTATTATCATTATTGTTATTATTATCATTATTGTGAAGAACATTATTATCATTATCATTTAAATATTATTATCATCATTATTGATATTATTACTATTGTTATCAATATTATCATTATCATTATTATCATTACTCTTATTACCATCGTTATCATTATCATTATTATTATTGTTATTATTATTATTATTATTATTATTATTATTATTATTATTTGTTGTTGTTGTTGTTATTATTATTGTCATTATTATTATTATTATTATTATTATTATTATTATTATTATTATTATTATTATTATTATTATTATCATTATTGTTGTTATTATTATTATCATTATTATCATTACTACTATTATCGTCATCTTATTATCATCTTTATTATTGTTTTTATTATCATTGGTATTTTCATTATCATTAATAGTATTGTTGTTATTACTAGTGTTGTTGTTATAATCATAATTATCATCATTATCATTATTATTATTATTATCATTACTCTCACCATCACAATTATTACTATTGTTGTTATTACTATATTATTATGATGGTAATCATTTTATTACTATTATCACTACTATTACTACTATTACTACTACTACTACCACTATCATTATTGTTTTTAAGATTATTATCATTATTATCATTATTGCCATTAGTGTTATTGTTATTAATATTGTTATCATTACCATTATTATTATTATCATTATTATTTTTTTTATTGTTGTTATTGCTGTTATTTTTGTTATTATTATTATTACTATCATCTTTATTATGATTATCATCATTATCATTATTACTATTATCTTTATTATTATTATCATTCCTATTAGTAGTAGTAGTAGTAGTATCGTTATCATTATCTCTACCATTATCATTATTTTTTAACATCTTCATTATTATCATTATTATTATTACTATCATTATTATCATTATCATTATTTTTATCATTATCATTATTATTATCATTGCTAAAATTATTATTATCATTATTTTTGTTACCGTAGTCATTATCAACATTATTACCATTATCGTTAATACCCTTGTTACTATTATCATCATTAACATTTTTATCATTATTATCAACATTATTACTATCATCGTTATCACTATTATCATTTTAATTATCTTTACCATTATCATTGATATCATTATTGTTATTGTCATTATCGTTATTATCATTATTATGATCATTATCATTATTATTATAATTATTACTATTATTGTTGTTTTGTTGTTGTTATTGTTGTAATTGTTATTATCATCATTATTACTATTATTATTATCATTATTATCATTATCATCGTTATCATTCTTATGATGATAACTGTCATTATCATCATTATCATTTGCTCTTATTATTACTGTCAATGTCATTATCATCATTATCATTATCTATCATTAGAACTATTTTCATTGCCAAGTTTAACGTTATCATCAATGCTGTTATTGTTATTGCTATCAACGACTTTCATCACCAAGCCTTTTCATCATCACTAACATCATTAACCTTCATCATCATCATAATGATTACGTTAATAATCCTTTTTACACCCATTTCGTCAATGACTATTGTCACCACAATATTTGTAATTATGATTTTATATGGTAGTGTAATTTTTCTTGCTATCTTTATACCTCTTGTTACATATACAATCTGACAGAAAGTGGATAACAACAGGAAAAAAACACTAATAAATATGAAAAAACTCACCTTATCAAAGAGAACCTGCGTCCCCTGGGTGCCTCCCTTCCTGTGCTTGTAATGCGCGCGGGCCACAGAGAACAGCACCGTGGCACACCTGTCCCCTTCGGTTCCTGCGGCCGAGCGGAGACGAGGATCAGGAAAGCTTTGCTATTTCCTAAAAGATTATATGGCAAGGTGGAGGAAGTTTGGAGGTCGAGACTATGCGGTTTTCGACTTTTTTGTTGTTGTTGTTGTTTGTTTGTTTGTTTGTTTAATCGATTTGTCCGTCATCATTCTGTCATCGAGCTTTATAAGAAACGTTAATTTTTATTTTTTGTTATCTCGGTTTGTTTGGGAAAGGGAGTTTTCATTATGAAGAATATATTCCGAGGTCGTCTAATTTCATCTAAACAAATGCAAGTGCTAGCTCACTAAAATATGAAATGTGAGTGGATTGTGAAGTCCCTGAAGTTTAGTAAAAAAGGAGGCGAATTCACACTACTTTTTACCGGCCCATTTGATATTGTCTTTCTAAGATCCCTTCTTCCCTTCATTCAGTTTCCTTAACAATATTCATCTGTAAATCAAAACTTCATCTATGGAGGAAGTTCACAATATCAACAGTGACGACATGTTTGATACAGATTGCGTTACCAGTGGATGGTGGAGTTTGTGGACCCTGGGAGGGCGTGACAGCCGTGCCGTTGGGGAGGACCTGGAGGCCGGGAATCTCCTCTGAGGCGACGGCGTTGGGCTCCACGCGCCCGTCCAGAACCTCCTCCACGGGGTTGTGATCTGGCAGAGGCGCCGCGATGGTGCCGGACCCGAAGACCGAGGCGATGGCGTTGGCATAGTAGTCCTGGGGAAAGTATTTCTTCTAAACGTAGTTATGTGGACATATACTCTTTACAGGTTTTCATCCTTTGGTGTTACTCTCTCCCCTGAAAGTGTGACCACAAAATTTACCTGCTGCTCCTCAGGCGATGTATTCTCGGGGAAAAGCGAAGACAGGTTCTTGGGCCACTCCTGGAGGTCAGTGCCGGACTCCACCAGGAAGCCAGGGACGAACTGTGCCACTGCCACCACCCACGTCGCGGCCGCCAGCAGGAGACTCCGATACAGCACCGCCTGTAACATCGATAACAAGTGTCACTTTTCATATACTCACAGAATGAAATTCGTAACCAAGAACTTGTAGATTCCACTTACACTGTGTTTCTGAGAATTATTCATTTTTTTCCTTTCTTCTGTTGTACTTCGATCACTGATGCCAAGAAAAGGTCGTGGCTCACGAGTGTCACTTTCAACAACTGTGGGGTCGTCGTTATGACCCAGTCTTTATATGTCTTTAGTGGTGGTGCCACCGCGTATTTAATGCGTAATTTAATTCCTTAACTATCTTCACTCATCAAGGAAAGAAAAGGTTAATCTGATAAAAGAAGAGAAAAGCCTCATCAAAATACTCAGGACGCAAAAGACATTCGAAAGGAGACTCCACGCACCGTAAACGAAACCTCGCGTGACCATGGCAACTGCAGCGCCCACGCGAATCCAGGTGAAGCTGGAGTTAATGAGCCGCAGGTAATGTGGAACGAAGATGAGGACACGGGAGGTGGAGTTAGGGGGGGGGGGGTCTTCCGGGTGG
>NW_020869806.1:265093-270093 GCF_003789085.1 Penaeus vannamei | reverse complement strand
TTGGAACGGTCACTTTGTTCTGAGCCGATGTCCTGACTCTACTACTGAATAATAATTCAGTTTGTAATGGTAGTCTGTGTAGGATGGGACACAGGATGCAGTCGCGTATGTATACATTAGAGAGGAATGTGATTTATAACTTAATACAACACAGTCGTATATGGTCCGTTCTGACTAATCAGTTTAAGGTTGATACCATTTTGATATTTCCAGTCTCTGCTTTAGCAAATTGTTTGATTAAATCAGGTGCCATACAGAATGATACAGAATAACATAAAAATATTACGAGAAAAATACATTGAAAACATCGCTCTAAGTTGCAGGGCGTTATAGATATTGTTAGAGTTTTCAGCCACAGCAACCTTGCATACATATATGTCCGTATGCATAAACATACACACGAACAACAATATGCACACAAAATGTTAGATATGTGTATGTATAGATAGATAGATATATAGATAGATATATATATAGATAGATATAGATATATATATAGATAGATAGAGATAGATAGATAGATATAGATATAGATATATATATATATAATATATATATATAGATATTAATATATATATATATATATATATATATATTATATATATATATATATATATATATATATATATATATATATATATATATATATTATATATATATATATATAATAATATATGCATACCCCCCATTGCCTTCGAACCGCATGACTAAACTTGTGGGAGGGAATTCGGCTGGACAGTGCATGTCGCCGTTCGCTTTTCATCCCGTTACTGCATGATATTAAGAGCTAACGGGAACCGACGTGCTGTAGAATGAAATATAGATTATAAAGTCATCATACCATTATTCGCCAAACGTAAGAAATACGAAAGGAAGTGAGAACGAGCGAAAAACAGTCACGTGACCCGCTGTTTCCAACGCCCGGCCCTTTCCACCAGGTCGCCGACGAGGGACTTCGCCAAGGACGCCGCCAGGAGGTCTCCCCCCCCCCTCGCCTCCGCTCCCCCTCCTCTCTCCCGCCGCCCTTGCAGCTCCTCTGCCTCCGCTTCAGCCTCCAGCCTCGCCTCCCCCTCCGCCGCGACCTCCCTGGCCTCCCCCTCGACGCTCGCCGCCAAGGAGGAGCACCGCCCGCCCACCGCCCCGCCGTCCTTCAGAGGCCTTCCTGACAGAGGTTGGTGCCGGCGGCGCCTCTTCAGCTTCTGTTGATTTGAATAGAGTGCTATTGATTTTGATGGAGGACACTTACACGCACGGAGATATAAATGCATGCACGGGTACAACAAGACACGCACACCCACGACATACACGCAACATAAATATACATACACCCAGGAAAACAGACATACACACACACACATATGCGTATACATATAAATACACACACGCGCGCGCACACCCACACACCACACACAACACACACACACACACACACACACACACACACACACACATATATATATATATATATATATATATATATATATATATATATATATATCAATTTATTTATTTATTTATTTATTTATTTATTTTATATATAATGCATATATATTTCTTTATTTGTAATATTTGTATATGGATGTGCGGATTTATATGCATAAATATATATATATAATATATATATATATATATATATATATATATATATAATATATATATATATATGAAGAGAATTCGCAGACGTTGAAAACCCGTTTCTGGAATGGTTTAACTGCTTGTCAATCTCCTTTCACCACACGCAGCCCGGGCATTGTGATCCACGTGTGTGACGAGGCGCGAGGGCTTCGCCAGGACTTCACGTGTCCTCGGGATCTCCTGATTCACCACATCGGGTACTTCGCCGATGTCACTGCTGGTAACGCCCCAGGATGCCCTTGTGTCACTATCATTGCCACAGTCACTATCCTTTATTGTGTGTCGATTTTTTTATTTGAAATTTTCATTAAGATCCCATAAGCACGACGAATTTACTCCTGGATTAGAGTATCTTTGAAATTAGTTTCTCAATAATATTTTACGATGATAATGAGAAGAACGGTGATGTGGTGATGTGGAGGAGAATTATCGAATTTTATTCCTTCAAGGTCAGCGTCTAGAGGATGTAGACATCTCGGTGCACTGTGACGTCAGCATTTTCGAGTGGCTGCTGCGGTGGGTCAAGCGAGGTCAGACAGAAGACCATGTTCCTCCGACTCTTGGTGAGCGAATTATATCGTTGAAATAATATCACTAATTGCTGTCACTTCTGACATGACTGGCATATGTAACAAGAGAATTAATTCACAGTAACATTATGAATATTCTGCAAGTACTTTTATTTAATACCACATCGCTGATAAAATAGATGAGCATGAAAAGTTGGTTTCGCGTCATGCTATTCGTATTTACATTCCTATGAAGACTGTGAATAGTATCAAACATTTTCTTATCTACAGGCATACACACTGTTAATCTTCGCCTCATACCTCGTCGTTAAAGAATAAAAACATGATTTGCTTTTGATCGACTTTGTTTTCCTCATCAAATCTGAACGAAACCTGTCATAGCAATTTTGGATTTCTCGAAAGTTTAGGAAGGAAAAGACACGCAGCATTTTTTGAGAGTAATGCTGTTTACATATTTCGTAAATGCTGCGTTCGCAAATCTCGGATCTTGGAAATACTAGTAAGCACGTAATTCATAAATAACACGGATACATAATATGCTTCACCTACAGAACCCAAGACCGCCGTGTCGATCCTGATCTCTGCCGACTTCCTGAAGATGGCGCCGCTGGTGGAGGAGGTCCTGCAGTACGTCCACGACAACATCAACCTTATCCTCGAGGCTCAAGTCAATCTTAGTTGCCTCTCTGATGCCATCCTTACAAGGTAGCGTGCATGATTACGATAAAAACCAATGACAAAATTATTTAATAGACAATTCAAAATTAATAGACAATTCAATATGTGGATTATGTTCATTGCATTCTTCATATAGTAACTATTCATTTACACTTTCAGAAATTACCATATTACCATAACTCTTTGTCTCACAAATTACGCGTCTTGCCAACATGCCGTTTACCCAAACAGACTAGCCTATCTGTTCACTCACTGGGAGTTGGAAAGTCTACGTGACCGGCGGGACAGAATCCAGAACAAGCTGTATGCCAAATTCCTGCAGGGTTTGTGCGAGGCCTACCCTTCTCCTGCCCGCGGGATCTTCAAAACGGCTTCCACGCTCTACAGGCAAGGCAAAAACTCACGAGGGAAATTATTTGGTGATCCAGGAGTCTCCTCCATCACGAACTGCTGGGCGTGGTGATGAGAATTGTGTTTACAGTGGCTATCGTGTTCGTAGAAGTTAAGGCTTACTTTAATCATATTTCTTCCGATGTTAGGCTTCCCTGATAATTTTATTGTATCTTCTAATGCTGTCTTCTCTTATTTATCATGTCGATCGCCTTCAAGTCAGTTGTCTAGATGCTACTGCTATTTGTAGACTTTGGAATAGATTGCCTTCAGAGATTGTAACTTCTCCGACTCTTAATTAGTTTAAAAGATCAGCTAAAATGTTTTTCTTACGTAAATAGCTGGCCTTTTAGCTTCTCATTCCTTCTTAGCTGTATCTTGACCTCTACCAACACCTTTGGTGATATAAATCTCGTATTTTTTTCAGTGTGGCTCTTTATTTAGCTTACAATGATAGTAATAATAATAATAATAATGATAAAAATAATAATAATTTTGGCGCAATCATTTGTTCAAGTACATATCCCTGTGGCTGATCTAGATTTGGTCTGCAGGTGCACCGAGTGTGGAAACCTCGTGACTCGGGGCGTGGAGCGCCTGGTGGCCTGCGTGCCCGCCAATACCTGCATCACCACGACTGGACAAGTCTACTATACACATTCAAGGTGCGATGTTGCATATTACATGGCCATTTAATGAAATCTATATGGAGAACCTATACATGCTAGTACACGTCATGACTAAGATTCCCAAGTTTCCTATCACTAATAAATTTTACAGTATTTTACTATAAATTAGTACAGCTAAATTGTATGAGTAGGATGCTCTCTTACAAAGACATCAATGTTAACTCTTACCTGCCTACGAAAAGGGACGCGACTTGGAGCCTGACTGAACATGTGCGGCAACTGAAGACCGACCTGAAGACCTGGAGACTAGTTTACTGGCGGTTGTGGGGTCAGGTGTGTATGCCCTTGAATATATATATATATGTGTGTGTGTGTGTGTGTGCACAAGTCTTACCAAAGGCAGAATTGTAGAGTTAAGCCGCCATAAATGCTTCTTTATTCTTTTGAATATATTCAGTTGAACACCTCAGAAGAATTTTGTAACCGTTTTTAGGTCCGCTTCTTCTCGTGTCTCAAGCCTCAGTGTATGATTATCATTCGTTTTAAAGGTACCACATTAAGAGAATTTCAAAACCCATCTCAGGTATGCTCTCTTATCATGCTCCAATCTGTATAGCCAGACTTTAAGAGACACGCTTATTCATCTGGAATCATTTAGTTATATTCATTAGAAGCCTGTTGTATCCCTCCTCAGGTACACTTCCTACCGTGCTCCACTTGCGGCGCGGTCTTTCCGGGAAGTGAAATGAAGTTCTGTCGCCACCACCGCCTCGACGCCGCTTCCTCGGACGTGGACCTGCTCCTTGCTAGTGACACGTACCCTTGCTGTGGTGCCCGTGCCCTCAAGTTCTCCCCTCTGCCCGTGAGGAATGTACGTGCGAAAGGACACCGTCTCGTGATTCTGAATGTTGAATTTTCTTACTGTCTTATCTGATTTTTTAATAGTGATTCCCCCTTGGTAATTTTTTGTGTGAATTCCGTTACTGTACAAGTGGAAGTTACCTCGTCTGAGTCTGTTTTTTTTTATGTCTCACGTTTTCCAGGGTTGCCTCGCGTCTGACCACACTGTGCAACTCAGCCAGGGCGAGAGCGACATATGGGGTCCCATTCCTCTCATCTATGACGACCTCCTCACGTT
>NW_020869806.1:252593-260093 GCF_003789085.1 Penaeus vannamei | reverse complement strand
TCCTAAATGCCCAGACTCTAAACATCATCTAAGAGTTTTGTGCCCTCATATCAAGTCATTCCCATCACTCCAGCTTTCAGCCTGAATTGTCATGATAGCACGTTCCTGTCACCTCAGCACTTAGCCAAATTTTTTGATGACATGGTGGCCAAGTCTCTTGGATCCAAGGGAATACCATGATTTCTTAGCAGTCTTAGATACTTTCTGTAATTCTAAATATAGATTGGACAATTATTTAGAATTTGCTTTTAGCATTTCCATATCTTTTAACGAAAATTAGAAAAAAAAATTAGTGGTCTTAATAAAATCAACCAGTAGGATATAATTTGTTGTATGACTTGACAGAATGTAATTGAAAATATGATTTCTCTTTTTCAGATTTTTTCTCAGATCTCGATCGTCAGGCAGGCCGATTAACCCTCCACTCTACTCTGTATGAACTTGTGTGCTATGTAATGTTTGGCCTGGATCGCCTCAGGGGTTAGCCATTTTGGCTGCTGCCTAAATTTAGGTTCTGCCCACATAATTCTTCACACCCAGGCACTGCACTGTTGAAGCCAAGCAGTAAACATAAGAGAGAACCTGGAGTGGAGATAGTACAACAAAAAAGAAATCATTTACTCAACTGCAGTGGGTAATGGGACCTCTGTTGTAGCAAGAAGCCTCAAAACCTGCACAGCTCACATTGCCTTGTCATCAATAGTGTGGATGGATGCTGGTTTATGCAGCTTTTTATCCACAGGATCTAGATACTCAAGAAGAATTCAATTTTAAGTTTTTGAAGGAATGTATTGTGCAATCTGGCTCTGTAAAATTAACATAGGTTGTTTTCAGATCTCATAGAAAAAGAAAAAATATGGGGAAGAAAATAAAACGGCTGCTTTTGAGCAGTCATATAACAAGGCTAACATTCAATGAAGTTAGTAAGTGCAGTGTCAGGGGCCCAAGAACCCAAAGTTTGGCTTCCTGGTGTGACAACTGTGATGCCTTATCATTAAATTTAGTTATGGATGGTTTTATACAGATAGTATCTTTTTTCTCACTTTTATTTTTTGTGTTATATTTCCCACCCAAAATGTACAAATTTGCTGAGAGGTCCATGTGTGTGAAGACAATGCCTTTGTGTGCTCTTATGAAGAAGTGCATTCATGGCCAACCTCCTGACAAGTGCTCCAAACAACTCTCTACTGTTTATGGTACTTGAGAGTAGCTTTATATACTGATTATGGCCAGCTTAGTTTCTCGGAAGTCAGTCATGACACTTAAGTGAGATATCAAGAATTGTTCTTCAACTTCTAGAAATCTCTCTTTTTTTTTAGCTGTTTAGCTCTAGACTGTTCTGCACATTGTTCGATTGGAACAGAATTGAGAAGGATTCACACTCACTGTACTAGGCCGGCAGTGAAGCAACTTAGAATGGTGCCAGTTTGAGATACCAGCTGAGGTGAAGTCAGTGATGAAAAAATAGTTTCTACACCTCTCAGGAAAGCATTAATGGCAATAATGCAGAAAATGTAAAAGGTTTGTCAAACATGCCAAATGCTGAGTGAGTGGTAAATGAAAATAATAGGGTTACTTGGCAGCAGTTTAAGGCCAAGGGTTGTGCTATTGAAAGGTTGCCTTGAACCTCCATGCCAATATGCACCTGCCTGTTTCAACTGGCCTTTTGGCAACTTAATTAATATATTGTGGCATGTAACTGAGCACACACTCCCTGCCAGATGTATATTTTTGTACATATTTTGAGATTTAATAATGGTACTGACCATAACTATGTTACTGATATAGTACTTTGTACTGGGCTTTAATTCCCATGAAAAGTGAACTTTTGTAAGTGACGAAAGTTGATAATGACAAGTGTATGGCAATGTTTTGAATTATTTTGTCCTCTTGGGACAATATTGTTAAGTATACTTAATTTTATCGATGCTCATGTGCCGTTATAGATATGATATGAAGTTGATATTTGTATTTGTAATCTTAAATTATTTTCAAACCAAGAATGCATTAAATTATTTTTCTTGTCACAAACCTAGATGAGATTTTTCTCATTCACTGAGGAAAGGCCCTTTACTTGTTTCTTCTTGTTTCCTATTTTAATTACCCAGTCTGGTTGCTGCTGGATACAGATTGCATGTGAGTTACACCCTCGCTTTGCAGCCTGTCATCTGCTGTTAGTGAGATAGAAGAATGTCTAGAGTGTTAGGTGACCATACAGCATTATTGAAATTGTTCTTGTCTTGGATTAATGATGGTTCAGTACCATGTTAATTCTAGTGTTCCTAGTACAGATATTTAATTTTATTTTCTTACTTATGTTTATTTTCTTATTAAGTGTATATTTAGTTTGTTCCAAATCAGATTATTCTGCATTGTGACTACTGGTGATGGTAGCAGCAGTAACCAGCATGGGTGATGAGGGTAGGAGGTTATGGCCTCACTAGGGACACAAGCTCCTAATGTTATGTAAACCTACTGTCTTCCTAGTATGCCCGAGCACTGGAGGATATCACCAATCTGTGCAGTGTCCTTTCTCTCTCAAATTGCTCATTAAATGATATATACAGATATATATGTTCCCCCAAATTGGCAAAGCCAAAGACAAAAAATATTATCGGTGCTTTTTTGTTGGTTATCAGTTCTATTCTCTCCAAGTCAGTTTAATCCAGTGGACTGCAATATTTTCAATTGCAAAGATTTTATTTTAAATTGTAGAAGTCTTACAAGTAACATGAAGTGAAGTTTTACTGGTGCAGGTAGTTGTGTCCCTAGTGAAATGGGGCAGCTGACCTGCAAGGGAGTGGTTGATATATAAACAGGCTCTGTGTGTGTGTGTGTGCATGTGTGCATGCACATTAAAACTATGCGTGTGCATGTGTGCTTGTGTGTGTGTGTGTGTGTGTGTTTGCGTGTGTGTGCATGCGTGCGTGCGTGCGTGTGCACACGTGAGCATGTGCTTGCATGTGTATGCGAGAACAATTGAATGTGCATGTATGCTTGCATGTGTGAATGCATAACGAAAATTGTGTGTGCATCTGTGTCTGTGTTTGTGTGTGTATGCAGAGAGACAGAAGAGGGGGCACATGTGTGTTTGTTCAAGTTTGTGTGGGTGCTCATGTTGCTGCAAAACCCCCTTGTGTTTGATTGCAGAAAGAGAATTTTAAGATTAGGCATTGATTATGATCTGTGTTTACAGTTCACTTTCCCTGAACAGAAATATGCACAAAATTATGCAGTTCCCATAGGCTCTGAGCCAAGTAAAAGAAATTAAATGAGTGAATAAACTTTATATATTTCCATTGTGAAAGACAATGTTGATTTGTGATATGTGAACGCCATTGGCGATTAATAATTTTGCTGACACAGTACAATGTTCATCCGCAAATATAGTGGAGATTGCGCCCCATACACGTCTGATAATCTGTATGATCTTACAGTAATCTGTTCCTTGTTAATTATATCTATTTATTCTCAATGTTATAAATTTTTATCCTTCCATTATGTGCCTCTTACCCTGAAGTATGACACATTGTTCTGACTTGTCCAGTGTTTTATATTCTGTTGTGTACATGGGAGTTTTGTTTGGCAGTAATGGGGCGCATAGATTGTAAATTATTGTTTTACTATGGAGCAAGAGCTGTGCCTCAGAGCCTTCCAGTGCCCGGGCTGTGGCAGGTAGGGGGAACCCTGCTTCAATGTATGCATCACCACACCCTGTTGACCCACCCCCATCCTCCTCCTTAGTCTTTAGTTATTATTATTATTATTTATTATTATTATTATTATTATTATTATTATTATTATTATTATTATTATTCATAACTCAGTATCATTGTCACAGTCTTCATCGCTACCACCATTGCCATAATCATTACAAACATTATCATTATCTTATGTTATCATCATCATCAATTTCAGCATTTTCATTGTCATTATAATTTTATGATTACTATTTTTATTGTTGGTGTTATTGCTATAATTATTCTTATTATTATCTTTACAAATTGGGTGAATGTTAAGACATACAAATTTTTCAAATGAATTTCTGGCTCTTGATTTTTTATTTCTCCCCATTATTTTATTGGTTATTTTTATCTTAAAGCTATCATTTTGGTCCCAATATCATAAACCCACATATTTGGTCCATCTCGTGATGACTTGTTAATGCTTTTTAACTTCTTATAACTTATGTCTACCTACTGCTATTCATATTCTTATTATAGTTTTCATGTATTTACACCTTTTCCCTGCCTTTGATCCTTAGTAAGATTTTGCAGTCATTTGCTTTTACAATCCTGGAGATTTTGAATAAAATGTTTCATTTTGAATTTCATTTTAACCATCTTGTCATTTATCTCCAAATAAGTAAACTTCAAAATCATACTTATCCATTTTATTTCCACAACAGAGATATCTTGTATACCAAAATTTCCTTTCATTATGTAATACCTGTATCAAGTGAATTCCAGACAGTGGGTGTACATACATAATATTATTCTTTGACACTCAAACCATTTTACTTTGACCTACACCCTTTAATTACCAGCCATTTTTAGGGTTTGGTAAGATGTGGAGGTTTTGGGGGTGTTGGTGAGCCTCACCTTAACCACTCACACATACAAGCCCGTCTTTATGGAAAGTGTCCTTCCTATACCCCCACACACTCTGACCTTATTTATTATGACTTA
Source organism: Penaeus vannamei (assembly GCF_003789085.1). Lineage (NCBI taxonomy): Eukaryota > Metazoa > Arthropoda > Malacostraca > Decapoda > Penaeidae > Penaeus > Penaeus vannamei. The sequence continues at coordinate 255,405 of NW_020869806.1, read as the reverse complement.
AGTAGTGGTACCATTTCTGTGTTTGGGCGCCTGGTGTAGAGGAACCCAAAAAGCTGTACAAAAGGACAGTCTTATTTCAAATCTATGCCAAGATTGTAGCTACAATAAGTAAATGAATAATAACACATGCACAGTTTGCTGTTTTACAGATATATCATGTACATAATAAAGTATTTCTTATGTTTTTATACGTTTATTTATCCTAAAGATTGTCTTTGCCATCACAGTACTAATACTCGACTATATATGACAATCGGGAAAAAGTCACACAAAATAAGATAGAGAGATAATAGATTGGGATGTCGACAGAAATGATTAAAGTCAAGTTTATCAAGACAAGAATTCTTAAATGCAGCGAAGGAAGATTTCCAGTTATGTTCAGAGTAATGTCTGTACCCTTTAAATGTTCCAGCACATTTAGTGTTTAGCTAATAACGTCATTGCTCGTCATTAACTATGATTGGCTGTTGAATGCACTGTCAGGCATTAGACATTCCACACAGTATGCCTATCGACAATACCATACCAGCACAAATGGCCGCTCAAAACTTATCCAGTCAGTCTGTCACACACACACACACACACACACACACACACACACACACACACACACACACACACACCACACACACACACACACACACACACACACACACACACACACACTCTCACTCTCACTCTCACTCTCACTCTCACTCTCTCTCTCTCTCTCTCTCTCTCTCTCTCTCTCTCTCTCTCTCTCTCTCTCTCTCTCTCTCTCTCTCTCTCTCTCACTCTCACTCTCACTCTCACTCTCACTCTCACTCTCACTCTCACTCTCTCACTCTCACTCTCACTCTCACTCTCACTCTCACTCTCACTCTCACTCACTCTCATATATTAGTATGCCTAGAGTTCATTCACTTTACACAATTATCTTGAAATTCCTAATATTCAAAGCCACATTACATATTAAAACATACCCGCACTATTGACAATATACAAAATCGAAGGAATGAATTGAGACACCCTGTTTGATAGAAAAAGATACCAGATATTTCTAATGACGCTATCAAATCGATAAAAAAAATCCAAGTAAATGGTTTCTTTGATCTCTTGCTGGGTGCCCAACCATGTTGGAATCCCCGGCAATGAAGAGGCATATACTCTAGCACGCTACGCCGCTATGTCCACATCACACCAACCACGCTTCTCATATCCCCCCCCCCCAATCCCTTGCCCGTTGTCGTGGGGGGGTGGGGCTTAGAGGACGGAGACTGAGACCCAATGCAGGGATCTCCCCTGCCTAGGGCCTCAGCCCTCGACTCAACTAATTTTACATGGTCTTTTCCCCCTCCAGCTCTTTGTTTCCGTCCCTTCTCCAACCCCTTCTACTATCTACTTCCTAAGGTGTAAGAGCCCAGCTAAATGACCTTGTGCCAGTCCTGAACGGCCTGCGGAAACCATGGGCACGGTATTCCCCTGATTTAGTTGTCTAGCCCTTACCCCCTACAGGGCACTGGGGGTGGACTGTTTATTTCCCTTTACATAATCAAGGCTTCCCATGACCGGTAATGAAGATGTAATACCCCTATTAGGGGCAATGAGGCTTGCCCCTTCATCAAATAGCCCCACCCCAGGCTCTCCTTTGACCACGACTCCGAACACTGGAACTACTACCCACTCCTCAATGCCTACTACTGCATTACCCACCCAAGCAGAGACTCGATCTCCAGAAAACATTCCTACCTTCCCAACTTCCTCAAGTTCATCAACTCTACCCCAACAACCTTCATCAAGCACCCCATCCTCCCTTATTACTTACCTTACAGCCTTATTCTCCATCACTACGTAATACTCCCTCTTCCACACGTCCCCAACCATCCACCACCACCAACCCTACAAATATCTTAAATATTGTTTAGCCCAGCTAAATGGGACTGATTTTTCGTGATCCCTTCTACAGCCCCTTACTCAGACAACACTCTTCTCTTTCAACAATGTCTCCAAAAACAAGTGGGCAGAGTCTATACCAGACGCGATCGCTCCCGTCTCGTAACAGTCAGATCAGAAACTGAATCTATAGCACTATCAAATCTAACTGATCATTCTGGCAAACACATTCCTGCAGAACCTCAAATACCTGAAATAAGTACATTGCTACACCATTCCTCCTAAAGGTCAACGAAAGAATCCGGTCAACATTGCCAAAATTACTTTCCGTACATATGATCTTCCCTTACGTATCTACAATGGTGGACAATCTCTACCTGTTCGACCATACCAACCCCCTCCCCGTCAATGCCAAAACTGTTGGCGCTTTGGACATCCTACCCAACACTGCCGCTCCACAGACCGATGTCCCATATGTGCCCAACCTGGTCATAACCGATCAAACTGCTCTGCACAAACACGCACATGTGCTAACTGCGGCGGCCCCCATAATGTATTTTATAGAGGCTGTCCCACTTACAAGTTTGAATTTGAAGTAGCAACTCTCAGATATAAAAATGGTCTCACTTTACGTGAAGCCAGACAGGAAGCACGCCGACAAGGTTTCTCTCATACTCCATACTCTGGTAACATCGCTCGCTCTACCCCTCCCCCTCCACTCCAAGAAGTCCCCACTTCCACTTCTACATTCTACCTCCCTCAGACCAATTCTTTTGCCACTCTAAATCCACTCTAAAACCTTTACCTCTATTCCTCAGACACCAGTCTCCTCTTCACCCCCTCATAAGAAAGCCTTTGTCCCACAAAACTCTCCAACCAACTCCACTGCAGAAACTATGGAAGATATCCAAAACTATATGCTAGTCACAAAATTCCACGA
>NW_020869806.1:219815-229815 GCF_003789085.1 Penaeus vannamei | reverse complement strand
ACTGGAAGCATTCTTTATATCATGGCATCTATGCCACGGCGATTGAGGCCCGGTCGCTCCTCTGGCACAGGCTAGAGAAGTCATCTTGCTGCGGTATGGAGTGGACATCAGCGAGGGATTGATTGGTCGATTGCACGCTGCAACAGGCAGCACTCACGCAAGGTAAATGAGAAGGTTAAGACAGGGTAGCGGATCGGGTGAGGGTCAAGGCATAGGGAAGGCCAGAGGAGGAGAAGCATTATTTTACTGAGACCGGCTGTGGTTGTAGTGTCACACCTATTACAATTATACCGCAAAGTCGGCTCTTGATGGAAAAGTTATATTGAATTCAAACTTGCATGTGCAACGCAACACGACTACGAGGTCTGTCTAGGCGTAATGAGACTGAAATATTTATTATCTGCATGGTTGCATGCTAGCTTTACGGCCATCCAAAGAGCTCCCCTGGGAGGACGCGCATGACGAAGGCGCTGTGCCGCTCCAGCAGACAAAGCTGGAAGACCTCAGTCACCCCCAGCGTTGTTTGGGGCGGCGGGGCAGCCTTCGTCGTCGTCGTGCGCTCCAAGGGAGCTCTTTGGAAGGACATGAAATTGATTGGGGATAAAACTGATCATGGATATTACACTTGCTAGAAATAGCTGCTAGAAATAACCAGCTTATTATGAGACAAAAGATACACGTTCGTACCACAATGACCACATCGTACATCTCGACTTTCATGTAATCTATATATGCACACTGGCACGTGTGCAGTGTGACATCAGCATGGTCGTAATCTAATTATTAATATTTTTTCTCGTGCTATTCTGTCACAAAGAAGAAAACTGAGTGGTATTACAAGCATCATATAAAAAAACATAAACAGAGAACGAGAAATACGTGACATGGATTGATAACCGTGGCAAGGATATAGAAGCGAAGCAGCCAAAAAAAAAACTATCATGAAAATGATGCTAATGGTTATACAAATAACAAACATAATGGTAAAATTGAAACGCCAGTGAAAGGCTGACGACAATGATGATTTAAAGAATAGGGAAAATCTTATCATATGAGTAGTTAATGAAACTGCCAGGGTGACACAAATGTACCGATATTGTGACATCGGTTCTGCTACAGATCACAAAAAATGACGAAACAGAGGGCGGACGCCATGGGTAAGGGAAAGCCCGCCCTTTTCTCTGGGCAGAAAGGAAAATTTATTCCCTTGATATGAAGGCGAGTCGCTGGCGTGGCATGTTTATGAATAAATGGCTTCAGCGTGTCTGTTCATGGAGATATTTCATTGCACATCCAACGCCAAGTGCAAGCACACGAACGCACGCACGCACATGCACACAGTAAGAAAAGTAATGTTCCTGTGGCTTATTTTTCATCTGTTCATATTTATATACATATTCATATATTCACACGCACACACAAATGTATGCATATATGCATGTGTAGAGGTGGGCAAATGTGTTTGTATGTACTTAAGTTTTCAAAAGCATCTTGGTAATCACTCTTTATGGCGTGCCTCCAAACTTAATTGATTCAAATGTTGATTACATTTGTATTGTGTTGCTTGTTTTATCGATATGCCATTAATGCGTTACGAAGCACAGAGAGGGCGGTCTGGTATCGGTGTGCCGCCGCGAGTGCTATCAGCGCCGGCGAGGGGCGGGAAGGGGCGGGAAGGGGCGGGAAGGGGCGGCCTGATACGAACCACAACACCTCGCGTCGCGGCGGCGGGGCCGGGGCGCGAGGCGGGCCCTCGGCTGTGCCGTTGGTGCGGGGAGGCCAACTCTGTGGACATGAATGTGGATTGTAGTCCATGGAGGAAATCGCTATTTCCATGATGTCCCACCCTCTCTCTCTTACTTTCTCTCTCTCTCTCTCTCTCTCTCTCTCTCTCTCTCTCTCTCTCTCTCTCTCTCTCTCTCTCTCTCTCTCTCTCTCTCTCTCTCTATATATATATATATATATATATATATAATATATATATATTAATATATATATATAATATATATAAATATATATAAATATATATAATATATATAATATATATAATAATAATATATATATATATATATATATATATATATATATATATATATATATATATGTGTGTGTGTGTGTGTGGTGTGTGTGTGTGTGTGTGTGTGTGTGTGTGTGTGTGTGTGTGTATTTATATGTGCATATATACACATATATGCATATATGCATATATGTATATATATATATATATATATATATATATATATATATATATATATACATGTGTGTGTGTGTGTGTGTGTGTGTGTGTGTGTGTGTGTGTGTGTGTGTGTGTGTGTGTGTGTGTGTGTGTGTGTGTGTTGTGTATGTGTGTGTGTGTGTATGTGTGTGTACGAGTGTACGTGTGTATATGTGTGTGTGTATACATGAAAGCATGCATGCATGCGTGTATGTAAGCAGGTATGTATTTATGTATGTACGTATGTATACCTTGAATTCTGACGAACCGCGGTTGTGATAAACGATATTCGTCATTATGAACAATATTCCGTTCAATATTGAAACGCAATAAGCGCGTAGCTCTGGGAAGTTAAACGTAGCCTGAAATGACTCATCGCCGCCAAAGTGCTGCAATGCTTCTTTTATTGTTAGAGTACTTCTCGTATCATTGCAGGTGTTTTTTCGAAACAATTGTTGGCGCTTTTCTTATCACTGCGGCTGTTTCCCCGCTGCCCGGCATGGGCGAGTGTGATCCGGCCCTGGAAGGCGTCACCTTTCGGTTGGCAATGCAGGGAAATGCGAAGGCAGCCTGCGAGGCGCGGGAGGCTCGCCTTTTTTTCAAGAACATGCCGATTTATTTTTACATATCTATTTTTTCTGTGTTCATGCGTGCGTTTATATATGTGCATCTATGTCTATGTATATAAGTATGTATATGCATATATATACATATGTATAAATGCTTCCAGCTCTGAACTTGTGAGAGTTGTCGTGTGTAGCAACATATATACGGATCATTGGTTTCGTTTGCCTTCGTGTAAGCATTTTTAAAATTATTTTAAAATAATTTCCGCATCATCCACCGCTGTAGAAATAAAATCCTCAGAAGACGGTACTGGCTTTGTCAACCTCAACCTGCCGGGCCAGTCTGAACTTAACCTAAATTATATTTTGTGGAGATTCTAGAAAGATGATTTTGTAGCATTATTATTCATACTTAACAGCCATTTAGAACGCTTTCGGAAGAGGATAGCGCTAGATAAATGGCACATAGGGGATGATACAACTACATTTTATCGCTGTATTTCAAACCATTACCATGCGTAAAATATTTATGGAGAAACCGCAAGGGAGCGCATTGAGATCATGGAATATTAAGAATTATCGTACAGTATAATAAAGTTATGATTTTAGAGTATACTAGAACGGTATCAGTCTCAACTAATGTTTGTCAATAATCAAGATGATTTATGATTCCTTGTTATAGTTCTAAAAGAGACCTTCAATACACGGCAGCAACAAGAAGAAAATTGCGCATTTCTGATATGCCTATGCGGAACCGCTAGGCATGCTACGCTTGCATGAGCTCCCAGGCAAGGGCTATATAAGTAGTTATATAGACCTTGCTCCCAGGAAGGTGGTGAGCATGATGGAGCTAAGAGTCCGAGACATGATAAAGGCTTTGCATAGATAGAGCTGCAAGGCTACTCTCACCCCTCCTAAGAATTCCCGTGCTCATTAAACTGTTGCTAGATATTTCAACATTTTCAAGTTTTTGATGAGTAGGGACTTGGAGGCAGAGGCAGTTGCTTGGAGACGAGCAGCGAGACCTGTGTTCCGCCTGGCAGCCATATTGGCCTTTACAGTTGGACCTCGTCGGGAAGGGTGTGTCCGGGAGCCGCTTCGGGGGATAAAGACAATTGCGTGATGTTTACATGCAGCGCCATTAAAGCTTCCACCGGACAGGCCGATTATTCCTCCTTGTGTGCCAGCCAGTTATTTACACATTAGATAGCTTAAGCATATATGAAGGTACGTTCACGCGCACGCGCGCACACAAACACACTCACGCACGCACGCACGCACGCACACGCACGCATACACGCACACACATGCACACACACAAAAAAAACAAATAAAATAAAAATCATAAGATCAAAGGAAACATACTCGCCAGCAAACGCACGCATTTTGTGCGAGTTTACATACTCTCTATTTCTCCGTCGTGAGTGTTTTCTAACTTTCTCCCACTTCTCGCATCTCCGGCCGGGTGGCGTGCAGCCCCCGCCGCTGCGCCGCTCGCGCCGAACGTGTGCGTGATCTGTGGGCGCTGCCTCTGCCTCCCTGGGTCTGCCGCTCGAGCCCGCCGCTCCCTCCTGCAGGCCGCCGCTGCGTCGCCGCCGAGCTCCCGCCTTAGGAAGAGGAACTGTTAGCCGACCCCCCCTCGTCAGTCGCGGCGCTCATCACGTCGCTCATCACAACCAAGATGGCCTCCCTTTGATACGCAGGCGTTTGTTTTCTTGAATGAAAAGGGAAACGGAGACGGTTAAGTAAATAGACATTTAAAAATAAGGCCTTATCCCGGGCGTTTAGTGAACCCAAAGACAAACAAAAAGCCTTTTACCAGTTTTTCCATCGCTTGGTTTCAAAATATTTTGAAAGACAAAGGAGGTTTATTTACCGACGAAAAAATATTTTCAGGAGACAACGCATAAGAAAGTGTCGGGAGATTGATGGCCGTCTGCCATGAGCCGTGACGCATACGCAGTACGCATTGTCACGCGAAACCAGAAACGCACACTCACGCGCAAGACTGCGGACTAACGAATGCGTGTTTGGCAGTTCATAAACTTCAAAACCGTAGATGTGAAAGAGCAAGAATGAGATTAAAATGCACGCATGCAAGCAAGCCTATGAGTGTGTCTGTATACCTTTATCCACGAGGTCTCGTGGATATTTCTGGACACCTTGGTAACTATTGGCCAGATCCGGTTTATACGGTTTATAGTAATTACCTGTTATAACGAGGCAGTGAAGGTTAAGCCAAAGCATAGCTGCGGCGCCCGTTATATCTGCAGTGGCGGAGAGCGTGAAGACGTGACAAGCTCATAATTCAATCTGGCGATCTGCGTTTTATTTGTTTATTTTAGGAAATGTTTGGCTGAATGAATATGAAGTATATTTCACATCTGTAAGTTCGTAATTTGAACATTGATTTTAGTGAATTGTTGGCCTGATAATGACGTGTGTCCTTAGCTGCCTATATAAAAGCTTTCGGAAGAAACTGACTTTCCAAGACCCGAGCGAGAAGAAACCCAAGGTCCATCATAGGATTCTTTCATTATCAAAATATTCCTAATGGAAAGGGCTATTTCAAGGTGTCTCTGCTATCTTTGCGTTGTGTTCGGGCCTTTCAGGAACACAAAGCACACAAGACCGAGATTAGAGTGCATTGCTGGTTAAGAATGTACAACATGTCTTACTGGTAAGACATCTCTTGGCAAATTGCGGATAATTAATGCTTAGCCAAATTACTTGGAATGAAGTAATTTCTAGATATTAGTAAAATCACCGCATAGCACCGTGTTGCTGCAGCTTGCGCTCCAGTACGTTCAACAACAAGGCAATCACCATAATGTGTGCACATAAGGGCTCTGACAAGGTATGATGTGCTCTTATTGCAGTGATGCTCCAGGGTAATTATTGTTGCCATTTAAACCCACTCTGGGGATGCATCTCCTTACTGTGACTGCTTTGTGATCTCGTCGAGGTACAAAACCCTCGACTGATGCTGAGTGCGCCGGTGACTGCAGAACGCCGTGTTGGCAGTGTGGATGACGGATGTTATGAGACACCCGCGTCCCTTCGAATGGTGTCACTTGTCTCCTCTGATGCTCAAAACAGCATTTCGCAGCGTTTGCGCAACGGCACCGCGATTGTGCCGTCTTTCAGTTGCCCTGGGCAGTTACCAATTTGTATTTCATACATAAATCTTGGGTCTAGTGCAGTGCACACTACTCTCACACAAACGGCGGTGTATCATCTTTGTAAGAGACACTGACGAAGGCATATGATGCTGACATTTATATCTGCCAATATTTTAACCATATAAATAAAAGTGCAAAACACGCGGAATGGTGTTTGTGATGCTCGCATAAGGTGCAACCCATCTTGAAGGAAAAAAGAGAATGGTAATGAAAATGGAATCGTTCTAGATTTTTAATATTTTCTCACGTCAATAGATGACTTATTGCCAAGTCGTTGCCCGAGGCATGTGACTCGTGAAAGAGGGAGATTATTTAAAGCGTTTCACGTTTCACGAGGAACGTGTCGAGTCTTATTCTCGTATGTGGTTTCCCCAAGTAAGAGGACACAGGAGTGGGCGGCCACGTGACAGCGGGGAGGGAAATGACCATGCTACAGCGAGTCAGATGCCGTAATCATGATTTTCTCTCTCTCTCTCTCTCTCTCTCTCTCTCTCTCTCTCTCTCTCTCTCTCTCTCTCTCTCTCTCTCTCTCATACACACACACACCTCGTGCGTGCGTGTGTGATCGCAACCATGATATCAGACCATCACTTGATCTTTATCGAGACGCGAGGCCGCTGCGGTGGTGCCCATGTGACCATCGCAGTGTCCTCTTACCTGCAACCGCATTACCCGCATAACCTCCTGCCCGTCTGCACCTGCCTTCGAACTTCCGCCATGTGTTTCCCAGAAGGTTGTCTCCCTTGTGCTGCGTCGAGGGTACGGCGTGTGAGTCTTTCGGTCTCTCGACCAAGCGATATATGGCATCATCCTGAGACCCGCTGTTGTGACACCGCGGTCGCTCTCCCGTCCAGCTGTGCGACAGTAAGAGTAGCAGAGCGTCACTTCCGGACCGCCGCCGCCTTCACTGTGCAGCTTAGTGCATGCATTTCTATGATCGCCGTCACTACCCGCAGCGACATCTACGTCACTACAATCCCCATAGGCATACATATCGTAACAATAGTTAATTCCACCAAGTAATGGTCATTACTTTTTCTTGCGACAACGACAGAACACTGATAACTTGTGGTTCCATGTAAATAGTCCCATTCACTACCTTTGTGGGACACGAGATCGGCAAAGGCGCTCTCGCCTAGATCGAGGCGAAGCACAAGGCCCGCTCACGGACCTAGATTCCTGAGACAAAACTGCGCTACTACATGTGTTAGAAAACAGGATTTTACAGTTCGACGGAGAAGCTACGATAGCGTTTTTTTACATTGCTGAATTCGAACGCCATCCTTTTGTGCTTGTAAGATAAGGAGAAAGTTCAGCGATTTCTCAAGTAGACAAGTCAAGGCATGTGGCAGCAAAAAGGAATAGGAAAAACGGAGTAAAGGTGTCAGATGTCAGGAGTAGATAATGGTATGTTGGTGCAAGGAAGTTGCACCTTCTTTTGTTTTGATCCGCATGTCAGTTCTCTGCAACTTCTCCTTGTCTCCACATGCGCAAGTACAGGTTTTATGTTTGAACTGTTTTGCCCTCTACCCGTTTTCTGCAAAATGCAGGTGGCAACCGACCCAAGCCCAGCCTCAAAATCGCTGCCTGGCCTGTCCCAGTTTGCAGGTCTTTGTGTTGCATTGAGCAATTTAGCTCTGTAGTTAATACCCCTCCACAGGGTCGTCCAGTGTCGTCTTTCACTTCGCTTTTGCGTGTACAAGATGTTTCGTAAGCAACTGCGACGATCGCTATATACTCACAGGGAGTACAATCCTGCCATAGTCTTCCCGCGATAAAAGTATTTCTGATAGCGTTGCTTTTACTGTTTGGGAAAAAACAACTGCTGGATGGTAGCAACAGTACAAAGGATAGTAATGTTGATAGTGATCATTATTCATAGTATCATTATCATCATATTCGTCTTCATCGTCACTTTGCTGACGTCCTTCCCGTCTCACTGAGCTCCAGCGGTGTTTGCATTCGGCTGCGACTGCCTCCCGCACGAGGGAGCGAGGGGCTAGCGACTTCCCGGAGGCCATTCTGGTTGGTACAGAGCGGTCCCAGTGAGAGTCTGAGGAGCCGCAGGGCGTTGCCCTACACGTCCCTCTAATATCGTTGTGCTCTGCAAATTTTGTGCTTTCTACTGATAGTCCAATATCTGTTGAGTAGTGTTAGTTTTAGTTGTAGAAAATATTATCTTATTAAGTTGCATACGTTTGAACTACTCTTCACTTTCATGGTTTTGAGTGAGTGCGATACATTCCCTTGCCTGTTTCTATTCAAGTACTCACTATCTTATCGTAATGGACTGTGCGTCTCAGAACGACTGACACGACCTCATCAAAATCTGATGTGGAATGTACGGCGAAGGTCCGGCTTTTGTGTCTCGGAATTTGATGGCGAGGCACTCGACCCAAACTGGCGCTCTGCCTTGGACTGATTGCCGTGACCTGCGATGCCGCGCGGTGTCGGTCCCTGGTGCTGTTAAGAACGCACTCGCAGTTATCCATGAGAGGAGGTGTGTACATTGCACACACACACACACACACACACACACACACACACACACACACACACACACACACACACACACACACACACACACACACACACACACACACACACACAGACGTACACACACATATATATATATGTACGCATATATATATATATATATATATATATATATATATATAATATTATATATATATATAATATTTATGTATATTGTGTGGGTGTGCCGTACATATATATTGAGAGAATAGAGAGGAAAGAGAGAATAGAAAGGAGAGAGAGAATTGAGAGGAGAGAGAGTATTGAGAGGAGAGAGAGAGAATAGAGAGGAGAGAGAGAGAATAGAGAGGAGAGGAGAGAGAGAATAGAAAGGAGAGGGAGAATGGAGATGAGAGAGAGAATAGAGATAAGAGAGAAGAAAGATGAGAGAGGAGAGAGAGAGAGGAGAGAAGAGAGAGAGAGAGAGAGAGAGAGAGAGAGAGAGAAGAGAGAGAGAGAAGAGAGAGAGAGAGAGAGAGAGAGAGAGAAGAGAGAGAGAGAAGAGAGAGAGAGAAGAGAGAGAGAGAGAGAGAGAGAGAGAGAGAGAGAGAGAGAGAGAGAGAGAAGAGAGAGAGAGGAAGAGAGAGAGAAAGAAAGAAGAGAGAGAGAGAGTGAAAAAAAGAGGAGAGAGAGGAGAGAAAGAAGGCAGAAGAGAGATAGAAGAAAGAGGAGAGAGAGTATGAGAGGGAGAGAGAGAGAGAGAGAGAGTATGAGAGTTTTTGAAAGAGAGAGAGAGAGGAGAGATTGCTGACCAGCTTGCAACTCCTCTTGTCACCTTATTTCAAAATTGTCTCCCAACAGCAAAAATGGCCAGCTATCTGGAAACAGGCTAGAGTTGTGGCAGTGCATAAAAAGAAAAACCTTGCACTCCCTGAAAACGACAGGTCCATCTCACTCCTCTCGATCATAGGCAAAATGTATGAAAAAATCCTGGTGAATAGAATGACGTGTCTTCGACAGCAACCACCTACTCAGTAGCAAGCAGTTCGGTGTTAGATCGGAGAGATCAGCATCTGATTACAGTTAGTCACCAGCTGGAACAAAATCCTTGATGCTGGCAAAGAAACTTACATCGTTGCCCTGGATATCGCAGGTGCCTTCGGCAGAGTATGGCACGAAGGCATTATTTCAAAACTAAAAAGTTTTGGCATTGATGGTGACCTCCTGAAGATGATTAAAGCTTATCTACGAGGAAGAACTCTCCAAGTTGTGGTAAATGGCTACACTTCAAGTGAACACCCAATCAGTGCAAGTGTACCGCAGGGCAGCGTCACTGGCCCGCTCTTATGGAACGTCTATTTCAATGACATACTACATCTGATTCCAGAAGCCCATGCACATGCTGACGACTGCACGTTGTCATTTACTTGTGAAAAGCATGAACGCACAGCCACGGCTGAACATATTGTGTTATCACCCATCACCTCATGGGGCCGACGATGGCAGGTTACACTCGCACCTGAGGAAACCCAGGTTATGTTAATTTTCCATAGGCAAACCAG
>NW_020869806.1:206725-219329 GCF_003789085.1 Penaeus vannamei | reverse complement strand
CCACCTTACTCCAACATCAGAGCGCTACGTCCCCGTCCGCCACTCGCTTACCTATGACGCAACGGTTTAAATCCGTCGGTTTATCACTGCCACTGCTGTCATTAATGGGCATGATCATTACTATAATCACTTGGGGACGTGTGTGTGTAGACGATGTGTGTAAAGAGGAGAGAGGGAGAGAGAGGGAGAGGGAGAGGGAGAGGGAGAGGAGAGAGGGAGGGAGGAGGAGAGAGGAGAGAGAGAGAGAGAGAGAGAGAGAGAGAGAGAGAGAGAGAGAGAGAGAGAGAGAGAGAGAGAGAGAGAGAGAGAGAGAGAGAGACAGAGAGAGAGAAAGTGAGCGAGTGAGTATGCGCGCGTGTGCATGTACGTGTGCGTTTCCACGTGCGTTTCCGTGTGCGTACCTAGGTCAGCTGGATCTCACCTACGTACTTTCCCTCCCTCCTCGCCCCAATCCCGTCCCGATGACATCACCCCGCCGCACCCAGCGACCCATGACGTCACACGGGGGACACGGGCTAGTAGCAAGTCCCCCCTCCTCCCCCTCCGCCCCCTCCGCACCCTTACCGCCTTCCGCTCACCTTGCCAGGCAACAGGACCCGCTCCTCCCGCCCACACGCCCACCGCCCTTCCTTCCCTTTCCTCCGCCGCGGCACCTGACCTAGAACTGCCGACCGACGGGGCTGCTCGGATATTTCCTTCGGTCTCGGGGCGTATGGATTTCGTTTTCGTTGGTCTGTGTTTTACTTATTGCGTCTATTTGTATGTTAGTTCTTTTTTTTTTTTTTTTCCTCTCTTTCTCTCTCTCTCTCTCTCTTTCTCTCTCCTCTCTCTCCCTCTCTTTCCTTTTACCAACCAACCTTCACATTCCTTCCCTCTCCAACTCCTCCCTTCTCCCCTTCTACCCCTTCCACTCTCTCCCTTACCTCTTCTCTTCCCTTTTTCTCTTCTCTCGCCCCTCCCTCCTCTCTCCCTCTGAACACAACACGCACCACAATGACTCACAATTCCTTCCCAGAAACAACCTCAAAAAAACAGATGTTTCTCGCGTCATAACAGCGCCCCCGTCCCCCTCCTCCCCCTCCTCCCGCCCGACTTTTGCCCGCCCTTGCTTTAAAAGCCCAGAGAGGGAGACGCGCGCCACAAGACTCCTTCAGTGTCGGCGCTTGCTTGCCCTCGCGGTCTGACACCCATTAAATCTCTCTCTCTCTCTGTCTGCTCTGTCTCTGTCTCTGTCTGTCTGTTCTCTCTCTCTCTCTCTGTCCTCTTCTGTCTGTCTGTCTGTCCTTCTGTCTGTCTGTCTCCTCTCTCTCTCTCTCTCTCTCTCTTGTCTCTGACTATATCCTCCTCCTCCATTTACAGTGTGTTGGTGTGTATGTACATTACATACATTAAGTATTATGTATTGTATGTATGTGCGTTTGGAATGTGGATGCATGTGTGTGAGTGCGAGTGTGAGTGTAGTGGAGTGCGTGCGTTCATGCGCTTGCGTGTGTGCATGTATATATATACACACATCTAAGTGCGAAGAGAGTGAAGAAAGAGAAATGAGGGGAGGAGCAACACAAAAAACACACACAAAAAAAGGCAAATTAAAACAGCTGCACATAAATGGGAGATAACGAAAGAGAACACGAGCACCGATCCGCTCCCCCCTCTTTTCCCCCCTTTCCCCTCCCTTCCTTCCTACCTGAATTCGGTATCTGGTGCACAGCGAATCGCACACAAGCAGGAATCCGAGGCCGATGCGGGTTGCCTCTGCTGCAACAATGGGGCGATAAGGGCATCATCTGACACATTTTAATGGAATGAAAGGGAAGGGGGATGGGAATGAAAAGGGGAGGGGAGGGATGCAGGAGGAGAGGGGGAGCGGTAGGACCGGGGAGGGTGAAGGGGGGGGGAGGAAACGGGGAAGGAGGGTGAAGGGGGAGCAGGGAGGGAAGGAAGAAGACGGAAAGGGAAGGGAGGGGAGGAGAAGGGATGGAGGGATCAGGGTGGGATGAGAAGGGAATGGTGATGGGAATAGGCCAAGGGGAAGACAGAGGGGAGGGAAATGAAAGATGAGGAAAGGGAAAGAAGGGAGGGGAAACGAGAGGAGGAAGGAGGGGAGGGTGAAAGGGGAGTGTGTGAAGGACAAGAAGGTGTGAAAGCAGGGATGGTAGGGGAAAGAAAGGGAGAGGAGGGAGGAAGGAAGGAAGGAAGAAAAAGAAAGGGAAGGACAAGAAAGGCTAGAGGTAGGGGGAAAGGAGTTTTTAAAAATGTAGAGAGAGAGAGGTGGGAGGGGGATGGAGAAGAGAGGACAGGAGGAAAAAGGAAAGAGAAGATAAGAGAGGAGAAAGGAGCGAACCTGCACGAGAAAAAAAGCAGCCAGCTAAAAGGAAGGACTCGTCCCTCCTCGGATTGCCTTGCCTCGAACAAAACAACAAAACTCCATTCTAAGAGCGAGAAAAGACCCCCCGGCCGTGGTTTTTGCAGATCACTTAATGGTATAAGAATCCTGAAGAACGCACCCCGCAGTTGCGACGCCTATTCACTCCTCCCCTCCCTCTCCCCTTTGTAGCTTCTCGCCTCCCTTCTCTTCTCTTTTCTCCCCTCTTTTTTTCTTCTCTACCTCCCTTACCTCTTATTCTCACATCTCCTCACTATCCTCCACATATACTTTCTCTCCACTATACTACCTCTCTCTCTCCCCCCCAACACCCCCTACCCCTTTTAGGTAGAATAGGGTCAGTGCTTCCTCTCTTCTCATCCCAAATATACCCAATAACCCCCCCCACTCCTCCCCCACTTCCCCTACCACCACACTATGACCTCCTTCCTACTCTCTCTCTTTTTCTGGTCTTTTCCTCATTTTTCCCTTTTCTCAATCTCTCTCTTCTCTCTTCTTCTCGTCTCTCTCTCTTCCTCCTCCTCTCTCTCTCTCTCTCTCTTTCTCTTCTCTCTCTCCTCTCTCTCTCTATCTCTCTCTCTCTCTCTCTCTTCCTCTCCCTCTATTCTCTTCCTCTCCTCTATCTCTTCCTCTCCCTCTATCTCTTCCTCTCCCTCTATCTCTCCCTCTCCCTCTATCTCTCCCTCTCCCTCTATCTAACTCCCTTCTCCCTCTTCCTCTTCCCTCTCCCTCCCTCTGACTCCTCCCCTCTTCAGGTATAGCGATCAGGTGAAGGAATGTCAGCCGGGAGCAGTTGGCACTCGAGTGCCTCTCAAACACCGTCATTTCCATCACAATGGTTCTGCGGACACACCGGTGGATGTGGAAAGGGAGGTGGAGGGATGGAGAAGGGGGGGGCAAAGGCGGAGGGAGGGGAAATGGAGAAGGGGAGGGGCCAAAGGAAGTGAGGATGGAAGGAGAAAGGAAAGGGGAAGAAACCCCGGGGAAAAGGAAAGGGGGGAAAGGGCAGTGAGAGAGGATGGAAGGGAGGGACAGGATATATATAACATTTTCAAACAACAACTAGCAATAATTATAATAACAACAATAGGTATAATAATAATAATAATAATAAACAACAACAAGCCAGTAATAGACGAAAATAGTAATAAAGGTAACGATTTCCAAAAAAAAAAAAAAAAAAAAAAAAAAAAAAAAAACATCATTCTGTTAAAAAAAAGGGGGGAAAAAATCACTTTAATAAAATAAATTATAAAATAAAAATCCCGCGATCGATTCCAATATGCAACTGCCCACGTTGTCCGCGATGTGAATTACCAGCAAAGAAATCTGCAACATCATGCAAGTGACCTGTTTGCAACACACAGTGACAACAGCGCGTCATAATGAGAACAAAGTTCGATCATCGGGAAACAATATTTAACAATGGGGGGTGTGGTAGTCAAGGGTGGGGGAGGGAGAGGGTAAGGGAGTAAGGGACAAATTTTTGCGTAGGAGGGGAGGGAAGGGGGAGGGTACCCGAGGGGATGGGGAGGCTAGGTGGGAAGTGGGGAGGGGAAGAGGAGAGGGGAAGGAAGGAGGAGTAAGGGGAAGGGCAAGGAGGAGAGAAGGGAAGTGTGAGAAATAATGAGAGAATGATGAGAATGAGGAAATGATGAGAGAAGAGAGAGAGAGAGAGAGAAGAGAGAGAGACGAGAGAGAGAGAGAGAGAGAGAGAGAGAGAGGAGAGAGAGTAGAGAGAGAGGAGAGAGAAGAGAGAGAGCGAGAGCTGAAGCGGAGAAGCGAGAGCAAAGAGCTTAGATCGAGGATGGAAAAAAGAAAGAAAGAAAGAGTGAGTGAGTTATACACAGGGAAAAATTAAACACATAAATAAATGTTCATACATATATCCTCATTTAGCTATTCACGCTGTCTCCCAACAAGCGCTCCGCCCCCATAACTGACAAACGGTCGTAACGGTAAGGATAATTCCCAGCGTAACGGGTTTTATTGAACAGTCCCTCTATATATGTGCAGAATCCAGGGATTGCCTCGGACGCCCACCTATGCCCCCCCCCCTCTCTCCTCTCTCTGCTTTCTCTCTCTCTCTTCTCTACTCACTCTCTCTCTCTCTCTTCTTCTCTCTCTCTCAATCTCTCTCTCTCTCTCTCTCTCCTCTCTAATACACACTTACTCAGATTATATTAGTGTGTATATATATAGTGATTATATACTTATCAATATAAATTATTCATATTATAAACACGAATATATATATATATATATATATGTGTGTGTGTGTGTGTGTGTGTGTACGTTGTGTGTCGGTGTGTAAAGTGTGTGTTGGTGGACAATCCATCAGTAAGGGCAATCGCGGAAGACCTGGGAAGAGCAGAGGTATTCCAACGACGGGCCGCGACTTCAAGCAGACCGCGAAGCCTCGGGGCTGCGGATAATATTTTCAGACCAAATTACGGGGCGTTCGTCAACTGCTTTCAAATAAAAAGAATATACAAATTTAGAGAGAAAGAGAAAGGAGGGAGGAGGGAGGTGTAGGGAGAGCTCTTGTCTCGAGGAATAGGTTTGTATTCATTTCGGGGGTAAATAAGAAGCCTGAGTACCAAATTGGCTGATATACATTTTAAATGTAATTTTTAATTTTAATTCTTTTTAATCTTTTTAAATTTTAAACCGAAATCGCGGATGTGCTTTGAGACTTGAAAAGAGGGGATGGGGCAGATACGATATGATAGATAGATAGATAGATAGATAGATAGATAGATAGAAGTAGAAGATAGATAGATGAGATAGATAGATAGATAGATCTAAATAAATACATAACAGATAAGAGAGAGAGAGAGAGAGATAGATATTGCAGTCTTCGTAATATGAGGCGTAAGATCGCATTTCAAACGCTCCCGCGGTACATTTCTTAAAAATCCCAAAAACCAGGAAGTTCGGCGTACGGAGAAGAAAAAAATGATTCCGGATAAAAAAAAAAAAAAAAAAAAAAAAAAAATCCGGAAAATCGAAAATGATCCGGAGTTAAAAAAAAATATAAATGCCGGGGCAAAATCGAAAAAAAAGTCGAGTGAATCGAAACCCCAGATCTCTGCACCGCCCGCCCGCAAACCCGCAAACTTTTCTATATATTATTTATGTTTGGGAGAAAGAGTGAGAGAGAGAGCAGAGAGGAGGATAGAGAGACGATGAGAGAGAGAGAAGAGAGAAGAGAGAGGGCAGAAGCGGAGAGAGAGAGAAGAGAGATAGAGAGGAAAAGGAATGGGGTGAACCACCCGAATTTCCGGCCAAAAAAAAACAAATGCAGAGGAATGCCGCAACGAGGCCTTATTTCCACATCACAGAACGGAAAAGGCCCGGTAAGGGTGGCGCGCGGGTCTGCATGCGCGGCTTTTCGTTACGCGTCGCATTTACTACCTAAATAAATGGCACGCGGCCCATGCTTTTTTTTTTTTTTTCCTTCCGGGTCTCTTCTCTCTCCCTCGTCTCCCTCTTCTCTCTCTCTCTCTCTCTCCTCTCTCTCTCTCTCTCCTCTCTTCTCTCTCTCTCTCTTCTCTCTCTCTCTCTCTCTCTTTCTCACCCAGTTAGCCTTATCCGCTTTTCCCGCTCGTACCCGACACCCCAATCCCCCGCCTAACCCCTTTGCGTGGCCTGACTTAGTTTTTTTTCTTCCTCTCTCTCTCTCTTCTCTTTCTCTCTTCTCTCTCTCTCTCTCTCTCCTCTCTTCTTCTCTCCTCTCTCTCTCTCTCCTCTTCTCTCTCTCTCTCTCTCTCTCTCTCTCTCTTCAATCTACTCTTTCTGAAGAATGTACGCACACGTGACTGTGAGTGAGTGAGTGATTGCTGAGTGGTGGTGTGGTGTATGTGTTGTTGGTGCGTTTGTGGTGTGAGAGGAGAGGAGAGAGAGCCCGAGAGAGAGAGAAGAGAGAGGAGAGAGAGAGAAGAGAGATGACGGAGAGAGAGAGATGAGCGAGAGAGGAGAGAGAGAAGAAGCAAAAAAAAGAGCGAGGATAAGAAAAATCAAATAAAGAGAAACAAGAAAATCAACAAAACTGAACTACAAAACAGCGCGGAAAAAATAAAATCGAAAAAAAAAAATTAATGAAAAGGGATAATATCCCGATTCACCGTGCTCCTGCCACGCCCCCCCAAACACACCAACCACGAGCCGCGGCGCCAGCTCAGAGGGGATTTTCCTCCCACATACCCCGCTGCTTGCCGGCGACGTATGACGTCCACTACCGGCGCTCTTCGTCGCCGTACTGCGGAAGCCCTTCCAAGTTCCCGGTTCAACCGTGGCCTTCGTCGAGGCCCTAGTCCCGGTCAAAGTCCCGAGATAACTGGTTCGCTAAGTTCTGGTATCTCGGCTTTCCAGTGTCACGTTGGATCCTCGGCTCCCCAGCGTCACGTGATCTCGGCTTCGCGTGATCTTCGGCTCCAGCATCACGTGATTTTCACGCTCAATATTACGTATCATTGGCCTAATGGTTAGGCTAATTAAGATGTCCTGTCGCCGTCGTTTCCAAACTACTTTAATTATTGGCGTTAGAAAGATGTAGGCTTGGTCTAGCAGACAAGTGGAGGAGGATGGGAGGAGGGACGAGTGTAAGATAGAGGAGAAGAGAGAGGGAGAGGAAAAAGAGCCGAGAGAGAGAGACGACGAGGAGCGAGGAAGAAGAGGACCTGAGGAGAGAGTGAGAGAGAGAGAGACGAGGGGAGAGAGAAGAGAATCGAGAGAGAGAGAAGAACAGGGGAGAAAAGGAGAGAGAGAGGAGAGGTGAGAGAGAGAGAGAGAGAGGAGAGATGGATGGAAGCATGAGAGAGGAAGAGAGAGATGGAGAGAAGACGGAGAGAGAGAGAGAGAGAGAGAGAAAGAGGGAAGAGGAGAGAGGAGAGGAGACAGAAGAGGAGAGAGACGAGAGAGTGTGTCTGGAACGAACAAGGCTTACCTTTCCGCGTCCTCCACTGCTAGGGACCGCGGACCAGCGCTCCAAATCCTACAGGACAGTTAACCAGGACACCTTGACCGGGGCCCACGGCCCTGACCACACTTCTCCTTGGGGGCGCTCCCCCACGTGCGCTCCGCTCGGCGCCCGTCTTGGGGCTCCTTGCCCACAACAACCGGGCGCCACGCTACCTTCCCAGCCAACACCTCCTATCAATAACAGCTGAAACCAAGAATTGTGCACCAATCACCCACCAAATCAGGGCAACACAAAAACCCTGACAGAGAGAGAGAGAGGGGGGCGGGGAGGGAGAGAGAGTAGAGCGATAAGAGGAAAGAGAGAGAAATTGTAACCCCTTTGTCCATTTCTTTTGTTTTTCTTTTTCCACCTTTCAAACACATGGACCTCGCATTCTCCAAACCACCATCATCCCTTGCAAATCACCCTGGATAACTTAAAACAATAACTACCATTAGGGAGAGAGCTTCAACCCAAAAAGACGCCAAAATACCGCAAATGGCACCCTCTTTTTGCAGCGTCGCCAGTGAGGAAAGTCGGCGAAGGGTCTTACCCCTTTTGCCCTCTCTGCCCTCTATCCCCCCCTCCCCTCCCTTGCCTACCCTCCCTCCACCCCCTTACCCCGTCGTCTATCTTCCTCCACCGTTCCCAACCCACCCCACCTCCCCGTCCCCTCCCCCGCCCTTTAACTCCCCCCCCCCACCCCCTCTGAGATCAACCTTTGCTCCCTCAGCCTGAAACCCTCCTCCTCCCTCCCCTTCCCCTTCCGTTGCAACGATTCCCCTTCCCTCCCTTCCCCAACACTCCCCCATTTCCATCCCTCCCTCCCCCACAGCTTCCTTCTCCCCTCCCTCCCTCCCCATTTCCATCCCTCTCTCCCTCCCTCCCCCACACTTCCCTTCTCCCCTCCCTCCTCCCCTTTCCCCTCCCTTCCCCCCATTCCCCTCCCTCCCATTCCCCCCTCCCCTCCCTCCTTTCCTCCCCACCCCTCCCTCCGTCCCGTGACCTGCGTGAGAGCTCGAGGTGAGATCGTATGACCCGGGGAATACACACTCCTCAGTCACACTCGAGATCTTCAGAAAGGGAGGGAGAGAGAGGGAGAGAGAGAGGGGAGGGGGAGAGAGAGAGGAGAGAGGAGAGGGAGGAGAGGAGAGAGAGGGAAGGGGGAGAGAGAGAGAGAGAGAGAGAGAGAGAGAGAGGAGAGAGGGAGAGGGAGAGAGGAGGGAGAGAGAGAGAGAGAGAGAGAGAGAGAGAGAGAGAGAGAGAGAGAGAAGAAGAGAGAGAGAGAAGAGAGAAAGAGAAAGAGAAAGAGAGAGAAAGAAGGAACGAGAATCGAACCTTAGCGAGCTTACAAGCGAATCACGGAATCGGCTTGCGAGTGAGTCAGAGGGCCGAGTCACTTCCAAAAGCAGGCATGGCCGGTGGGTGGGTAGGTGGCGTCGGGTTGGTGGGCGGGCTTTCGGCTGGCTGGCAGGGAAGGGAAGGGCAGGGAAGGGAGGGAAGGAAGGGAAGGGAAGGCAGGGCAGGGAAGGGAAGGGAAGGGAGGGAAGGAAGGAAGGGAAGGGAAGGGAAGGAAGGGAAGGGAAGGAAGGGAAGGCAGGGAAGGGAAGGGAAGGGAGGGTGGTGGCGGTGGTAGGGGGGTTAGGTGGCAGGAGAGGGAGAGGTTTCTTGGGCCACAGATCCTTCCTATGGGGAGAGGGAAGGGCGATGAGAGGAGGATGGAAGAAAGAAGAGGGAGAGGAAGGGATGGAGAGGGACTAATGGAGGAGGAGGGAGGAGGGAGAGGGAAGGAGTGGGAGAGAGGGTAATTACGGGGAGGAAGAGCGCGGGATTGGATGGAGGAACCGGGAAGAGAGAGAAGAAGGAAGGATAAGATTCGGGAAGAAAGAGAGGAAGAAGGAAGGATAAGATTCGGGAAGAAAGAGAAGAGAGAAGAAGGAAGGATAAGATTCGGGAAGAAAGAGGAGGAAGGAAGGAAGATAAGATTCGGGAGAAAGAGAAGAGAGGAAGAAGGGAAGGGGATAAGATTCGGGAAAAAGAGAGGAAGGAAGAAGATAAGATTAAGGATAAGATTCGGGAAGAAAGAGAGAGAAGGAAAAGGATAGATTCGGGAAGAAAGAGAGAAGAAGGGAGGATAAGATTCGAAGGGAAGGATAAGATTCGGAAGAAGGGAAGGATAAGATTCGGAGAAAGGGAAGGATAAGATTAAGAGAAGAAGAAAGGAAGGATAAGATTCGGAAGGATAAGCGGGAAGAAAGAGAGGAAGAAGGAAGCGGGAAGAAAGAGAAGAAGAAGGGAAGGATAAGAAGAGTCGGGAAGGAAGGAAGGGAGGCACAAGAAACGAGGTTGGGAGGGCAGGCGGAGAGTGGCCCACCGCAGCATCCCTGGCGAGGTGTCTCTCTCTCATCTGGGATTCTGGGGCGCCTGGCGATGCCCATATCCACACGCCCAGACTCATCGCGACCCCGCCCGCCCGCCCGCCCCCTCTCCCGCCCACTCGCCTCCAGGTAGGCAACGACCCGCCCCGTGCGCCTCCACATCTTGAGAAAACAGACGTCCCTCCCCCCCACCCCTCCGTCTCCATCTCCACCTCTGTCGCCTTCTTCTTCTTCTTCTTCTTCTTCTTCTCTTCTCTTCTTCTCTTCTTTCCATCTTTTCTCCTCCTCCTCTTCCACCCACTCCCTAAACTTCCTTCGACCTTCCTCCTTCTTCCTCCCATCCATCCTCCTTGCTGACTTCCCTTTGTCTCCTCCTCCACAGCCTTCTCCATCTCCATCACCGTCTCCACCTCCGCTCCCCCTCCACTTCTCCCCCTCCCCCCCCTCCCTCCCTCCTACGCCACCTCCACAGGTTGTCCCAAGGGAGTCCCTCGGAAGCCCTCCCCCTCCCCCCTCCCCCTCCCCCCCAGCCACCCACCCCCGCCCGAGGAGTTCGCGCGGGACCGTACCTCCTCCGCCCAGGACCCGCCGCCACTCCCGCGATTTCGGCTGGACGGACGCTGGACGTCCTCTGCCTGTATTGCCCTCTGCCGGCGTGCCCCTGTGCCTCCTCTGCCTGCTGCCCTTCTGCCTGCATGCCCCTCTGCCGGCGTGCCCCTTTGCTTGGATGCCCCTTTGCCTGCATGCCCCTCTGCTTGCTGTCCTCTGCCTGCATGCCCTTCTGCCAGCCCTTCTGCCGGCATCCCTCCTACCTGCATGCCCCTCTGCCGGCGTGACTCTCCTCTGCACGCCCTAAACCCCACGCACGGAGGAGGTTGCCGGGCGCCGCGTCTGCTAAGGGCGGGTCAGCCGAGCGAGTCACCGGCGGGGGAGGGGGGGGAGACTCCGACAGACAGGCGGGCGGCGGAGACAGACAGACAGACAAGGAAAAAAGTCAGTCAGAAGTGCTCTTTTACGTCACGCCCCTACCACGACCACCAACCCTCTCATCTTCCCCAAATACATGACCGAGTGACTCCTTTCCCCCCCTCCTACCCCCCAACCCTCTTCCTTCCTCATATCCTCACACCCTAACCCCCATTCCTATTCCTTTAAACCCTCCCCCCTTTCCCTATCCCTCCATCCCATCCCCCATCTGCCACCCCCCACTATCCCCTCCATTAATCCCTTCCCTCTCCCCCACCCCCCACCACAATTCCCTTCACCGCCACATCCTCCACCAATAACCTTCCACCACCCCACCGCAATCCCTCCCCCTTTTCCCCACCACAATCCCTTCCTCCCCACCCCCCACCCCATCATCATCCCCTCCCCAGAAAGTGGTTTTCTTGATCCACGCAGATCTTCGCTGGGTCACGGGGTCAAAGGTCAACGCAGGACAGGGGAAGGGAAGCGAAACAAAGCAGGGAAAGAAAGACAGGAAAAGACCTAAATCCAAAAGGAGCAATCGAAAGTAAGTCAATAATGATAATAATAATGATAATAATAATGATAATGATAATAATAATAATGATAATAATAATGATAATGATGATGATGGTGATGATAATGATGACAATAATAATCACCATTCTGATAATGAATAATAATAATAATATTGATAATGACCATGATGATAATGATAACAATAACAATAACAATCATCAGAAAACAATAACAACAACAACAGTAACTTCTCTCCAAATGTAGCCTCCACGACTTAAGATAAGAGGATACAGATTTCCTTATCTACTGACATAACAAGAAAAGCTTATCTTATCACAAAAGACCCAGTAACTGTCTCCGCTCCTCCATCAACACGAAAAAAAAAGAAAAATCATAAACATCACCACCACCACCACCATCATCAATTATTCACTATCATCATAATAATAACTACATAATAATAAAATACAAAACATACCACCCTCCCCCCTTTTTTATACGCTGACGATCAGGCTATCGTCAATCCCAGTGATCCTGCCCTTAATGAGCTGCTTGTCACATGCCAACTTGTCATATGCTGCTTGTCACATGCCAACTTGTCATTGCTTGTCACATGCCAACTTGTCATATGCTGCTGTCACATGCATTGTCACATGCCAACTTGTCATATGTTGCTTGTCACATGCCACTTGTCATATGTTTGCTTGTCACATGCCAACTTGTCATATTGCTGCTTGTCACACATGCCAACTTGTCATATGCTGCTTGTCACATGCCAACTTGTCATATGCTGCTGTCACATGCAACTTGTCATATGCTGCTTGTCACATGCCAACTTGTCATAACATGCCATACTTGTCATATTGCTGCTTGTCATGCCAACTTGCCATATTACGACAAAGGATCTTATTGGACGACGAGGATACGAGCAAGGAAACTAGGAACCTGCGTGCTCGGGAGGAATACCCTCGCAAGAACATTCAGATATGCAAATGAGGACGTGAACTCTTTTTTTAAAAAAAAAACTTTTTTTCGCAAATCCATTGTACTCTCCTCCTTCCCACTGGCACCCGGACATGAGTCGCAACGTAATACCAATAACCATAATAATCATTACTATCATTATCATCATCATCATTACTATCATTATAACAACACGTATTCCTGGAAGACCGACACAGAAGATCAATTCTCGAAACATGAATGAGAATGACTGCTGAGTGAGTGATGTCTCCTCGCCCTGCAGCCTCACGTCCCTTCAATCTGGTGAGAGACATCTGCTGGGGGATTCGTCTATCACTGACCTAGCTTTTACGGATACTGTTTCCAGGTCACTAACCCTGGCTGGGGTTTAAAGATCCTTATTCCCGCTCTTTGTTCCCGAATTCCCAC
>NW_020869806.1:191725-201725 GCF_003789085.1 Penaeus vannamei | reverse complement strand
TGTCTGTTTAACGGCCATTTGGTCAGTGTGTCAGTCATTCTGTCTGTCTGTGTCTGTGTCAGTCAGCAAGGCCTTTTGTTTGTCCGTATGTCAGTCAGCAAGTCACCTTGTCTGTCAGTTAATCGGTTGATGATATCCGCGCGTATGTCAGTCATTTTCCTGTCAGTCTGTCAGTCTTATTTTATTTGCCTGGCTGATGTTTTGCGTGGCACAGTGTCAGTCGCTTCATGTGCCAGCCTGTCAGTCAGTCAGTCAGTCTGTCTTCCTTCCTGCCAGAGTCTCTGCCAAGGCATTTAGCCTTTTAGTCTTCCAGTCAGTCATTTCCCTGTCAGTCTGTCTGTCAGCCACTTTAGCCGTCAGTCCGAGAGTCCTGTCGTCTGCCAGCCTGCGAGATGGCCGTTCCACCTGTCAGTCTGTCAGCCACTGTAGCTGTCAGCCCGAGAGTCCTGTCGTCTGCCAGCCTGCGAGATGGCCGTTCTACCCGTCAGTCTGTCAGCCGCTCCCCCAGTCGGCCTGACGGTGTCTCTGCCAGCACGCGCCCGTCCCTTCGCCCTCGCCCTCTTCCCGCCCGTCCCTTTCGCCGCCCACCGCGGGCGTGCGGGTGCCAGCGAGGCCCGCCCGCCGCCGCCCGGAGAGGAACCGAAGGCGCGAGGCGAGCGAGAGGGCGCGCGCCTGCGCTCCTGCACACACGCACTTCCCGGCGGCCGGCCCCTGTCCCTGCGTCAGCCCCGGGTCCTCTCCCTGCCTCCCTGCCTCCCTTCCTCCCCTGCCTCCCTGCCTCCCTTCTTCCCTTTTCTCCCTCGCCGCCCATCGCCCTGTTCCCCTCCCCCTCCCCCCTTCCCCCCCAGCGCCCGTGCCGTGCCCCCGGCGATGCCCGGCGAGGGGGCATGCCCCGCCGCAACGGGAACCGGTGCCCATTGCTTGCTTCGCCGCATGTGTGGAGGCGGCATTTGTATGCCGTCCGCCGCCGCTTCATTCACAAAATCCCTCCCGCGCCCCCTTCCCTCCCCTTCCCCCTCCCTCCTCCCCTCCCCTCCCTCCCCCTCCCCTCCGCCTCCCTCCCCTCCCCTCCCCTCCGTTCATACTCCCTCGCCTCCCCTCCCTCCCTCCCCCTCCCTCCCCTCCCCTCCGCTCCCTCCCTTCCCCTTCCCTCCCTCCCTCCCCTCGTTCATACTCCTCTCGCCTCCCTCCTGCGCCTCGCCTCCGCGCTCCGAGGCTGCCGCCGCTCCCTCTCCTCGGCCTTTTTCTTTTCCGTTCATTCATTTATTTATTCCGTTGTTGGTTTGGTTGTTTTCCCTCTTCGGAATAGTGTTTTTTTTTTTTTTTTTTTTGTATTCGTCCTACGTTTTTTTCCTCCGTTCCTACTCTTTACCTCCTTTCTCTCTCTCCTCCTCTCTTCCTCTCCTTCTCTCTCCTCCTCCTCCTCTTCCTCCTCTTCTTCCTCTCTCACTCCTCCTCCTCTCCTTCTCTCTCCTCCTTCTCTCTCCTCCTCCTCCTCCTTCCTCCTTCCTATGCCTCCTCCTTGACTGCAGGAGGGGGGTATGGGTAGGAGTAGGGGTATGGGGTATGGGGTATGGGTGTCGCGTGGAGAAATTTACTCTGGGTTGTATGGTATCCCTTTTTTTCTTTTTCTTTTTTTTCTCCTTTACTTTTCTGTTTTTTTTTTTTTGTCTTTTGTTTGGCTGTGTCTTGTTTATCTTGTTTTTTTTTCTTGTTTCTTGAATTCCTTCCTTTTTTCTTTCTTTGTTGTTGTTGTTGTCGTTGTTGTTGTTATTGTTGCTATCATGATAATCTCTCTCTCTCTCTCTCTCTCTCTCTCTCTCTCTCTCTCTCTCTTCTCTCTCTTCTCTTCTCTCTCTCTCTCTCTCTCCTCTCTCTCTCTCTCTTCTCCCCTCACCTGTCCTCCCCTCCTTCCTATCCTTCCTCCATTCTCTCTCCTCCTTCTCACCCTACCTCCTCCTCCTCCCTCCCTCCTCCCCCCTCCCTCCCTCCCTCCCTCCCTTCACCGCCCGTCCTCCCACCTCCTAACCCCCTCCCCCCTCCTCCCCCTTTCCGCCCGCCGGCCCGCCGTCGCCGCGTTCGGACGCCTCGAGCCACGTGTGTCTTCGGGCCCCATTTTGGGCGTGTTGCCGTCGCGCTTTCGGGCTTTTGGGGCTTGCGTCCGCTCTGTTGTGGAGTTGTGCCGCCCGCGGGAGGGTGCAAAGGGCGCTGGCTGCGGGCGTGCGGGCGTGAGGGCGGGGCGAGCGAGCAGGGTGGGCGGATGGCCGTGGTCAGCGGCGGGACGGGGGAGGCCCGGGGGTTAGGCCACGGTTTCGGACACGGCCCCGCGCGCGCTGGAGCTTCGTGCGAACCGAGGAACAGCTGATAAACGGGGAGGAGGAGGAAGGGAAGGGAGAAAGAAGGTGGGGAAGGAGGTTGAAGAGGAGGGGGAGGAGGAGGAAGAAAAAGAAGAAGAGGAGGAGGAGGAGAAGGGAAGGGAGAAAGAAGGTGGGGAAGGAGGTACAAGAGGAGGGGGAGGAGGAGGAAGAAAAAAGAAGAGAGGAGGAGGAGGAGGAAGGGAAGGGAGAAAGAAGGTGGGGAAGGAGGTAGAAGAGGAGGGGGAGGAGAAGAAGAAAAAGAAGAGGAGAGAAGAGGAAGAAAAAGAAGAAGAGGAGGAGGAGGAAGAAAAAGAAGAGGAGAGGAGGAAGAAGGAAAAGAACAAAGAGGAAGGAGGAAGAAGAGAGGAAGAAGGAAGAAGAAGAAGAAGAAAGGAGGCAGGAGGAAAATAGGGAAGAGGAGAAAAGAGGGGTATATGAATGAAAAGAGGAGGAGAAGGAAAAGGGAAGGAAATAAGGAAAAAAGGAGGATGAAAAGAAGGAAGCGAGAGAATGAAAATAGAGGAAGAGCAGAAAGTGAACGAGAATAGAGGAGGAAGAGGAATTAGATGAGA
This sequence comes from Penaeus vannamei, assembly GCF_003789085.1. Classification (NCBI taxonomy): domain Eukaryota; kingdom Metazoa; phylum Arthropoda; class Malacostraca; order Decapoda; family Penaeidae; genus Penaeus; species Penaeus vannamei. Next base: position 198,796 of record NW_020869806.1, on the reverse strand, counting down.
GAGATGAGAAGGAGGAGGAAAACGAATTAAAAAAAACAAACAGGAGGAGAAAAGAAAGAGAAAGAGGAAGAGTAGGAATGGGAGGAAGAAGAGGGAAGGGAGATAGAGAAAGAGAGAAAGCAACGGTACTAACATCGCATTTTCCTCCACGCACCCCATTCGCTGCGCCGGAAGTGGGGAGAGGAGACGCGGAGAGGGTATAGGGTATGGTGGGGGGGGGAGAGGGGGGGAGAAAAGGTGGGCAGGAGAGGCAGGTGGGCAGGTGGAGAGGGTATAGGGTATGGTGGGGGGGGGAGAGGGGGGGAGAAAAGGTGGGCAGGTGGAGAGGAGAGAAGTGGAGGGAGTAAGGAGCAGGGAGGGAAGGAAGGGGGATAGGGTGGAGGGAGGGAGGTAGGAAGGGGAATAAGGTGGAGGGAGGGAGGAAGGGAAGGGGAATAAGGTGAAGGGAGGGAGTGAGGGAAGAGGAATAGGGTGGAGGACGGAGGGAGGGAAGGAATTTGTACGGGAGAGAGGTGGCTAGAGGGAGGGAGGGAGGGAGGGAGGGAGGAGGGAAGCAATGAGTAAGGGTCGGGGAGGGAGGGAGGGAGGGAGGGAGGGACGGGGCACAGGGGCGGGGGGGGAGGGGGGGATGGGAGGCTCCCCACCTATTGCAGAAGCAGCAACAGCAGTCTGGCGCCAGAGCTGATTTTCAATTCAGCGCCGGTGTGTGTGTGTGTGTGTGCGTCTGTCTGTACGTATGTGTATGTGTGTGTGTGTGTGCGTGTGTGCGTGGGGCAGTCCCGGGGTATTGCTCCCCTTGCCACGCCCGCCCTGGCCCACTGGCCCTGGCCCTCCGCGACGCCCGCTGCTGCTGCTCGGCGCCCGTCGCGGGCGTGCGGGCGCGGGGGGGGGGGGGTTGGGGGTTGGAAGGGAGGGGAGGGAGGGGGAGAAGGGAAGGGGGGAGAGCGGGGGGTGAGATGCAGGGAAGGGAAGGGAAAGGGGAGGGAGAGGGGGAAGTAGAAGGGAGGGGGAAGGGGGAAGGGGAGAGAGAAGGGAAGTGGGAGAGCGGAGGGGGTTGAGGGAAGGGGAAGGGGGGCGGAGGGATGAGGGGAGGGGGTGGCCAGAGGAGGTGGAGGTGGGAATTGGATGGAAGTGTCATTTTGCATCCCTTTATCTCTTCATTTGCTTACCTTTTTTTATTTATTTTAAACAAGTTTCTTTATCTTTTCGTCCAACTTTCATTTATTTAGTCCATCGCTCCCAGACCCTCCAGTGAGCCGCCCTTTTATTCATCTGTTTATTTTCCCCTCCCTCGCCGCCCCTCCGCCCGCACGTCGGCGCCCCCTCGTTCACACCCTCGCTCCCCCGCGCCTCCGAAATTCCTACTCCGCCCAGTCCTTTCTCGGCTGGTTCTCTCCTTCTGCTCCTCCTCCTCTCTCCTCCTCTCCTCCTCCTCCTCCTCCTCCTTTCATTGTCTCTTTCTGTCCTTCTCGTTGCGCTGGCTTTTCTCGTCTTGCCCATTTCTCCCTGGTCTTCCGCGGATCCGTCCCCTTCTCCGTCTGTTCCTTTCGCTTCTTCTTGTCTTTCTCTGGTCTCTCTGTCGGTCCTTTTGTCTGTTCTGTTTTTTTACTCTTTCGCTCGCTGGGCCTCTATCTTTGGCCTCTTGTATTTTGCCCGCTTGTGGCGTGTACGTGTTTCCGTCTGCTGTTCGTGTCGTCCCTGTGCGTGTGCGTGTTAAGCTATTGGCTGTTGCTTGTCTGTTTTGTTTTTTTGTTGCGCTTTTCTTTGTCCCTTTCTTCCACTTCGTCTTCTACTCCTGGTGTGTGTTTTTTTGCTGGTTGTGCCATGGTGTACTCCTCGGTCCGTGCTCGGTTTTCTCGTGTTCACCTTGTGTGTGGCCCATTCCTGTGTCTCATGGTTTATGCCTTCGTGCGTGGCGAAGAATGTCGTGTCGTCTCCTATTGCTGTCTCCTCCTCAAGACCCTCCTCCTCCTCCTCCTCCTGCTAACACTCCTTCTGGTCCCTTCTCCGTCGCGTCCTCTCTCGCTGTGCCTCTCTTCCGCTATATTCTGCGGAAACTGCCCTAGTCTCGTGCGCTCTCTCTCTCACTCAGCTCCGCGAGGCTGGAGCATGCTTAAAGCAAATCAAACTTCTGGTCCCTGGATGGTCCAGGCTAGTCGAGATTACCTCAGAAGAATTAAAATTGGTTTGTGAAGACGAATCCTGTCTTTCCTCTCTGACACGTTCTTCTTCTCCTTCTACCCATTTCTGTCAAAAAAAAAAACTGTTCTCAGGTATAGCCTTAACCTTTACAACCCCGCCACCTACCTCCTCCACAATACCTTAACTCCGGGCCCGGGCATCCCGTGCAGTCTTTCCCGGTTCACGCCTTACGCTGCTGACCCCTTCCCTCGTTCTGTCTAATCCTGTTGTGACTTGTCCATCTCTTGCTCTGTCGTCTTACCCTCTTTTATTAATCTTCTCGTTCTTCTATTCATTCAACTTCTTTTTTCCTCATTATCTTTTGGGCTTTCTCCATTTCTTCCATCTCGGTCTTATCCCAATTATTCATTGTCGTCTTTACCCCATTCCCATCTGGGTTATTCATCTATCTCTTATGTTTTATTCCTTACACATTGGCCTTCGCTCTTTTATTATTCTATATCCTTTTCTCTATCCTCTTTCGGTCGCTTTCTTCCTCTCAATTATTTCCACTGCTTCTGGGTACATCTCCTATCATGCCTCCATTATTTCATGCATTGTATTATCTTCTATTAGGGAATTTGTTACTCTATAATTCCCTACCCTAAATCCTCTATTATTGGGCTCACGTCTGCTGTCCTATTTTCATTGCTCTTACTTAGTATTTCAGCATCCTATTTCATTATGTCTCGTTCTCTTTATCTGAAATTCCATGTTCTCTCTTTCTATTCTTTTGTATTATACTATCTATTCCTGCCTATTATTCACACTCATATTCTTATTATCCTGATCTATTATCTCCCTTGTGCTTTTCACCATATCTAACTTTATACCTTTCTGAATTATTACCTTTACGACAAATAATAAAAAACGACTATCTAGTCTCTCCTTAATCATGCATCTCTGATATCTCTCTCCCACTCTGCTTCCTCCACTTCTCTCATCCTAGTGCATCTAATATCTCCCTACCCCTCCCAGTTCCCGATCTCTCTCACCTTCTCACATCATTCTCCCACTCTGCATTTCTCTTGCTAGAATAATGCATCTAATACACGTTCTCTCTAATCTCCCGTTCAATTTAACCCATACCTCAATTTTCGCTCAAACATAATGCCTATGAGCAATGACGATCTCCGGATACTTTTAGGAAGTAAACAAAGATACAATAAGATGCTCATTACATAATCCTATTATAATAAGACGCACAAATATAGTAATCTGTATACTCCCATCAGATTATATATCACCATGACTCTAATCCCCAAAATGAATGGTCCCTAAATTACCTCCCTCCACAACCTACATCTCGATCAACTTCTTGCGCGGCATATACCTCACCAATCTCGAAAATGATACAATGATATAATGAAATAATAAGATAATGAAAGATAATAATAAGTTAAGCTACCCGTGGCGACTGACCTCACGCAAAGTTATATTCCCCAATCACAGATATTTAGACCACCCGCTTAATGGCCGTTCGTCATTATGCGTAGGGCCGTGAAACGGAAGTGGGAGGATGCGGGGCGGGCAGTTTATTTTGTGTGTGCCGTTTTTTTTTCTTCCTTAGCTCTCCTTATCAGCCCTTTTTATTATTATGAAAAAGTTCCTTCATACCGATCTCTGTTTCCTACTTCTCCCACATCCTCCTCCCCCTTTACCTTCTGTCTCTCGCCATTTCCCACTTCCCCTCTCTCTTTCTTCCTCACTCTCTCTTCTTTTTCCTTTCTCTCATTTTCTCATATCCACTCACCTCCGCCTCTCCTCAACCTCTCATCTTTCTTTATTTTCGGTTCTACTCTTCTTTTTCTCATTTGGCTGGGCCCTTGTGGCCTATTCCCTCCGTACTCATACCCCTCTTTTTCATGACTTCCGCTTTTTCTATTCCTGTGCATGTCTTCTCTCCTCTCGGGTCTCGTCTCTGGCTCTCCCTTTACTCTCATTCTTCATTCTCCTCTCCTTTCGCCTCAAAATCTCCCTTTCTCTAATTCCTCATTCTTCTCTCCTCTCTCTCTCTCCCTCTCCCTTTCTCCATTTCCTCATTCTCCTCTCCTTTCGCCTCCCTCCCCTTTCTCTAATTCCTCATTCTTCTCTCCGTTCTCCTCCTCTCCCACTCCTGCTCTCCTCCTTCCTTCCTCCAGCTTCCTCCATTCCTCCAGCTCCTCCCTCCGCAGCCACTTATTACGAAGACAATTATCGTTGTTATTCTTCTTCTTCCTCCTCCCACACTCATTCATATTAAAGGCCGATGGGGATGACGGAGGCGCTGCTGCGGCAGATACGCTCTCGCCCTCTCGCGTCGCCCTTGTCTTGCGTGACGCCGCTGGGAGGGGGGTTGAGGTGGTTGGTTGGTGGTGGGGTTGGGGTTGGGGTTGGAGGGAGGGTTGGGGTTGGGGTTGGGGGGAGTTAGGGGGGTGGAGTTGGTTGGTGGGGTTGGGGTTGGGGGAGGTGGTGGTAGGGGTTGGGGTTGGGTTTGGTGGTGGTGGGGTTGGGGTGGGGTCAATGGTGGTGGGGTTGGGGTCGCTTTATTGGTGCTGGGTGTCGTGGTGGTGGTTGGGGTTGGGGTCGTTTTATTGGTGATGGTGGTTGTGGTGTTTTGGTGAAGGTGTTGTTGTTTTTTTGTTGTTTTGGTGTGATCGTTACTGTTGTTATTGTTGTTGGTGGTGGTGAGGTCGTTTTATTGTTGGTGTTGGTTGTGTTGGTGGGGATGCTTCTTTGTTGTTGATGGTGGTGGGGTGGTTTTATTGTTGGTGGTGGTCGTGGGTGTGATTGTTACTGTTGTGATTGTTGTTGTTGGTGGTGGTTGTGCTTGTGTCGCTGTTGTCGCTTTTGTTGTATTGTTGTTGATGGTGGTGGTTGGTGTTGGTGCTTTTCTGTTTTCGTTGTTAGTGAAGGAAGTAAAATGTTTTTGTTGTCCTTGTTGTCGTCGTTGTTGTTGGCACTACTTTTATCTTGTTATCGTTGTTGTTAGGTTGTTATGGTTTTTGTCTTTATTTTGCATTTGTTGCAGAGGCTGTTTTGAAGAGCTGTTGTTGCAGAGGAAGGAGAGACGGTGGGAGAAAGAGCAGGGCGTAAAGAGAAGGGAGAGGAAGGAGGGAGGAAATGGAGGGAAGGAGGAGATGGGGGAGGGAGATAGGGAGGGAGGAAGGGAAGGAAATGGGGAGGGGGAAGGGAGGGAAGGAGGGAGGAAGGGAAGGAAATGGGGAGGGGGAAGGGAAGGAGATGGGGAGGGAGGAGGAAGGGAGGTAGAAAGGGGAGGGAAGGGAGGGAGGAGGTGGGGAGGGAGTGGGGAAAGGAGGAGGGAGGGGGAGGGAGGAAGGAGAGGGAGGGAGGAAAGAGCAGGGGGTATAGGAGGAAGGGATGGAGGGAGGGAGGAAGAGGGAGGGAGAAAGAGCAGGGGCGTAAGGAGAAAGGGAGGGAGGGAAGGAGGAGGAAGGAGGGGTTGGGAGGGGGGGGGGGATGGGAGTGGGGGCAGGAAGGGCTTAATTAATTTGCATCGTCAAGGTAATTAGCCCCCCCCCCCTCCTCCCCGATACAGGTTAGGTCAATGGTTTAATTGGCGGAGGCGGGAGGCGGGAGCCGCGGGGTGGGGGGAGATGGGGGGGGAGGTAGTCGGTGGCTACACCGGGGTCTTCAGCTGTGGCTCTGGACCTTCTTGTTTCTTGTTCTTCTTCTTGTTCTTCTTCTTCTTCTTGTTCTTCTTCTTCTTCTTGTTCTTCTTCTTCTTCTTCTTCTTCTTCTTGTTCTTCTTCTTTTCTTCTTTCTTTTTCCTTCTTCTTTTTCTTTTTTCTTCTCTTCTTCTTTTTCTTTTTTTCTTTTTTCTTCTTGCGTTCTTCTTCTTCTTTCTTTCTCCTTCTTCTTTTTTTTTTTTTTTCATCTTTTCTTTTTTCGTCTTAATATTTTCTTTTTCTATTACTTGTTCATGTTCTTTGTGTTGTAGTTCTTGTGGTTGTTCATGTTATTTTTCTTCTTATAATTTCCTCTTTTCTATTACTCCTTTCTTCTTCTTCTTCAGTATATTTTACCTTAATATTGTTTTTATATATTTCTTCTTTTCCTTTTGTGTCTCTTTATTATTATCTGTATTCTTTTCTTCCTTTTTTCTTCTTTTCCTTTTCCTTCTTTTTCACTTTTTCACCTTGTTATTATTCTTTATTTCTTCCTTTTCATAAATCTCCTTCTTTTCCTTCTTCCTTCTTCCCCCCCTCCTCCTCCTCCTCCTCCTCCTCCTCGTCCCTCCTCCTCCTCCTCCTCCCTCCTCCTCCTCCCTCCTCCTCCTCTCCTCTCCTTCCTCCTCTCCTCCTTTCTTCTCTTCTCCTCCTCTCCGCCTCCTTATTCTCTCCTCTTCTTCTCACTCCTCCTCCTTCCTTCCCTCCTCCTCCTCCTGTCCTCTTCTTCCTCTCCGTCTTCTTCTCTATTCCTATTCTACCCTCATCATCAGTAATTGATATTATTATCATTGTTGTTAAGTATTATTATAATCATCATGCTTTTTAATGCTTATTAGTACCCTTATTTGTTTGTTATTATGATAATGATAATTATTATTATTTATTATTTATTTCGTTATTATTATTATTATTGTTATTATTATTATTATACTGCTATTATTTTTTGTTCTTTGTTATTATTCAATGTTGTTGTTATCATATTATTATTATCAACATTATTGTTTGTTATTTGATCATTATATTATTATTATTAATTATTATTATTATTATCTTATTATTACGGTTATTTTACTATTATTAAATTATGTATTATTATTATGTTGCTTATTCTGATGTTATTACATTTTTATTATTATTATTTTATTATTATTATTATTATTATTATTATTATTATTATTATTATTATTATTAATTATTATTATTAATTGATATTTTTGTT
>NW_020869806.1:175874-188270 GCF_003789085.1 Penaeus vannamei | reverse complement strand
GTGTGTGTCGTATGTGTGATATACTATAATACGATTATTTATATATATATACATAATAATATAATATACATATATACTATACCTATATAAAATATATATGCATATATAATAAGTTGTATATACTATCAATACTGCGATATATCTGTGATACCTATCGCACCGAAAATATATAATGTATATATTAATAATATATATATTATACTATAATACTAAGTACTGGTTGTTGTGTGTGTGTGTGTTGTGTGGTGTGTGTGTGTGTGTGTGTGTGTGTGGTGTGTGTCGCGCGTGTGTGAGCTGTGTGTGTGTGTGTGTGGGTGTAGTATGATTTAGATGTGTGTATTTATATATATATATAATATAGTATATATATATATACCGATACTATTAATATAACAATGTATGTATATTATATATATATATTATTATTATTAATAGATATATTCCAACTATATTATATTTATATAATATGTATATATATATACATAGTATATACATATAATCACATATACTTAACAGATATGATATATATGTGTGTGTTTTGTGGTGTGTGTGCGTGTGTGCGTATAACTACATACTCGGATAGATAAGTACACGAATGGACGGCTAAATAGATTTGGCTATTATGAATATTTGAACTGATAGTTAGGCAGCTGTCACACATCTACATTTTTATTTCAGACTTTCGCAGTTTCATTTTTTCCATATTTTATCAGTTTTGTATATTTAGCCTTCGTTGTTGTTTTTGTTTGTTTGTTTACAGAGATGGTAGAAGATAGATGGCAGCTGAATATAAATGGAAAGATATGATGATAATAGACAGAGAGTAGATTAGATCATTTATGAATATATGTGTGCGTGAGTTTGTTTCCGGTTGTATGTGTTGTGTGTGCGTGAGTGTATGTGTGTGAAAGAGAGAGAGAGAGAGAGAGAAAGAGAGAGAGAGAGAGAAGAGAGAGAGAGAGAGAGAGAGAGAGAGAAGAAGAGAGAGAGAGAGGAGAGAGAGAGAGAGAGAGAGAGAGAGAGAGAGAGAGAGAGAGAGAGAGAGAGGGAGAGAGAGAGAGAGAGAGAGAGAGAAGAAGAGAGAAGAGAGCGAGAAAGAGAGATAGGATTCATGATATAAATAAAACAAAGAAGGAAAGAACAAGAAGACACACGAATATGCCGAAAGCCTTACAGATAGACAGATTGATAACCGATAGATATATGAATGTGCATAATCCTATACAGGTGTTTGTGCGTGTTTATGCGTGTGTGTGATATCAGTGTGTAATCTCTTTACTGCAATATAAATTCCTTTCAAATCTCCTTTTCTCTTATACATTTTATTTCATAGATACGAGAGATTGTGGCTATGTCTGTATGTTTTGTGTATATGTATGTACATACGTGTTCGAATGATTGATATGTTGATGGGAGGAAAGATACATATAATAGAAATTATGCATTTAATTGTTGATAGAGATACAGATTCCATGCTTAATTAGATACACTTTCAAAATGCTTGAAACAAACATTGCACGTGTACCGTAGACAAGCACAGCAACATTTTTATTACGAACACTGTCGCAATGTTCCAATTTCTTTCCAACAGATTTAGAGATATTCTCATTTTGCACGAGTTTTCGTGATATATCAAAGTATACTGCATCGAGATATCATAGAGCGAGATCATATCAGTTAACGAAATAACGTTTTGACTTGCAAGAACTATCGATTGGTAGGTTTGAAAATTCGCGCCGTATGACGTTCCACCAAGATGACGTCACAGTGAGGTGTAAACATTACCAAAATGTCGATATTATTACTCAAACTTTTTATTCCTTGTTCAACTAGCTCTTTATTGATTACATCAATTTCTAAAATAGCTTTGCATATAAATAAGTCATACAAGTTGAGTTTTGCGTCCTAAATATAGAGATAACAGAAAATGGTGAAGCCAGCTGATGTTGACGTTGTTGATGCGGGCAAGAAGGGCGCACCCCCTGGTAGTCCCGTCATGGCAGCGTGTGAGGAGGATGTGTTGCTTTCTGTGCGCGGGGAAGGCGTGGAAAGGAAGCTGGAAAATGTGTCTCGATTCCCTCGACATGGCTGGAAGGTTCCTCTCGATCACAGATTTCCCGAGAAGAGGAACCAGCGCATTCGACCAAGGATTGGACAGCTCCCCCAGCTTATGCCTCTCTTCGTGAGGTGAAGGAGGAGGGTACTGTTGTGTGTGAGGAAGTGTCAGTGTATTTATGACTGATGTGTATATGTAAATGTATATACACAAGTATGTGTTTGTATGTTTGTGCGTGTGTGTATGTGTGTTTTGCGTGTGTGTAAGAGTGTGTTTGCGTGTGTTTGTGTATGCGTGTGTAAGTTTATGTTTGTGTTTGTATGTGTGTGTGTGTGTTTGTGTATGTGCTTTAGTGTGTATCACCCATTGCATTCCCACCATAAAAACACGTACACGTTTACACACGCACAGCTATGAAATCGTGTGCGTATGTTTGTGCGTTTGCTTGTGCGCGCCTTACCTGCCTGCCTGCGTGCGGAATGGGGACAGACCACGTCCTAGTGCTTGGAGGCAGGTCGAGTTCCGTCTGTGATTCCGTGTCTGTGGCCACCTGGAATGCTTGAAGTCACTCTATGTATCTGTTCTTTTCAAGGTCTTTATGTTTTGAATGTTTGTATGTTTCCTGAATGAATATTGTAAAGAGCAGAGGCTACTCGGGGATTATAAGTAATTGACTCGAATGGACAAGCAATTAAAGTCGCTTTGTCGCACTCCCTTGTCCTCTCTCTCCTCTCTCTCTTTTTGTTTCTTCTCCTCTTGCCTTTATGTTTGGTGGATGCTTTTTTCCCTCATCTTGTCTTTGTTTTGGTCTCCTCTCTCTCTCTCTCTTCCCCCCCCCCCCCTCTCTCCATCTCTCTCTTCTCTCTCTCTCTCTCTCTCTCTCTCTCTCTCTCTCTCTCTCCTCTCTCTCTCTCTCTCTCTCTCTCCTCTCATCTCTCTCTCTCTCTCTCTCACTCACTCTCTCTCACTCCTCTCACTCTCACTCTCACTCTCACTCTCACTCTCACTGCTCACTCNTTTTTTTTTGTTTGTTTGTTTTAATAAAGTTCTTATTTCTGTTTTTTTTTGTATCCACTTTTCTGCCTTTTTATTTATTTTTTCTATCCCTTTTACCTATTGCTGTTTTCCTTATACACACTGTCTTTATCTGTGGTATTTTTTCCGCCACATTCTTAGTTTGACATTTTACGAGTATTGCCTTATTGTACTTTTTTTCTCACTACGCGATATCCTTCATTTTCTATCTTCCTTTTTTTTTTGTTGTTTCTGGGGTCCCTTCGTCCGCTCTTACTCACCTCCTCCCCCCTATCCTCTGCTATCTGTCTCCGCCTTCTCACCTATCTCATACTCCCTCTCCGCCCCAACCTTCTCCTCCTCCTCCTCGCTCTCCCTATCTGTCTCCCTGCCTGCTCACCTCTCTACTCCTCTCTTCTCCATTCACTTTCTCCTCCCCCCTATCCCTCTCCCTATCTGTCTCCCTCCCTCGGTCCTCCGTCCTCTGCCTCGCTCTCTCTCACAGGCCGTCTCGATCGCATACTCCCTCTACCCTATTCATGTTCGTCCCCTCCCCCTCCACCTCAATCCCTCTCCCCTCTCTCGCCCACCTTCTCCTCCTCCCCTCCTCACCTCTTCCTTCATGCTCATTTCCGCCTCTTCCCGCTTCTCGCATCCGTGAAGAAGACCTTCCAATTTCTTTTCTCATCCTCAGTCTCCCCTCACTTTACATCTTGGCCTTTCCTACTCCCTTCTCGACTCTTTTTCTTTCTTCCTTTTCCCTTCCACTTTCTTTCAATATTCCCACTTTTTTTTTTCTTCCAACTTCTTTGTCTCTATCTCTTCTCTCTCTTCTCTCTCTCTCTCTCTCTGTCTCTGCTCTCGTCACGTCTCTCATCATCCTCTCTCGTCTCTCTCTCTTTCTCGTCTCTCCTCTCTCTCTCGTGCCTTTCTCTTTTCTCTCTCTCGTCTCTCATGCTCTTCCTCTCTCTCTCTCTCCTCTCTTGCTCTCTCTCTCTGCCCTTCTCCTCCCCCTCTCCTCTTTCTCTTCCTTATCCCTTCTCACACTCCTCCTCTTCTTCCTTCCCCTCCCCTCCTTCCCTCCTCCCTCCTCCTCCTCCTTCCTCTCTCCTCCCCTCCTCTCTTCCTCCTCCTCCTCCTCTTTCCACTTCTCTATCTCTCCCTTCTCCCCTCGTGCTCAGTGGCGCAGCGGCAGCGTCCTCGTCTACCCACTCTCGCTGCCCCGCGTTCGCATCCCGCACCGCCAGTGGATGGGCAACCCCAGGCCACAGATGTTTTATTTTTTTTTTTTTTTTTTTTTGTACAGTAAATGTGTCAAATCAATGTAAAAAAAAAAGTTTTTTTTTTTTTTTTTTTTTTTTTTTTTTTTTTTTTTTGTGTCAGTAAACGTGTCAAAGTAAAAAAAAAAATGGGGGGGGGGGGGTATCTGGAAACTGATGAACGGACAGCCTGTCATGGCAGACTTTAATAGCCATTGTGGCAAATGGAAGAAGATGAATTATTGTTATTGTATTTTCTTCTTCCCCTTTCGCTTTTTCTTTTTCCCATTCTCCCTATCCCCCTTCCACTTCACTTTCCCCTCCTTCTTTCCTCCTCTCCTTCTTTGTCCCCTGTCCTCCCCCTTTTTCCCTTTGCCTTCCCTTCCCTTCCCCTTCTCTCCCTTTCCCTTCGCCTCCCCATCATCCCACCTCCTTTCTCCTCTCCCCTTTTCCCTCCTTCCCTCCCCTTCCCCATCCCCTTTTCCCCTTTCCCCCTCCTTCATCCCCTCCTCTTTTGCCTTCCCCTCCCCCTCCCCATCCCCTTCCTCTCCCCCTCCTCTCCTCTCCCCTCCTCTCCCTCTCCTCCTCTCTCCCCCCCCCCCGCCATCTCACCTGTCAGCATCAATTAAGGCGACCAACATCGACACTAGTTTTATCTCGTTGGCTACTTGATTATTCTTCTCTCTCTCTGTGTCTCCTCTTCTTTCTTTCTTCTTTCTCTCTCTGTCTCCTCTCTTTCTCTTTCTTTCTTCTCTCTCTCTCTGTCTCCTCTCCTTTCTACTCTCTCTCTCTCTCTCTCTCTCTCTCTCTCTCTCCCTCTCTCTCTCTCCCTCCCTCCTCCCTCCCTCCCTCTCCCTCCCTCCTGTCCCTCCTTCCCTCCTCCTCCCTCCCTCCCTCCCTCCTCTCTCTATCTCTTTCTCCTTTCTCTCATTATTCTCTCTCTCTCTCTCTCTTTCCCTTTCTCTCTCTTCTCTCTCTCTCTCTCTCTCTCTCTTCTCTCTCTCTCTCTTCTCTCTCCTCTCTCTCTCTCTCTCTCTTCTCTCTCTCTCTCTCCCTTCTCTCTCCTCTCTCTGTCTCTCTCCTTTCTCTCTCTCTCTCCTTTCTCTCTCTATCTCCTTTCTCTCTCTCTCTTTTCTTTCTCTCTCTTCCCCTTCCTCCCTTTCCCTCTTATTCCCTCTCCCTCATTCTTCTATTTCCCTCATTCTTCTATTTTATTCCATCCCCCCCCTTTCTACCTCCCCGCTTACTCTCCCTTTTATCCTCCTTCCATCCCGTCATTCCTTTATTCAGTGTTCGCTTTTTTCCGAGTTGGTTCAGTATGACGACCTCGGTTCACTGCGGTTTAGGGCAGGGCTCGATCAGTAGCAACTGGAGGAGGTGTCATGGCGCCCGTTTTGACGACTGTTCAGTGAAGATTATAACCAAATAAACCAGTATTTTCCTCTTTTTTTTTTTGAAAATTGAAGAGAAAAATGATCGACCCTATTCTGAAGCAATAAAAAATATAATAATATAATAAAATATAATAATATAATAAAATATAACCAATAAAACCATTATTTTCCTCTTTTTTTGGAAAATTGAAGAGAAAAATGATGGACCGTATTCACAAAGCGTAAGTTTTCGTGACGTCATCAAAATAAACCCCCATGTGTTTTTTTTTTTGGGGGGGGCGAAGGGGGGGAAGTGGAGAGGAAGGGGGATAGGGAAGGGGGAAAAGAGAAAGCGAAAGGGGAGAAGAGAAAATACAATAATGATAATCCAGCTTCTTCCATTTGCCAACAATGGCTATTAAGTTTGGTACGACAGGCGGATCCGTTCATCACGTGATATAGAACCGGACGGCATGACACCTCCTCGAGTTGCTCCTGATTGAGCCTTCCCCATCGGCCTTCGTTCGTCTCGGTTCGGTCGTTTGGGTTCGGTTCGGTTCGGTTCGTCTCGGTTCGGTTCGGTTTTGGTTTCGATTCGATTCGTTTGGTTCGGTTTGGTTCGTCTGGGTTCGTTCGTTCGGTTCGATTCGTTTGGGTTCGCTTCGTCGTCTCGGTTCGTTTGGGTTCGGTTCGGTTCGGTTCATCTCGGTTCGGTTCGGTTCGATTCGGGCTATGACGCTTTGGTTTATTTGGAACCAGTGATGAGCAGACAGCCTGTCATGGCAGACTTAATAAGCCTTTGTGGCAAATGGAAGAAAATGAAATATTATTATTGTATTTTCTCTTCCCCTTTCGCTGTCTCTTTTTCCCTTCTCCTATCCCCCCTTTCACTTCACTTTCCCCCTTCCTTCTTTCCTCCTTTTTCTCTTTTATCCTCCTTCCTCCATCCTTTTCACCCTTCTCGTCTTTTTATCCTCCTTCCTCCCCCTCCCCTTTTGCCTTCCCCTTCTCCCTCTCCCCTTTCCGCTTTGGTTCCGTTTGGTCTGTTGGATCCTGTTTGGTTCTGTTTGCTTTATCTGGTTCGTTTGGTTCCGTCTGGATCCGCTTCAGTCCCTCTTCCCTCCCTTCTCCCTCTCCCCTCTCCTCTCCTCTCTCCTTCTCTCACTCCCTCTCCTTCTCTTCACTCTCTCTCTCTCTCTCTCTCTCTCTCTCTCTCTCTTCTCTCTCTCTCTCTCTCTCTCTCTCTCTCTCTCTCTCTCTCTCTCTCCTCTCTCTCTCACTCTCTCACTCTCTCTTCTCTCACTCTCTCACTTCTCTCTCTCTCTCTCACTCTCTCACTCTTCCTATCCTCTCCCTATTCCTCTCCCCCTATATATATATATATATAGTATATATATATATATATATACTATATATATATATATATATATATATATATATATAATATATATATATATATATATATATATGTATGCATGTATGTACACACACACCCGCACACACAGTTTTACCTATTTACATACATGCTGAAAGGAAGGGGGGAAAACACGCGTAGACTTCCACAGACAGACAGAAATAACAAGGCACGTAATTGCAGCAACAATGACCAGGATGTCGTCGATAGCCACTGTCATTGCCCCGAAAAGACGGCCGGCGACAGAGGCTGATCAGCGTCAAGCGGGAGGCAGGGGACCAAGGAGAGCGAAAGTGGGTGAGAGGAGGAGGAGGAGGAGGAGGAGGAGGGAAGGGAGAGGGGGAGAGGGGGGAGGAGAGGAGGGGGGAGGGGGAGAGGGGGGGAGGGGAGAGGGGGGGGAGGGGGGGTGGAGGGAGAGGGGGAAGGGAAGAGGGAGGGGAGAGGGAGAGGGGGGGAGGGGAGGAGGAGAGGAGGGGGAGAGAAAGAGGGAGAAGAGAGGGGGGAGAGGGAGAGAGAGAGAGAGGGGAGGGAGAGAGAGAGGGGGAGAAAGAGAAAAGAGAGATAGAGAGACGAAGAGAGAGAGAAGAGAGAGAAGTTAGAGAAACGAAGCTAGAGAAAGAGAGCTAGAGCTAGAGAGAGAGAGAGAGAGAAAGAGAAAAAAAATAGAGATAAAGAGCGAGAGAGAAAGACAGAGTGACCCCCCCACCCACCCCCCCGCCTGAGCTGCAGGTTGCGGGGAGCTGGAAAGTGCCTGTAATCGCACAGTCTGAGCATAAACCACCGACCTGTCTGTCAGCTCGACTTTTTGTCTTGTGTTGTCTGGCCTGCTTGCCTGTCGACTGTCTGTCTATCTGTGTCTGTGTGTGTGTGTGGTGTGTGGTTGTGTGTGTGTGTGTGTGTGTGTGTGTGTGTGTTTGTGTGTGTGTGTGTGCTTGTGTGTGTGTGCGTGTGTGTGTGTTTGTCTACCCGCCTGCCAGTTTGTGTGTGTTGTTTGTGTGTGTCTGTGTCTGTTATGTGTGTGTCTGTATGTCTTCTTGTGTATCTGTCTGTCTGTCTGTATGTGTGTACTGTCTCCTTGTTGTCAGTTTGTGCTGTGTGTGTCTGTCTGTCGTATCTGTCTTGTGTGTATCTGTGTGTGTCTATATCCTTTTTTTTTTTTTTCTTTTTGTCTGTGCTGTGTTATCTGTCTACTTATCTGTCAGTTTGTGTGCTGTGTTGTTTGTCTATCTGTCTGTCAGTTTTTTGTTTGTGTCTACCTGTCTGGCATGACTATAGTTTTTTTATGTATTTATGTCGCTTAATGTTTAACTGCCCCTGTCTGTTTGTCTGCCTGTCTTATCTGTCTGTCTGTTATATTATCTCTGTCTGTCTTTTTTGGGGCTAAAACAGACAGGGGAAATGGGGGGGGGTCGATGGAAGGAGGAGGAAGCTGGAAAGGAGAGAGAAGATGAAGAGGGGAAAATGAGCAATTTGAGGAAAAGAGAGAAGAGCAGAATGAGACGGTTAGGTAAGAAAACAGGAAAAGAGGAGGAAGTAATGTGAATGGAAGATATAAGAGAAAGTTAAGAAACAGATAGAAAAAAGAGAAGAGATTGAGAGAAAGGAGAGGAGAGAAGAGTAAGAAGTAAATGGCGCAAGCGCGCGCAGACAAGGAAAAAGAGACGTAAGAAAGAAGAACAGAAGGAAAGGGGATTGGGGATGAGAAGAAAAAAAAGAGGGAGGGGGATGGGTAGGTAAGGATGCACGGTGTCCCTCGCCAAATGTACAGGCTAGTTTTGCCAGCGGTGTACCTTTCCACTTGGGTGTGGAAAGAGGGGAGGGAGGTAAAGAGGGGGTGTGGGGCTGGGGTGAGTTAATGAGGAGGTGTGGATTGGAGGGAGGTCTGGGTTGGTATGGAAGCGGTGTGTCGAATGCCGTGGGCGTATGGAAAAGGACCCCGGCTGTTGAGCGGGGTGGGGCTTCGGGGCGGCGTTCTATAGAGTGCTCGGCGCTCATTCCTATGGATGTACTCGCATACCCCCCTTTTGTGGGCGGTGTGGCGTGTCGCGAGGCGGGTGGCCCCCACTGTGGGAGGTAACAAGATGGGGTGCAATGTGGGCGTCTCCGGCCCCGGGGTAATGAAGAGAGTGTGTTGTAGAGGTGAGGTGGGGTATTGACGAGGGGGGTGGTGGGGTATTGTTATAGAGTGAGGTGTGGAGTGTGGGGTGTGAGGGGGTGGGGTGGGGTAAAGAGGCGTTGTGTGGTAGGTCGGGGTAATGCGGGACGTTGGTGTGGCTGAGGAGAGGAGTGGGGTCTTCATGGAAGGGAAGCGTATGGAAGTGGGGGGGTTAGGCTGGGTGATAGAGTTGGGGCTGTGCGTAAGGGTGTGGAGGGGGTGGGTTAAAAGGGTGTGTGTGGGGGTCGGCGGTAATGAGGGGGTGGGTGTGTATGGAGAGGTGGTAGGCGGGTTACAGAGTGTGTGTGGTAACTGTGTCCAGATATAAATCTGGGTATTAATATGTAAACACACCGGGTCTAGCCGCGCCTTGTAGGATGGGGGTGGTGTGGGTTTATCAGACTGGCGGTGTGGAGGAGGGTTGGGTGCGGAGGAGGGTAAAATGTGGGTGTATTGGGAAGTTGTCGTTTGTAAAGAGGAGGGTATGACAGTGGCTAGGGGGGGGAAGGGGGAAGGGAAGGGGCGCGATTTGTGTGTGTGTGTGGGGGTGGTAATGTGTGTGTATGTGTTGCATGTCATGTGTAAGTGACTGTATGTGTGTATGTGGGTGAGTGAAAGGGCAATAAAATAAAAATAAAAAAGACAAAACCAAGAAATAAAAGAAAAAGAGCGATAGAGAGAATGTAAGTACCATCTCATACACCTGTGTGTACTCATTTCGACTTTCATATTGTATACCTGCGAAGTCATACACATGTGCTGCGCGAGTGTGCTGTGTCGTGCTTTGTCATTTCCAGATTGAAATTTCACAGATGATTTACCTACAATATGATTATGTTTGTGTTGATAGCGGAGTGATATTTTATTGATATTGTGATTTGTTGGATTGACGGGCATGAAGCGACCGAGAACAGGGATGCTCGTTAGGGAGTGGTTGTCAGTTGCTTGTTGTTTGCTTGTTGTTTGCTGTGTGTTTGCTTGTGTTTGTTTGTGTTTGATTGTGTTTTTTGTGTCTTAATTGTTTTGCTTGTGTTTACTTGTGTTTGCTTGTGTTTGTTTGTGTTTGTTTGTGTTTATTGTGTTTCGCTTGTGTTTGCTTATGTTTCATGTGTTTGGCTGATGTTGAGGAGAGGGAGAGAGAAAGAAAGAAAGGAAAGAGAGACAAGAAAGAAAGAAAGAAAGATAAGAAGAAAGAAATAATGAAGAAAGAAAAGAAAGAAAGAAAGAAAGAAAGACCTAAGCGAGAAAAGAACGAAAAGGGAAGAAAGATAAGAGAGAGAGGAGAGAGAAGAGAGGGAGGAGAGAGAGAGAGAGAGAGAGTAAGAGAGAGAGAGAGAGAGGAGAGAAGAGAAGAGAGAGAGAGAGAAGAGAGAGAGAGAGAGAGAGAGAGAGAGGAGAGAAGAGAGAGAGAAAGAAAGAAAGATGAGAGAGTCAGAGAAGGGAGAAGAGAGAGTCAGAGAAGGAGAGAGAGGAGAGAGAGAGAGAGGAAGAGACAGAGACAGAGACAGAGAAAGAAGAGAGAGACAGAGACAGAAACAGAGAAGGAGAGAGCAGAAAGAAAAAGAGAAAGACGAGAAGCAACGACAAACGCAACAGCAAGCACGCAGAAAAAAAAAAAAAACGCGAAAAGAGGCATGCGAGAGGTCTCCTCTGACGTGTGACCTCTGTTAAAAATCCCTGTTTATAAATCCCTGACAGGATGTGACGTGTTGTGTGTGTGTGCTTGGTGTGGGAACTTGTGTGTGTGTTTTGTGTAGTGTTTGTGTGTGTGTGTGGGGTGTGTGTGGACGTGTGTGTGTGTGTGTGTGTGTTTTGTGTCTGTTTTTTTTTTTGTGTGTATGTTTTTTTTTTTTTTTTTGTGTGTGTGATTGTGTGTTGTGTGTGTAGACTGTGTGACTGTGTGTGTGTGTGGTGTGTGGTGTGTGTGTGTGTGTGTGTGGTGTGTGTGTGTGTTGTGTGTGTGTGTGTGTGTGTGTGGTGTGGTGTGTGTTGTTGTTTTGTGTTTGTTGTGTGTGTGTGCGACGTGTGTGTTTGTGTGTGTGGTGTGTGTGTGACCGGACTGTGTGTGTGTGTGTGCTGTGTGAGTGAGTTGGATGTGTGTGTGTGTGGACGTGTGAGTGTGTGGGTGATGAGGTGTGGGTGTGTGTGGTGTGGGGCTGTTGTTGTGTTTGTGGACGTGTGTGACTGTGTGTGTGTGTGTGTGTCGTGTGTGTGTGTGTGCTGGTGTGGTGTGTGTGGTGTTTTGTGTCTGTTTTTTTTTGTGTGTGTTTTGTGTCTGTTTTGTGTGGTGTGTTTGTGGTCTGTTTTTTTTGTGTGTTTTGTTCAGTTGTGTGTTTGTGTGTATGCCGTGCTTTTTGTGTTTGTGTGTATGTGTGTGTGTGAGAGGCAGAGAAAGTGTGTGTGTGTGTGTTTGTGTTCATATTGATTGCACCGCCTGATGAGGAGACTATACCTATCCGAAACGTGGGTGTTTGGGCTTGCAGTTATTACCATGACTGTTTTACTGTTTATTCATTAATTTATTATTTTTTATTGTTATTTTATTGATTTATTATTATTATTATTATTATTGTTATTTTATTTATTTATTTATTTATTATTTGTTTATTTATTTATTATTATTAATAATATTTTTTTTTGGGGGGGTCTCTACGAAATTATTGTTATTTTTATCTATTTATTTATTTTATTCTTTGTTTATTTATTTATTATTATTATTATTAGATAGTGAAAAAAAAGACAAGCACCGGAGTTGGAAAGCGAAAATCCCTTGCTCTGGGCTACTCTCAGTCCCCCCCCCTCCCCCAATTCCCTTCCCTCCCCCGTGCTCTGGGCTACTCTCATCCTGCCCCCTCCCCCTCTCCCCCTCCCACCCTCCCCCCTCGTCCTGGAGCGTGGCAGCATAGCGGGAGCCGGGATCAGGTTCCCAGGCGGAAGGGGGGTTTTTGAACGTCGCTCTTTTTTTCCTTGCCATTCCCATCCATTCCTAGGCGATTCCATTCCATTCCTAGGCGATTCTCATTCCCATTCTATTCCTAGGTCATTCCCATTCTATTCCTAGGCGATTTCCATTCCCATTCTATTCCTAGGTCATTCCTATTCTATTCCTAGGTCATTCCCATTCT
>NW_020869806.1:158374-160874 GCF_003789085.1 Penaeus vannamei | reverse complement strand
CTCTCTCTCCCTGCCATCTCTCTCTCTCCCTGCCATCTCCCTCTCTCCCTGCCATCTCCCCTCTCCCTCCCATCTCCATCTCCCCCCCCCTTATCTACTTCCCCCCATCCCCTCTCCCCCTCTACCTCTCCCCTCCCCTCATCTACCTCTCCCCCCCCATCTACCTCTCTCCCTCTCCTTCTCCCTCTCTCCCTCTTTCTCTCATTGTCTTTCTCCCCTTCTGTCTTTCTTCCTAGCTTCCTTCTCCCCTCCCCTTCTTTCCCTGCTCTCTGCTCTCCCCCTCTCCCTCTTTCTGATTCTCCCTTTCTGCACTCTGTGCTAATATACAATCACAAAAGCATGTAAATAGAGTATTCCTATATGCAAAATGAAGTAGTCCATAAATGACAGTACTTTTTTTATTATTATTGCAGGAATATTGCCTCATTTATCTGTATGCAGTATGGCAGGTGAAGTGACTGCACAGCTTCCATCCTCGTCACCCTGCATCTATACAGTCAGCATCACAGACAAACCATTCACAGTACGTAGTTGCAAATATATACAGTACAATTTTATGATTAACAAATGCATCATTAAAATTATATATCTTGCATATAAAAGTTGTTTTTTAACCTGAAAATAAAAAACAATTTGCATAAAAGTTTACAGTTTAAGGATTTCCCCTTCTTTCAGATGATGACTTACGGAGGAATGAGTACAAAGATAGATGTTTGCTTCAATCTGAATTACCGTGACCATTCTGTTTCCTTGCTGGAAGACTGATATTGATGAATAGTGTTTTTGATTTTTTTTTTTTTTTAATGAAAATTCAGAAATATGTCTATATTAGTTAAAAACTTGTATGCCAGTTTAAGCATTAATTTTAGATTTCTTTGACTTACAGACTGTCAAATATAAATAGTTAATTTTTTATGATTCATTTGTTTTAATAATCAAAGAAATATATGTACACTTCTAAGAATGTATTTGTAAAGAAAATAAATCATATTTACTCTAATTTCTTTTGTTTTCTTACATACACCAGTGTTAGATATTTTCTTGCTTATAACATATAATAGGTTAGTGTTTCATTTCCCTCTTTACTGTCTATCAGAAATTTAGTCAGAAAGTAGTTTCATAGATTATGTGGCACATCCTTTACATGTCTTGAAACTGGTATCTTCATCAGATTTTATCTCTAAAATTCTAGTTGCTAGTTTTTCTACCATTTTTTCACACCTGAGAGATTTTTTTATTAAAGCCTTATTATTGTTCTTTGAGTCTCTTCTGGAGCTAATGTAATTTGTCATTGATTACCCTATGTGGGAATGATTGCCAGTCTGTGCTTGACAATATGCCAGGCTGCTTCTCATCCCCCTGGGTTAAAGATGAAAGGGGTATTGCAATTCTCACACCCTTGCCTTTAGGACAAGATTTAGGAGGTCACTAGAATCTATGTTCTGAAGTGAAAGCCCAGAGACACATGGAGATGTCTCTGAGACAAGTAGTTGTCAAGCAGACTTGGACTTTGTGCCATGCATGACCAAATGCACATGCAATAATGCTATATAATGTAAGGAATACATCAACTGAACGGTCTTTCTTAAATTTAAATTACCTTTCATGGAAGAAATTGTGTTTAGTAAGAAAGTCCATCATTTAGTTGGCAATGACTGCCTCCATGATATTGTTTTTACACGTAGCACAATGTTTTTGAGGGTTTTGTTGTGTGTCATTGCTTTGAGAGATGTACCAAAATCCTGAGAAAAGCAAGGTAATGGGAAATAAGCTGACACAGGCAAAGATCAAAACAAAAAAAATGATGAGTGTTTATTTAACAAGGTCTCAGGAGGGAAACCATTCGGTAAAAAAAGAAAAGCGTAAAAATGGAAGAAGGAGGAAAGTCCTCTCTTAGTAATAACTCATCATGTCTGTGTCTCTTTCTCTTTTTATATGCCAAGTATAGGCTGTACAAGTTGTCAGAAAGAGCAGTGAAAGAAAAGCGTAAAAATGGAAGGAGGAAAGTCCTCTCTTAGTAATAACTCATCATGTTTGTGTCTCTCTCTTCTTATATGCCAAGTATAGGCTGTACACATTGTCAGAAAGAGCAGTGGAAGACTTTTTACTGTATAGGAACAAAGGTTGACATGTGAGTTCATGACAGTCACAAGGAAGACAGATCAGAATTCTCTCAGAACATACCGCAAGCTTATCTATGTGGCTAAGAACTGTATACCTTTATTCCAAGAAATCTGGCGTAGGAAAACCATGATAGTTATGGCAATTTCACCATTATCTCTGAAAGTTAAGAACTAACATTGACTCCTATGAATACATCTGGGATACAACCAGGGCCATTAGATACTGTGTACATATACACAATTTTGTTGAAAACCATGTAAAATAATTTGTGCAATCAGCAGTAACACAAGGTATCAACTGAATCATGGAAAGAAAAGCAGCAGTGTTAATGAGCACAGTGTAAAGTAATTTGTAAGCAATAATTAACCTGTTGCAT
>NW_020869806.1:135874-140874 GCF_003789085.1 Penaeus vannamei | reverse complement strand
GAAATCCTATGATTTCATCGATTTTCGGCGTTGTTTCTTTTGCGAATGAGTCGTTCAGGAGATCGAGTACCATTTCTCCATCGACGATCTTGATTTGATAGTCCCGTTAGCAGGGGAGGGCATGAAGTATATCGGCGCAAGAAAGTGTGAAACACTCGATGCGCAGGATTCGATATGAGGGTATAGATAAATATAAAAATATGCAAATGAAGTATAATAATATTACTAAAAGACTTTAAAGGTATAAATGCGTACCAGCAGACACAGATAATTAGCCAAATATCGTTTTGACAAGCGTGTAATGATATACAGACTAGTTCGCGAACATAAAAATGCGTTCGTGGGTCAGTGTCGTGTTTTTCCTAGCAAGGTAAACAAGCTCATTGACTTTGAATTTGAAAGGCGGCCGCGCGTTATATTTTCGTCATTTAGCGGTGACTATAAGGCCGGTGCATCTTAAGCTATATGCTATCCCCTTCTATTTTTCCCGCTCTATAAGATGGCAGTGTCCATTTTCCTCTATCTGCGCGCGTCGCAGTCTTCAACCTCTACCGGATATTGTAATTTAATTACTGATTCTCATAGATATATTTTTGTTAATTCTGCTTGTCGGATTAACTGTACTGTTACACCTTTTTCTTTTGTACGTGATGATTGCCTTAAGTTACTTTTGTTAATTTTAATATCTCTCCGCATTGTTATTAATGTAGCCTCATATTTGTGTAATTTTGTTTTGTTGGTTTGGTCTCTTCACCAGCCTTCCATTATTCTTTGTAAAGATTATTTTTTAACCTTTATTAGTCAGTATGACATTCTTTTGGTTTTGATTATTTTGTTCCATTTACTTACCATTTTTGTTATGTAAATTTTTCATGGTAATTTTCTATATTACCTTCGCCTCTCCGACATCGACGATTTTGGTATCGTTGGATTCCTCTCACTGTCCACATTGCAAATATATAGTTTTTATTGCACGGAAACCCCCCGTTAGCGACAAACTTGGCTCCGATAGCAGGAGAGGGCATGAAAGGTTCCAGGGAAAATGTGGGGTTAAATAACACTAATAATATAACCCACAGTGAAAATAACCATGGTTATTCACATGACTTTTCATTGCAGGGGGCTCTGCCCCCTGCAACCCCCCCTGGGGGGGGCTGCTGCCCCCCAACCCCCGCCGATGAAACAAAACCTTCACCATGTATTCCCGGCAGGCTAGAGTGTTACACAGTTATCGTCGATCTCGGAGCGGCGGATGTATTACATTTACCTCGTAACATTCCCACTGAATCAACATACAGTAATTGTTGAAGACCGCGACGCAGAGACTAAGTTCCAAACATGGGGGGTACCCCTCCCCCTCCAAAGGGCGGGGAGGTGGTCCTCGCAGAGCCTAATTTCCTAGGGGGGAGGGGGGAGGGATGAGGGGGAGAAATCGAGTTCACGAAGCTCCGTTTGGGGGTGGGGAGGATGCATGATGTCAATAGCAACCTGTAAATGTCTAAATAAAATAAATACCACTTAAACATCTATAAAATTTCTAATTATATGAAAGACGAGCCTAAATTTATGTCACGGCAACAATAGAGAGGCCGTATAATAAAAAACACGAGCTAAACTTTGTTCGATGGACACCGAATGAAACATCACTCGAGTAAACAAGCGCAACTTGCAATGCGTACAAACCCGATATCCGATACACAAATTTTTCACAAATATAAAATTTTATCATGCTAACCAAATAACGAACACAAAATATCTAATTCCCACCCCTCCGCTTATTTGCACGATGTCAATTTATTTTAAGAATTATTAAACAATATACAACTCATACCATCACTCTACAGACGAGATGCAGTGTGGAGGAACTAATGAAATTTTTTATTCTCCGCCGGATACAACATTTTTAATATGTGTTTGGCAAAGTACCCGGCGAAGTGAAATTGCATCTAACTTTTCTGTTATCATTTTGGGGGGGGGGGGGGGTTGTCACATCTACATGAATATATATTATAAAATCGTCAGCCGTCGTTGCATTTGGGGCCTTTAAGGGCTACCGATATGAGGGCATGGGACCGGCATATTCCTCCACGAATTGTCAGTACCTACCGTAAAAAATGTTTGAATAACACTATTTATCCACTATGATAAAAGATACACTATTTTTTCAATTGTCTTTAAAACAACTATAAATATAAAAACAACATTGAAACAAATATCTATAACTTACCACATGTCACACCGCACACAAAAACTGCTAGGTCCTTACACGTCAAGAGCTTACCGGAAAGTGTTCAAGTAATGAACATTTTTTTTTCCCCGACATGGGAGGCAATTAAGGTAAAGAGGCAGTAACGTTGTTACATTGTTAACAGTAAATCTACGTTATGATAACGAAATTATAATTCATAAAATATATACATTACAAAGAACAATACTTAAAATGTATAAGCATAAAAGGAAGAGAGGAAATGTTAGTAGAAATAGTATTAAATAATGGATCAAAATATTAGTAATTGGTAATGCTTCCCCGTTGGTTGAAAGTAGTGCAAAGAAAACATGACGTTTAGAGAAAATGCGGGTATAGAAAATGGAAATACAGAAAACTAGACACGTATAGAAAACGAGTTTATAGAAAATGCAGACATAAACAAACGACTCTGCCACAGAAGGTCGATTTGGACTTAGTCTTTGCGCGGCGCGCAGTGGTGCCATTTTTTTCCCCATTTAACGGTAAATTTAAGGCCTGTGCATCTTAAGATTACTTCTATCCTACTCTATTTCTTCTGCTCTATAAGATGGCGGTGTCCATTTTCCTCTATCTATGCACGTCGCGGTCTTCAACCTCTACCCAACATACTAACCTTGACATAGTCAGCATTGTATACAGACACGATTGTAGTATAATCAGGATGAACAAGGTATACCATGAACAGAAGAGCGGCGGTGGCCCGCCATCGTCGGGTTGGCAGGTTTTGCGCCTTTTTCGATGCATTAGTTCGTGTGCGCTCTATCATGCCGTGAATCCGTGGGGGATATTTTGTTTCCTCGGCGGGGGTTGGGGGCGGTAGTCCCCCCCCCCCCCAGGGGGGGTTGCAGGGGCACAGCACCCTGCATTGGAAAGTCATGTGAATAACCATGGTTATTTTCACAGTGGGTTATATTATTAGGGTAGTTTTATATATTACGTCCGCTGCTCCGACATTACCCCTGCTATCGGGGCCAAGTTTGCCGATAATAGGGGGTTCCCGCGCAATTGTACAGAGTGAGAGGAATCCAACGGTATCAAAATTGTCGATATCGGAGGTGAAGGTAATATAGAAAATTACCTTTTTCATAATCATTTACTGTCCATATTTCTTGTCAAGATATTACTGTCAATGATATCAATTAAATTGTGTGTAAGGTAGTCTTGTGTCTGGTTTTCTAACCTTGAACAATCCTTTGAATATCAGTTGAGTTTAAGAACCTGGCACTCACACACATACACAGTGTGTATATATATATATATATATATATATATATATATATATATATATATATATATATATATATATATATATATTACACCTACTGATCCTTTAGTTTCAACCCCCAGATACCTAATCCCCTACTACTAAAACAACCTTATATAACATTTCACCTATTATCCCTATTCCTTCCCCAGTCACAGATACAATACAATTCATTTAATTGATCTACCTCCTTAACCTTTCCCATTTATTAATCACTGCTCTACTTCATTTACTTCCCTCCTTTCCCCTTTTCATTACCATACTTTCCTGGAACACCCTCTAATCTTTGATATTGAACACCATCCCCTCACCCTGGATTTTTCTCTTACAAGAGTAAGAGAAAAATCCGGGGTGAGGGGATGGTGTTAAATATCAAAGATTCTTCCTTGAACATTTTTCCTATACATTTTCCAGTGACAGATAGACTATAATTCACTCAATCGCCCTACCCTCCCCTTTATGCTAATGTCTGCTCTAGCTCACTTGCTCCCCTATCCCCCTTTTCACAACAATATTATCCTATAACGTTCTTAAACCTTTGACATCTAACACATTTTATCATAATCTTTAACTCTCCTTTGCCCTTTCCGAAGCAATACTTTACCATAGTGCTATATGACTTCTGATGTCTAGCACATTTATTTTCAAACATTAAACATTAAACATTCACAGGTGGGTAGGGACGGGGGGAGGGGAAGGAGGGGGATGGAGAGGAGGAGGAGGAGGGAGGAGGAGAAGGAGGAGGAGGAGGTGGAAGGAGGAGGAGGTGAGAGAGAAGGGGTAGGATGAGGAGGAGGAAGAAAAAGGGGTAGGAGGAGGAAGAGGAAGAAAAGGAGGAGGGGAGGGGAGAGGAATAGGAAGAGGAGGAAGAGAAAGAGGAAGAGAAGAGGGAGGGGAAGGGATGGAGGGAGAGGGGTAGAGGAAGAGGAAGGAAGGAAGGAGGAGTAGGAGTTATCGTTTGTCAAACCAGATGTATAAAAATACTATTCATAGTTTTTGCTTACATTTATGTTTGTAACCAACATATAGCTATTATGTGACACTGAAAGTAAATTACTCAGACAGATCTTGTAAAAATACCAACATTCCTTTGGTTATTACTCGTCATTTTGTCTATTTCCTCAACCCCTTTTTTCATTTATACATTCATTTCTACTTTGTGTTCACGGTCAACGCCTCTTTCTACATTTCCATTATTTCTTTTTTTCCTTATTCCTCAATTTATCAATTCATCCATCCACGTCCTTCCATGTCACAGTCAACGCCTCTTTCTACATTTCTATTATTTATTTTCCTCCGTATTCCCCAATTATAATATCCTCTTCCTCCTTATTCCCCCATTCATCAGTTCCTCCTCGCAGGCTACTTCGTGTTCAGGGTGAACACGTCCCGCTTCTTCAAGGGAGGCGGGCTCCTCCGTCGACGAGAACCTGGCGGCGGTCATCGCCATGGTCGTCCAGGTGAGGCTCTGAGGGGGGGGGAAGTGAG
>NW_020869806.1:127177-135623 GCF_003789085.1 Penaeus vannamei | reverse complement strand
GAGAAGGGAAGGGAGAGAGAGATCTCGAAGGGGGAGAAGGCAGGGAGAGAGATCTCGAAGGGGGAGAAGGCAGGGAGAGAGATCTCGAAGGGGGGAAGGCAGGGAGAGAGATCTCGAAGGGGGAGAAGGCAGGGAGAGAGATCTCGAAGGGGGGAAGGCAGGGAGAGAGATCCGAAGGGGAGAAGGCAGGGAGAGAATCTCGAAGGGGGAGAAGGCAGGGAGAGAGAGATCGAAGGGGGAGAAGCAGGGAGAGAGATCTCGAAGGGGGAGAAGGCAGGGAGAGAGATCTCGAAGGGGGAGAAAGGCAGGGAGAGAGATCTCGAAGGGGGAGAAGGCAGGGAGAAGAGATCTCGAAGGGGGGAGAGAGAGCTCGGGAGAGAGATCTCGAAGGGGGAGAAGGCAGGGAGAGAGATCCGAAGGGGAGAAGGAGAGAGATCTATCTCGAAGGAGAGGCAGAGAAGAAGGCAGGGAGAGAGATCTCGAAGGGGGAGAAGGCAGGGAGAGAGATCTTGAAGGGGGAGAAGGCAGGGAGAGAGATCTCGAAGGGGAGAAGGCAGGGAGAGAGATCGAAGGGGGAGAAGGCAGGGAGAGAGATCTCGAAGGGGGAGAAAGGCAGGGAGAGAGATCTCGAAGGGGGAGAAGGCAGGGAGAGAGATCAGGGGAGAAGGCGGGGGAGAGAGATCTGAAGGGGGAGAAGGCAGGAGAGAGATCTCGAAGGGGGAGAAGGCAGGGAGAGAGATCTCGAAGGGGGAGAAGGCAGGGAGAGAGATCGAAGGGAGAAGGCGGGAGAGAGATCTCGAAGGGGGAGAAGGCAGGGAGAGAGATCTCGAAGGGGGAGAAGGCAGGGAAGAGATCGAAGGGGAGAAGGCAGGGAGAGAGATCTCGAAGGGGGAGAAGGCAGGGAGAGAGATCTCGAAGGGGGAGAAGGCAGGGAGAGAGATCTCGAAGGAGGGAGAAGGCAGGGAGAGAGATCTCGAAGGGGGAGAAGGCAGGGAGAGAGATCTCGAAGGGGGAGAAGGCAGGAGAGAGATCTCGAAGGGGGAGAAGGAAGGGAGAGAGATCTCGAAGGGGGGAGAAGGCAGGGAGAGAGATCTCGAAGGGGGAGAAGGCAGGGAGAGAGATCTCGAAGGGGAGAAGGCAGGGAGAGAGATCTCGAAGGGGGAGAAGGCAGGGAGAGAGATCTCGAAGGGGGAGAAGGCAGGGAGAGAGATCTCGAAGGAGGGAGAAGGCAGGGAGAGAGATCAGGGGGAGAAGGAAGGGAGAGAGATCTCGAAGGGGGAGAAGGCAGGGAGAGAGATCTCGAAGGGGGAGAAGGCAGGGAGAGAGATCTCGAAGGGGGAGAAGGCAGGGAGAGAGATCTTGAAGGGGGAGAAGGCAGGGAGAGAGATCTCGAAGGGGGAGAAGGCAGGGAGAGAGATCTCGA
Organism: Penaeus vannamei; assembly: GCF_003789085.1. NCBI lineage: Eukaryota > Metazoa > Arthropoda > Malacostraca > Decapoda > Penaeidae > Penaeus > Penaeus vannamei. The sequence continues at coordinate 134,200 of NW_020869806.1, read as the reverse complement.
AGGCAGGAGAGAGGAAGGGGGAAGGCAGGGAGAGAGATCTCGAAGGGGGAGAAGGCAGGGAGAGAGATCCGAAGGGGGAGAAGGCAGGGAGAGAGATCTCGAAGGGGGAGAAGGCAGGGAGAGAGATCTCGAAGGGGAGAAGGAGGGAGAGAGATCTCAGAAGGCAGGGAGGAAGGGGAGAAGGCAGGGAGAGAGATCTCGGGAGAGAGAGAAGGGGGAGAAGGCAGGAGAGAGATCTCGAAGGGGGAGAAGGAAGAGGGGAAGAAGGCAGGGAGAGAGATCTCGAGGGGGAGAAGGCTCTGAAGGGGAGAAGGCAGGGAGAGAGATCGAAGGGGGAGAAGGCAGGGAGAGAGATCTCGAAGGCAGGGAGAGAGAGAAGAAGGCAGGGAGAGAGATCTCGAAGGGGGAGAAGGCAGGGAGAGAGATCTCGAAGGGGGAGAAGGCAGGGAGAGAGATCTGATCGGAGAAGGCAGGGAGAGAGATCTCGAAGGGGGAGAAGGCAGGGAGAGAGATCTCGAAGGGGGAGAAGGCTCGAAGGGGGAGAAGGCAGGGAGAGAGATCGAAGGCAGGGAGAGAGATCTCGAAGGGGGAGAAGGCAGGGAGAGAGATCTCGAAGGGGGAGAAGGCAGGGAGAGAGATCTGGAAGGGGGAGAAGGCAGGGAGAGAGATCTCCAGGGAGAGAGATCAGAAGGGAGAGAGATCTCGAAGGGGGAGAAGGCAGGGAGAGAGATCTCGAAAGGGGAGAAGGCAGGGAGAGAGATCTCGAAGGGGAGAAGGCAGGGAGAGAGATCGCAGGAGAGATCTGATCTGAAGGGGGAGAAGCAGGGAGAGGAGATCTCGAAGGGGAGAAGGCAGGGAGAGAGATCTCGAAGGGAGAAGGCAGGGAGAGAGATCTCGAAGGGGGAGAAGGCAGGGAGAGAGAGATCTCGAAGGGGGAGAAGGCAGGGAGAGAGATCTCGAAGGGGAGAAGGCAGGGAGAAGATCGGGGAGAGATCTCGAAAGGGGGAGAAGCAGGGAGAGATCTCGAAGGGGAGAAGGAGGGAGAGAGAAGGGGGAAGAAGGCAGGGAGAGAGATCTCGAAGGGGGAGAGGCAGGGAGAGAGAGATCTCGAAGGGGAGAAGGCAGGGAGAGAGATCTCGAAGGGGAGAAGGCAGGGAGAGAGATCTCGAAGGGGAGAAGGCAGGGAGAGAGATCTCGAAGGGGGAGAAGGCAGGGAGAGAGATTGAAGGGGGAGAAGGGAGAGAGATCTCGAAGGGGGAGAAGGCAGGGAGAGAGATCTGAAGGGGGAGGGAGAGAGATCTCGAAGGGGGAGAAGGCAGGAGAGAGATCAGGGGAGAGGCAGGGAGAGAGATCTCGAAGGGGGAGAAGGCAGGGAGAGAGATCTCGAAGGGGGAGAAGGCAGGGAGAGAGATCTCGAAGGGGGAGAAGGCAGGGAGAGAGATCTCGAAGGGGGAGAAGGCAGGGAGAGAGAGAAGGGGGAGAAGGCAGGAGAGAGAGATCAGGGGGAGAAGGCAGGGAGAGAGATCTTGAAGGGGGAGAAGGCAGGGAGAGAGATCTCGAAGGGGGAGAAGGCAGGGAGAGAGATCTGAAGGGAGAAGGCAGGGAGAGAGATCTCGAAGGGGAGAAGGCAGGGAGAGAGATCTGAGATCTTGAAGGGGAGAAGGCAGGGAGAGAGATCTCGAAGGGGGAGAAGGCAGGGAGAGAGAGAAGGGGGAGAAGGCAGGGAGAGAGATCTCGAAGGGGGAGAAGGCAGGGAGAGAGATCTCGAAGGGGGAGAAGGCAGGGAGAGAGATCTTGAAGGGGGAGAAGGCAGGGAGAAGAGATCTCGAAGGGGGAGAAGGCAGGGGAGAGATCTGGAAGGCAGGGAGAGAGATCAGGGGAGAAGGCAGGGAGAGAGATCTCGAAAGGGGGAGAAGGCAGGGAGAGAGATCTCGAAGGGGGAAGGCGGGAGAGAGATCTCGAAGGGGAGAAGGCAGGAGAGAGATCTTCTGAGAGATCTCGAAGGGGGAGAAGGCAGGGAGAGAGATCTCGAAGGGGGAGAAGGCAGGGAGAGAGATCTCGAAGGGGAGAAGGCAGGGAGAGAGAAGGGGGAGAAGGCAGGGAGAGAGAGAAGGGGGAGAAGGCAGGGAGAGAGATCTCGAAGGGGGAGAAGGCAGGGAGAGAGATCTGGAAGGGGGAGAAGGCAGGGAGAGAGATCGAAGGGGAGAAGGCAGGGAGAGAGATCTCGAAGGGGGAGAAGGCAGGGAGAGAGATCGAGGGGGGAAGGCAGGGAGAGAGATCTCGAGGGGGGAGAAGCAGGGAGAGAGATCTCGAAGGGGGAGAAGGCAGGGGAGAGAGATCTCGAAGGGGGAGAAGGCAGGGAGAGAGATCTCGAAGGGGGAGAAGGCAGGGAGAGAGATCTTGAAGGGGGAGAAGGCAGGGAGAGAGATCTCGAAGGGGGAAGAAGGCAGGGAGAGAGATCTGAAGGGAGAAGGGAGAGAGATCTCGAAGGGGGAGAAGGCGGGGAGAGAGATCTCGAAGGGGGAGAAGGCAGGGAGAGAGATCTTAAGGGGGAGAAGGCAGGGAGAGAGATCTCGAAGGGGGAGAAGGCAGGGAGAGAGATCTCGAAGGGGGAGAAGGCAGGGAGAGAGATCTCGAAGGGGGAGAAGGCAGGGAGAGGATCTCGAAGGGGAGAAGGCAGGGAGAGAGATCTGAAGGGGGAGAAGGCAGGGAGAGAGATCAGAAGGCAGGGAGAGAGATCGGGAGAAGGCAGGGAGAGAGATCTCGAAGGGGGGAAGGCAGGGAGAGAGATCTGAAGGGGGAGAAGGCAGGGAGAGAAGATCTCGAAGGGGGAGAAGGCAGGGAGAGAGATCTCGAAGGGGGAGAAGGCAGGGAGAGAAGGGGGAGAAGGCAGGGAGAGGCAGGGAGAGAGATCTCGAAGGGGGAGAAGGCAGGGAGAGAGATCTCGAAGGGGAGAAGGCAGGGAGAGAGATCTCGAAGGGGGAGAAGGCAGGGAGAGAGATCTCGAAAGGGGGAGAAGGGGGGAGAGAGATCTCGAAGGGGGAGAAGGCAGGGAGAGAGATCTTGGAGGGGAGAAGGCAGGGAGAGAGATCTCGAAGGGGAGAAGGCAGGAGAGAGATCAGGCAGGGAGAGAGATCTCGAAGGGGAGAAGGCAGGGAGAGAGATCTCGAAGGGGAGAAGGCAGGGAGAGAGATCTCGAAGGGGGAGAAGCAGGGAGAGAGATCTCGAAGGGGGAGAGGCAGGGAGAGAGAAGGGGGAGAAGAGGGAGAGAGAGAAGGGGGGAGAAGGCAGGAGAGAGATCTCTCGAAGGGGGAGAAGGCAGGGAGAGAGATCTCGAAGGGGGAGAAGGCAGGGAGAGAGATCTCGAAGGGGGAGAAGGCAGGAGAGAGATCTCGAAGGGGGAGAGAAGGCAGGGAGAGAGATCTCGAAGGGGGAGAAGGCAGGGAGAGAGATCTCGAAGGGGAGAAGGCAGGGAGAGAGATCTCGAAGGGGGAGAAGGCAGGGAGAGCTGAAGGGGGAGAAGGCAGGGAGAGAGATCTCGAAGGGGGAGAAGGCAGGAGAGAGAGATTCGAAGGGGGAGGAGAAGGCAGGAGAGAGATCTCGAAGGGGGAGAAGGCAGGGAGAGAGATCTCGAGGGGGAGAAGGCAGGGAGAGAGATCTCTGGAGAAGGCGAAGGCAGGGGAGAGAGAGGGAGAAAGGGCAGGATGAGAGATCTCAGAGAGAGAAAGGGAGAGCAGGAGATTCTCGAAGGGGAGAACAGGAGAGAGGAAGGGGGAAGGCAGGGAGAGAGATCAGAGAGAATCTCGAAGGGGGAGAAGGCAGGGAGAGAGATCTCGAAGGGGAGAAGGCAGGGAGAGAGATCTCGCAGGCAGGAGAGAGATCTCGAAGGAGGGAGAAGGCAGGGAGAGAGATCTCGAAAGGAGAAGAGATCCAGGGGAGAAGGCAGGAGGAGAGATCTCGAAGGGGAGAAGGCAGGAGAGAATCTCGAAGGGGGAGAAGGCAGGGAGAGAGATCTCGAGGGGGAGAAGGCAGGGGGAGAGAGATCTCGAAGCAGGGAGAGAGATTNCTCCCTCTCTCTACTCTCTCTCCCCCCCCCCCTCTCTCTTGCTCTTCTCTCTCTGTACTCTCTCTCTCTCTTCTCTCTCTCTTCTCTCTCTCTTCTCTCTCTCTCTCTCTCTCTCTCCTCTCTCTCTCTCTCTTCTCGTTTCCCTCCCTCCCTCCCTCCCTTCCCCCCCTCACGTGTTGGCAATAAAACCATTCAAAATGAATATATCCTTAATTATTGATAATGATTGATAGTAATTATCGACAACAGAGAAGTCCAGATGAAGTGACTATGAATAGACATAGGCAGGAAAATAGTCTCTGGAGCTGTCACTTCCGGTGTCATGGCGTCCTGACTGTCACGGGGATTGCGGGGGAGTGACGTCATAATCCCGGTCACGTGTTGTCATGTCGGGATCTCGGTTGACGGTGTTTAAGGGGCGTTGATATAAAAATAAATAGATGATATTAAATAAAACAAATAAATAGATATATGATATATACTGTATGTATGTATATATGTATTATTCACACACACACACACCACACACACACACATATATATATAATATATATAATAATACATATTATAAGTATTTATATTATATGCGTGTTGTGTATGTGTGTGTGTATGTGCCTGTGTGTGTAGTGGATATATAGATTTATATAGTCAGTCGTACGTCCTCGTGCGTGTGTGTGTGTACGTGTGTGCCGTGTTTGTGTGTGTGTGTGTGTGTGTTGTGTGTGTGTAGTGTGGTCAAGGTGTGTGTGGGTTTCTTTGAAGAGAGAGAGAGGAAGAGGAGAGAGAAGAGAGAGCGGAGAGAGAAGAGAGAGAGAGAGAGATAGAGAGAGAGAGAGAGAAGAGAGACGAGAGAGAGACATACGGGCTACCTATAAGGTTTCAGACTCTATAAAATGCACATAATTCGACAGCTACCCCCCCCCCCCCACTACACACATACTTAACCCCCACCGACAACCTATATCTATAATTGCTATCAACTGGTCTTTTGAAATAGATTTGTATTTTACGTATTACATACAGTATTGACAACAATTTCTATTATTTTGCGGCATATGAACGCACCTTCATATAGATTTTTTCCTTCAGTGAAGTAAAAATGAATCCTTAGCTTCTAGTGATAATACTTAGTCTTTCGAGGTCTAACTACATCAGTAAAATATTCCATTTCGTAGAAACACCTTTGGAGTGCATTGTAAACTAAAAGAGGAGAGAGAGAGAGAGAAGAGACGAGAGAGAGAGAGAGAGAGAGAGAGAGAGAGAGAGAGAGAGAGACAGGACTCGAGTAAGCGGGTCCTGACATTACGGTCTCTTCCCTCTCTCTCTCTCTTACTCTCCTCTGTCAGTCTCTCTCTCGCTCTCGTCTCTCTCTCTCTCTTCTCTCACTCTCTCTCTCTCTCTCTCTCTCTCTCTCTCTCCTCTCTCTCTCTCTCTTCTCCCTTTCCCTCCTCCACCGTCTCCCTCCCTTCCCTCCCTCCCTCCCTCTCTCTCTCTTCTCTCTCTCTCTCTCTCTCTCAGCTCAGCAAACGACCACAACTACCTGTCTGCTTAGTGAAACAACCCAACAAGCCCTTTTTTGCAATGAAAGTACCCAAAGGGGCATTTGGGGTATTTCAGACCAATGGGCATCCTGCGATCGCTCGTTAGCCTCCGTTTTCCTATTACAGCTATTTATTTTTCGCTAAATTTAACAGGCGTCCGTTGTGCTTATGTATTTTGTGTCTATTAATAAAAAGAAAAAAGGTAAATATAGATATGTATAGTTTATGATATATATATATATATATATATATATGTGTATATGTGTTGTGGTGTGTGTGTGTGTGTGTGTGTGTGTGTGTGTGTGTTGTGGTGTGTGTGTGGTCGTGGTGTGTGTGTGTGTGTCTTCTCTCTCTCTCCCTCTCCCCTGTTCGTTCTCCCCTCTCTCCTCTCCCCTTTCTCCCCCACCCCCCTCTTCCTCTACATCCACCTCCCACCCCTTCTCCCCTTCTCCCTCTCCACTTTCTCTCCCCCCTTCCTCCTCCTCCCCACCCCTTTCTCTCCCCTCTCCCTCTCCTTCTCTCCCCTTCTCCACCTCCTTCTCTTCCCCGACCCCTCTTCCTCCACCTCCCACCCCTTCTCTCCCCTCTCGCCTCTTCTTCTCTTCCCCTTCTTCCTCCACCTCCCACCCCTTCTCTCCCCTCTTTCCTCCTCCTCCCACCCCTTCTCTCCCCTCTCTACTTTTCTCTCCCCTCTTCCTCCACCTCCACCCCTTCTCTCCCCTCTCCCTCTCCACTTTCTCTCCCCTCTTCTCCACCTCCCATCCCATCCCCCCCCCCCCTCCCCCCCCCCCCCTCTGCCGCCGTCCCATCCCAGATTTGAATTACTTGCTATCATTGACAAGTTGTAATAGGAACTAACTAGGCACTCGATATAATTAAGTCCGCCATTGATTGACTCCCCCCCCCTGCCCTGCTCCCCTCGGCCCAAAAAAAAGGCGGGGCGGGCGTGACCTTCGACCTGAGCTGCCCTCCCGAGGTCGATATATTATACGCTTGTTCACTTCTCCTCCCAGGGGGAAGGGGAGGGAGGGAGGGAGGGGGAGGGGGGGAGGGAGCGGAGGGAGAGTGGGGAGCAGGAGGAGAGGGAGGAGAGGGGAGAGAGAGAGGGGGGGACGTGTCAATAAAAGAGTGAATAAAGATTATAGGTAACAGAGATTAGGTGGAGGGCGGGGGTGGGGCGAGGGGGCAGGAGAGGAGGAAGGGGAGGGAGGGAGGGAGGGGGTGTGTAAGGGGCAGGAAAGAGGCTGGGATGGGTCAATGTTGGATCGGATGGATGGGGGGGGGCCAGAGGGGAAAGGAGAAGGGATGCTAACCTCTCCTCTCCCCTATTCCCCCTCTTGGCCGATAAACCCACTCCCCCCCTCCCCCGCCCCCACCCACCCCCACACCCCAGGGGGAATGACATGGGCCATAATT
>NW_020869806.1:114677-117177 GCF_003789085.1 Penaeus vannamei | reverse complement strand
AGTGGTTAATGATAATAATAGTGATGATAATGATAATAATAATAGTAATAATGATAATAATAATAATGATGATAATGATAATACTGATGATAATAATGACAATAATAATAAGGAAAATAACGGCAATGATAATCAATAATAACAATAATAACAATAACAATAATTAGTATAATAGTAATACTCTTTAAGAAATTATATTAGTTAATAGTAATAGAAGCAAGAATAGTAGAATTCATATTGATAATAACAATAATGGAATTAAAAAAGAAAACAGCAATAGCAACAACAGCAATGATTATAACGACAACAATAATGACATGATAGTTAATTATACTACTACTACTATGATGATAATGACAATAATTTTATTGCTAACAATGAAAATGGTAGTGATAATAACAAATGTAGCGCTAAGAATGCTGATACAGTAAATGAAAAAAAATATAATGAGAATGATAATGATAGTAATAATGATAATGATGATAATAATGATGGTAATGATTATCATAATAACAATGATGAATGATGGTAATGATTATCATAATAAAATGATGATAATAATGATGGATGCTAATAACAATGATAATAATATCGATCATGATAATAATAAAGATAATAATATTGATATTAGCAATAAGGATACGGCAGAAAAAAAAACTTTGGTTAAAGTAACCTGACCTCCTGTGTATTTTTTGCCGAAAAAAGTGCCGACAAAAATATGTATCACTAACTTCCCATCTACAACAAATCTATAACCCTCGTTCTCAAAAATACCATCCAAAAACTAATAGATTTATGACTACACTGAGCAAAACCACGGAGCTGCAACATGGATACTGACTGTGGAAAGGAATGAATTTGAATTCGATAATATCTTCGTCAGAAATACATGTATTTCTGACGAAGATATAATCGAAATCGTTCTCATTCATACATCATCCACATTTGTCAACACGAATACGGTTCATGGATAATGGCACTAAAAGATGACCAGTGACACTGCATCGTCTCGATATCAGAAAAGGCAGTCATCTAACTGAAGGTTTGGTAAGTAAACAAGATTTGTATTTTGAATTTAAACCTCAGTTTTATTTTTCCAATGTGATTTATAGCACTGGGTTGAGAGTGAGGTGGTGTCGACGAACAGGTTCATTACGTCACTTCGCAAAAAAAGAACGAAAATTGAAAAAAAATAGAAATAGAAAAAAATAAATGCCTACCTTCCGATCCACCCAGAGGTATTTTTACTTGGCCCAATGACAACTAATAATCATGAACTAATAATAATAATGATAGAATAATAATTATAATAATAATGAAAAAGTAATAATTATAATAATGATGATAAAAACAGTGATAATGATAATAATGATCAACAACAATAAAATGCTAAGAATGCTAATAAAAAATGATAATAATAGCAATGATAATGATAATGATTTTGATATTGATAAGAGAGAGATAATAGTAACAACAATAGTAATTATCATAACAATAATGATAATGAAAATATAGAAATGATAATGATAATCATATTAACAATAATGATGAAAATAATAATAATAACAGCAGTACTAACAGTATTAGTAATAGTAATAATAATAACAATAGTAATAGAGATAACAACTATACAATAATAATAGCCACAAGAAAGTAACAATAATAATATAAAAGGAACAACAATAATGATAATAATAATAAGGTGCTTCATACCTAAGGTAAAAATAAATTAATAAATAAATAATAATAGATAAATAAATAAATAAACGAAAAACCATCGATTTTTGAGGTTTCAGGGAAAAATAATCTGTCTGAGGAAAGATTTTGAATCGGCAATAATAATATCAATAATGATAATAATAATATTACTAATAATAACATTAATAATAATGATAATAACATTAATGATATGATAATAAATAATAATATAATGATAATATATAATATACTAGTTATAATAATAACAATAATAATGATAAGGATAACGGTAATGTTAACAATGATATTGATCCTAATAATAAATAATGATGATGAAGAATGATAGTGATTGCAACCATATAATTGATATTGATAATGATACAGATAATAGTAATAAATAAAGGTTTAATATTGATAATAAGAATGATAATTAAATGATATTTAAAAAAATTGAAATAAGGAAATGATGATAATAATGTAAATGTAAATAATGACAATATTATGAATTATAATGATAGTATTATTGATAGTGATAATAAGAAAAGAACTAAAATGAGAATTGTAATAATAATATATTGTTAATGATAATGATGTTAATAATAATTATGAGGAAGAGGATGAGGATGATGGTGATAATGATGATAACAATGATAAAAATTATAATCGTAATAGTAATAAAACTATAGATGATTTGATTGATAATAATAATAATGATAATAATAATGATAACAATGATAATGATTAAAATCGATAATAAAACAATGAATAATGAATAATAATAATAATGATAATATATAATAAT
>NW_020869806.1:107177-109677 GCF_003789085.1 Penaeus vannamei | reverse complement strand
GATTAACTGACACATTCATTCATCTATACATAGCTTCACGTATTTCTCAATCTTTCATTCGATCATAATCTACACATTGAGAATGAAAACAGCACTTAAACATACTATTGATAATACAATACAAAACAATACCTATAGGCATTAAAGTAATGAACTGAAATATGATATACACTACAATACAACATTTATAAGCATAAAAGCAACAAACAACGTTTATAAGCATAAAAGCAACAAACAACACAACATAATATCCATTACAATGCACTATACAAATACAATATACATATTTATATATACAAGGTATTTGGTGTAACCGAGCGCTTTCACATGTGCGTCACTGTCATGGAACCATATAAGACGCGGCCTCCACTGCTGTCGGTGATGTAATCCCCGATACTTACCTTCACATGGACTATACAAATACAATATACATATTTATATATACAAGGTATTTGGTGTAACCGAGCGCTTTCACATGTGCGTCACTGTCATGGAACCTTCACTCTTTTAAAAGCTATATTTACTTCCAGGAGGTAATAGAATATGAATTTTTTTTGTAAATATATCATTTTCATCGTCATGATTCATTGTCGCTATTACTACTACTTGTAACTACTACTACTACTTCAATTACTCAGGCTACTCTTGTTCTTGTTTGTTTTTATCATTATTAATATCATCACAATTATCATGATATTTGCCTCTTATATAATTGTTATTAGTATTATTATCATAGCTATCATTGGTATTGTTATTTTTATTGTTATCACGATGATGATGATCATCAACATTATCATCATTATTTTCATCAGTCATCATTATTATTAAATATCATTCATTATTAATATAATTATTACTATTATTGTTATCATCATTATCATTACTAGTACTAATACTACAGTTACTAATACTGATGAAATTATTATTAGTTATTGGTATCATAATCAACCTTATCCATATTTTTATCATTAGCGTTATGTTATTATCATAATTATCAATCTTCTTTTCATCATTATGATAATGAAAATGATAATGATTGTATCATTAAGTGTCTCAGGGTGTAGAATCAGTCCCCAGAAGAAGATACGCGAGGCCGCTATACCAGTTTATTCAACCTGTCAAGTTTTCAAACTTATAAGTAGCCATAAAAAAATATTCCCAATGCACATAAGTAATGTAATTGCCAAATGCTGACTTATAAATGAAACAGACAAATCAAAGAGATTGAAGAAGAAATCGAGAAAAATATCCCATTGACCATAAACTTTGTATGATATTTCTACCGTTTATTATTCATGATATGAGATCACTAGAAATATAATGATGATGATTCTGATAACGAAAATATAATGATGATGATTCTGATGAAGACAATAATAATAACCATTACCATCGTTAATATTGTTATTATTTCAATTGTGATCATTATCATTTTCATCACTGCTGCCATTATTCCCAGTACTATTATTGTTACATTTACCATTACCTCGAGTTCAGTATCATCGCTCTAATAATATCTCTACCTTTATTATTTTATCACCATGTAGAAACCATTTATATTTTCATCAATAATTGAATCATCATTTATGAGAATATATTTTGTAACATTACCTACGATACTACCATGACTATCACTACTGCAACTACGGCTAAGCTATAATTACTACTACTGTAATTATTACTATAACTACTACGACCACCACAACTACTGCTGCTTCTACTACTACTACTACATTACTACTACTACTACTACTTCTTCTTCTTTTACTACTACTACTACAACAACTACTACAACAACAACAACAACAACAACAACAACAACAACAAAACAACAACAACAACAACAACTACTACTACTACTACTACTACTACTACACAACTCCTGTTATTGCTACTACAACTACAACAACAACGACTACCGCTATTAATACTACTACTACTACTACTACAACTCCTGTAATTACTACTACAACTACAACAGCTACTTCTCTTACTATTTTCTATTGTCATAAACCAATACACGCAATAACTGAAAGAGACATCAGTTAACCGAATATCCGCTGCATATTTACAGACCAGTGGTAACTTGTCAGCAAGGTAAAGTTCTTAAAACCTGTATAACCGCAACAGGAAAGTCACTCTTACTATCAAGGACGTTTCGAAAGGTACCTGGTGCAATATAGATAAATTAGATAACCTTATATTAATTAACGACTTGGATTAATTGAATATTTATATCCTCATTAATCAACTGGAAAATTTGAATATTAATATGGAAATTACTTTTCAAGTCCTTAAGTACTCATTAGTCTATTTACATATATTTTGGGTGAACTAAGTACTCGTTAATCTATTTACATATATTGTGGGTGAATTAAGTACTCATTAATTTATTAACATATATTGTGGGTGAATTAAGCGCTGAAATCAATCACCAACGTAAATAAAGTACACATAACAAGTGGTTACTAATTAAGTAGTTATATATTTCAAATAGGTA
>NW_020869806.1:87177-97177 GCF_003789085.1 Penaeus vannamei | reverse complement strand
TTTCCCAAGAGAAAATATGTATATTTGATATTTATAAATACGTAAATGCGATACGATAGGGTTTAGAATACAATAAGTAAGCATATTAAGATGTACAGCTTACTCTGTTACGCAATATAAATTGTATCATATGTTACTATTTTCGAAATCGCGAAAATGAAAAATATGCAGTGCTTCTCAGTATGCCAACACAATACATTTATAAAATATTTTGAAATAGCCGAGTGACGTCAGAAGTACCAATCATTGTTTTGATAGGAAATCATGTCTATGTGACATGACACTTCACTGCTGCTGATCCCGTATTGAAGTGACATCTATTTTAACTTTCTGAAGAATTTTGTATCTTCTAGTACACTATGTATATATTACTTGCTCAGTATGCAGTATACATATGTTTTTCTCTTTTTATTCTCAGCAGTACTTTTACTTTAAGAGTGATGAACATTTAATGTCATTGCAATCACTGTTGTAATAATTCTATTCAACTTTGAACTGGATTTCTATATACATGCTATACAAGGTTTTTCACTCTCACATATGTCCTTTTAAATAATTTATTGATGTCCTGCCTTTACTGGAATCGACATACACACACATATGTTATTATGTTTATTTATTTATATAAGCATATACACGACGTTTCGCACATGTAATATATTGCGAGTTTGATGTACAATGATGCTGCTGAGGACGTCATAGTACGAAAAGTGTCCCTTCGGATGTGATTTTAAAAATTTTATTATCATTATGGATGTATTGTGAATTGTTTTTTTTTTAATTCGAGTAAGGGGAGTCTTTGAATTATCATTATGGATGTATTCTTTCTGGTTATTATTTTTAATGCATCATTAAAAATAATAGGAGTTACAACAGAGAGCTATGTTTTATTTTTACCATTATCAAAATCATTCTCATCGTCAATAATATTAGCATCCAAACTACCTTTGTCATTACTGCTATAACTACTACCACTGTTATCATTATTCTTTCCTTAACATTAACTCCATTATGCTTATTATCATTACCATCGTCATAATTATTAACTTCAATAAACATTACTTATTTCTCACTCGTAATGTAATGTTTTTCTGGTTGACTGTAACCTATCTTTCAATTAAGTAACAACTGCTTTATCATTATAATCATCTGTATCATCAGCAAAGTTATCATTATTTGTCACCATTCCTATGTTCAAATTTACCTGCTTTAACTACTGGAACAGACATGAAACTCAGAAATGGTTATTCAATAGTTTATTCGCAAATAGTAAATAAATGCGTTTTGTGTTGTGCAAGTTCTTCGCAAACTTACATGAAAAAAAGATTACCAACCACTGCCACCGCCGTATCCACCACCGGTGGAAATGGAATTGGAACCGTGGCCGCCGCCCCCGCCTGAGGGAAGGCTGCCAACACCAACCAGCTGTGCCTGGACAACACTGGCACCGCTGGATCTGCCATGGCCGCCTCGAGAGCCACCTCCGTGGGAGCCATAACCTCCTCCTCCTCCTCCGCCAGTGCTGGGAAGAGTGCCAACTCCAACCAGCTCAGCTCGGACAATACTGGCACCGCTGGATCTGCCGTGGCCGCCTCGAGAGCCACCTCCGTGGGAGCCATAACCTCCTGAGCCTCCACCGCCTCCTCCTCCAGTGCTGGGAAGAGTGCCAACTCCGACCAGCTGTGCTTTCACCACTCTGCCGCCTCTGCCTCCTCCGCCTCCATGGCCGCCTCCTCCATATCCTCCACCTCCGTGACCTCCGCCTCCATGGCTTCCACCACAGCAACCGTCAGGAGCAGCAGCTGCCACGCTTAACGCAGCCACGAATGACACTAAAATCTGTTCAGAGAACACAGTATTCAATTAACACATAAAAAGATTACGTACACTAAGTTGATGAATAAAAATAAAATGCATGCGCCTTGCTGTATCTCCATCTCAATTTATACAGATTTATTTCGTACTTCGAGTACATATCTGTTGTAGAGGAATACTCACAATGGTCCTCATGTTGCGAGGCTTTCCCAGCAGCAGGAGATGACTGATTGTGTCATCTTCTGCGCTTCTATTTATACTGGCACTGTCCTTCCCTCTCCGTCGGTGCAAGGATGCCACTTACTCTTATCTGCGCATCGTCTAGAGGTCATCAGAACATCCTTCGCGTCAGATAGTCTTTATTATTTTTGAATAGCGAATATCTCTAATCTTGTTTGCTGATAATATGTCATTGTTATTTTTCTAGTCAAAAATGTGGTTCTAAAGTCTTATCAAGGTGCACGGGATAAGATGAAAAAAAGAAAAAAAAAAAAAAAAAAGAAAGAAAGAAAGAAAGAAAAAAATATATATTAATAATACGATGAAGTATGAAAGTGTTTATACGCTTATATGTATAGGTATGTAATGTACATGATGATATATGCTGTATATGAGTATCTATGTATACATATATTTATACGTATATTCACGCATCTCTGTCTTCATACTTAAATACTTGTATGTATGTAGATATGTGCTCATCTATATGCATGCATATATGTTTGTATATACATATATTCATGTATGAATATGTATACATAAACATGCATATGTGTATATAAATGTATGTATATACAAATATATTTATAAACATATGCATATGTACAAATTCATATATATACAAATATATAAATATAGATAGATAGATACTTATATATACGTGTATTTACATATATACATTTATATATATGTATATATGATTATACATACATATATATATGCATGTATATATATATGAAATATATACACACACACATATATTATATATATATATATATATATATATATATATATATATATATATATATATATATGTATATATATATATATATATATATATATATATATATATATATATATATATATATATATATATATATTATATACACACATACACACGCAATATATATATATATATATATATATATATATATATATATATATATATATATATATATATATATATATATATATATATATATATATATATATATATATATATATATATATATATATATATATTATTATTTATATATATTATTTAAACGCACACACATGTATATGTATATGAACTACAGTTTTTTTGGTCATCATTGTCGTTATTATATACCTAAGTTTTTCCATTCATAACTGTAGCACATACTTTCTAAATATAGTCATAGTTTCCATGACTTTTGTTCCTTGGAATAAAGACTTTGACTCAAGCAGCTCTTAAGAAAGTGCACTGAGACATCCTTCGTTAATTTCTGGTCGAGTGATAATACTATTTACTGGTTTAAAGAACTTCGTTTCCTGGAGGTAAGACCTTCCCCGTTTATTCATCTTTCAATTGACTGTTTGATGATTTGATTGATTGCTTCATAGATATGTTATTTAATCAAACGACTCTTTATGCCCTTTCATTCATGCATTTATTCTTTTTTCTCGTAATCATCTTTACTTTTAGGAGAACTGTTTGTACTTGCGTTACATATGTATCTCTTAATTTGTCCAAGGAAAATGTGTCTATGATACGGTATACAACTATGAAATCATATGTAATGACAGTTTAAATTGCAATATATAATACTATATGGCAAGAATATCAATTGATGAAACTTATGAAATAGATTATGCAATATCATTCAGCGTACGAGGATAATACAATTAGAAAAGCTTTTAAATAACCGTGTGACGTCAGATGTGCAAGTCATTGTTTTGGTAGGATATCACTGCTGCTGAAGTGACATCTGTTTTCACTTTTTAAATAGTTTTGTGTCTTCTAATACACTATACTATTTCCTCAATACATATTTATCTTAACTGCTACTACTACTACTACTACTACTACTACTACTTAAAGAAAGATGAACATTTATCGATGTTTGTCACTACTATTATATTTCGATACAGATTCTTACGAAACGTCAAATACTTCCTATATGCAATCTCATATATACCTCTTTCGGTAATTCTTTGACATCCCGCGTTTCTAGAGTCGAGATCTTCACACAAAGATCGATTCACAAATCTTGTCTCTTTTACAATGAACTTATGCCGTGAACTTCGGTTTCTTTCGCTTGATATTATTGTGATCCTGGGGCAAAGGATGTCCATGGTCCATACACACACACACACACACACACACACACACACACACACACACACACACACACACACACACACACATATATATATATATATATATATATATATATATATATATATATATATATATATGTATATGTATATATATATACATATATATATGTATATGTATGTATATATATGTGTGTGTGTGTATGTATAGTATGTATTATCATTACAGTTATCTATAATTGTGTTAGCAACATTATCTATTCCTATAATCATTATCATTATTTCTGTTTCCAACAACCTTGCTATTACTTCTCGCATCATTGTTGTTATCATCTTTGCCATCACAATTCTCCCCATCATTGTCAAGGTGAAGGATTAACATATTACACCTGATTCTTATTGCGTTGATAATCGGAAATTATTTCTGAAATATCAAAACTTATTCGCTCCAAAGCAACTGTCTTGCGAAATCTTACAAATATTCGAATGCCATTGAGACCTTCGATACTTAAATAAAAGAAGGAAGATATGTTTGGAACTCTGATGTCCCCTTGGCAATGCGCAGCTCGAGAAAAGAGTAACTGGCATCTCAACGCCGTAGGGGGAGGGAAGGTCAGTGTCTGTATAAATAGAAGCGAGAGGAAAGACATTATCAGTCATCTCCTGGTGCTGGGAAAGCCTCGCAACATGAGGACAATTGTGAGTATTATCTTGCTGTAAGACAATTCTACTGCAAATGTTCTTTGGATAAAATTTCATTTTAAAAAAAATCACTCCCTTAAGAAAAAGAGATAGAGAGAATAATAATAATAAAAAAATGGAATGCAGCTAAACAAAGGGAATATAAAGATTCAGATGCTAAGCGCGTTTTCCTTACAGAGTGGAAGGCAGTAAAGGCAAGTAATTATGTATTTTCTAAACAGATTTTAGTGTCATTCGTGGCTGCGTTGAGCGTGGCAGCTGCTGCTCCTGGCGGTTGCTGTGGTGGAAGCCATGGAGGCGGAGGTGGAGGATATGGAGGAGGCGGTGGAGGGCGGTGGCCATGGAGGCGGAGGAGGCAGAGGCGGCAGAGTGGTGAAAGCACAGCTGGTCGGAGTTGGCACTCTTCCCAGCACTGGTGGAGGAGGAGGTGGAGGCTCAGGAGGTTATGGCTCCCACGGAGGTGGCTCTCGAGGCGGCCATGGCAGATCCAGCGGTGCCAGCATTGTCCGAGCTGAGCTGGTTGGAGTTGGCACTCTTCCCAGCACTGGCGGAGGTGGTGGCGGAGGCTCAGGAGGTTATGGCTCCGGCGGAGGTGGCTCTCGAGGCGGCCATGGCAGATCCAGCGGTGCCAGCGTTGTCCAGGCACAGCTGGTTGGTGTTGGCAGCCTTCCCTCAGGAGGGGGCGGCGGCCACGGTTCCAGTGCCGGTGGTGGATACGGCGGTGGCAGTGGTTGGTAAGACTTTCTGTCATCAACGAACTTTGTGTATTCATTAGCTACATGTAAATAAACGAAAAACAATCGAATTTAAAGTCCGGATTTAATCACCAACACCTTTTGAAGTAGGAAATTTTGGAAAAGGTTGTAATAATAAAAAGTTATTGCTTGCAAGGATAATAGCAAGAACAACAGAAAGAGAATCAGCGAAACAACAGCAATAATAATAGATATGACACGCGGACATAAACCGAAAATCATATACATAAATTCATTTAGATGTATTTATAAACAAACAAATATCGATTATAGATTATTATACTTATATTAGATGGATACATATAATGGAATAAGCAGATGTGCAAATAGATTCATAAACACATGTATAGATCTACAGTATATACACACACATAGGTATATTTACAGGTGGGTATGGGTATGTGCATGTGTGTGTGTGTAAGTAGATTCATAGACACATGTATAGATCTACAGTTTATACACACCCATAGGTATATTTACAGGCAGGTATGGGTATGTGCATGTGTGTATGTATGTGTGTGTGTGTGCATATGTGTGTGTGTGTGTGTGTGGTTGTGTGTTTGTGCTTGTGTGTGGGGATTTATAGATTCATATATGTAACTCTTGACGATAATGACTGATAACGATAATGAAAATAATAACGATGATAATGATGATAAAGATGAGGATAATAATGATCCAAAACTACATGAGGCTGATAATAATGAAAATAACAATGATAATAATGATAATGATGAGGATAATAATGATGACATTGAAGATTATAATGGCTCTACTACTACAACTACTACTACTGATAATTACAGTAATAATAATAAAGCAAAATAACAATAACAATAAAAATGAAAATAATGATTGGGAAGAATAAACAAGAGTAATGGTAAATCAGAATGAAATAATATGATGCTTCGATCATCATTATTATTATATAATGATAATAATGGCATGCGAATGGTTGAGACAAAGATGGCAAAAAAAAAAAAAAAAAAAAACAAACAAACAAAAAAAAAAAAAACACCGACACTTCATCCTGGATTCTTATTTTTGAATTTATGAATATCTTTCCAAATTTATGACAATTTCACTGATGAAGACTTGCAAGTTTGACTTCTTGATGTACTTATAGAAGCACTTGCATGATGTTGAGTAAGAGTGATGATTAATAGGAATATTGGTGAATAGGAATGATGGTGAATAGATCTGATGGTGAGTAGGAATGATGGTGAGTAGGAATGATGGTGAGTAGGAATGATGGTAAATATGAATGATGGTGAATAGATATGATGGTGAGTAGAATGATGGTGAGTGAATGATGGTGAGTAGGAATGATGGTGAATAGATATGATGGTGAATAGATCTGATGGTGAGTAGGAATGATGGTGAGTAGGAATGATGGTGAGTAGGAATGATGGTAAATATGAATGATGGTGAATTGGAATGATGGTGAATAGGAATGATGGTGAATAGATATGATGGTGAGTAGGAATGATGGTAAATAGATATGATGGTGAATAGGAATGATGGTGAATAGATATGATGGTGAAAAGGTTGCGGTGGTCGTAGCACTAGTAGGGATAATAGTCGTAGTAGTAATATAATAGTAATATCAATACCAATGCTAAAGCCGTAAATAATATTGAGTAATATTATGATGATTGTCCCTTTAGTGAAGTAAAAGTGGCTCTGATAAAGATGTCGAATTCTTGAAATGATTGAAAAACAAAAACAAATATTGAGTGAATGCCGAAAATGGTTATTGCAATAAATAAGTGATGAAATTGATGATAACAGTAATGATAATAGTGATTGTAATGATCTATTATTTTATAATCACATTTATTTTATTAAATGTATATATTTGTTGTCATCATACCTCTTGTGTTTAATCTCACATAAAATGCCACAAACAGTCAACATATATATTTCGATTTTGCTGCAATTCGCCATCTATCAAGAAACACTTTTTTCAGATTTTGCATATTGCTTTTCTTGTATCATCATCTACTTTTCTGTTAATTAAATTTTGCTGCAATTCGCCATCTATCAAGAAACACTTTTTCAGATTTTGCATATTGCTTTTCCTTTATTTTCTTTTTTTTCTTTTCTTTTTGCGATGTTTATTATCGAGTGGGTTTGAAACAGCGACATCATGATGACACAGCACTTTCGTCACCCTGGGCGAACTCTACAGCTCTTTCTTCAAACATTAGGTATTTGCATATAATTGTAACGAAGTAATATGTACTCGGCATAGGTTATAAAGTCCATCGATAAATGATACAGTTTCATTGTGACAGGTACAGTATGCTGCCAAAGGGTTATTAATTTGCAACAGGACTATCATGATGGTAAGTAAGATAGAAATATAATTGAAGTGGCCGTTTCAGGGTGTTAAACCAGTGCCTTTTATTTATTTATTTTTATTTCATTATTATTATTATTGTTATTATTATTATTAATATTTTTTTGCTACACCATTTTGAGCATATCAATATTATCAATCTAGATTGAATCCAAGGTTCACGTAGATTCACTAATGTTAGTCATGACAGAACCATTCTCTAACATGTTTTGCATGGATGAATGATAAACAAAGATTATTCTTAAGGACAACTAAATAAATCGGTTTCAATTTTCATTTTATTGAATGTACAGAATGTCTATAACTTACAGTAGTACCCATAAAGTGACTAGACTATTGTTTAAGTAAGCATATTCCTCACTGGTAGCAACAGCACTGGAGCCATACCCAATGCCTCCACCTTCAAGAAGTCTGCAAACACCAGCCAGCCAGATGCAGACAGTACTAGTGCCCCAAGAGCTTCTTGCCACTGTGGACTCCGTCATGTTAATCTCCTCTGTCGCATCTGCCAATGGTGCTGACGCCAAGACAGTGTTTGACCTACAGGACCTGTCATAGCCTCTGCGAGATCCATTGCTGTGGGAGCTATGACTTCCCATACTGTTGCTACCTGTACTAGGATTCCTGTACCTGCCAGTTGTACATATATAATGTTGGAACCGTTGTACCTTCTAAAGGTGCTTTGATGTCCACATCCGCAGGTGCTAGACCATTTACTGCTACTGTCACCAGTAATTGGGAGGGTGCCAGCGCCTACCAGCTGGGGTTTCACAATGCTGGGACTTCGGTACCTTCCAATGGTGCTTTAAGATCCCCGTCCATGGGAGCTAGAACTTCCCCACCGCTGCCACCACTTCCTGTGAAGGTGTCAATACTTACCAACTGGGCCTTTGCAATACTGCTTTCGGATGCACCTTCATGAGAACTGGAATTTTCCCCATTGCTGCCACCAATGCTCGGGAGGGTGCCAACACCCATCAGCTGTGTTTTCACAATGGTGAGCCCACTGGCCCTTCCAATGCTGCTTTCAGATCTGCCTATATGGGAGCTAGAGTTTCCCTCATTGCTTTCATTAGTGTCTGAGAGGGTGCTATAATTTCCACCACCACTGCCACTACTGCTGCCAACAGTACTTGGGAGGGTGCCAACCCCTACCAGCTGAGCTTTCACAATGCTGGGACCACTAGACCTTTCAATACTGCTCTCAGATTTACCTCCTTGGGACATAGAGTTTCCACCACCGTTGCCATTAGTGCTGCCAACAGTATCTGGGAGGGTGCCAAAACCTACAAGCTGAGCCTTTACAATGCTGGGACCACTGGACCTTTCAATGGCACTCTCAGATTCACCTTGGGTGCTAGAATTTCCACCACCACTGCCATTAGTGCTGCCAACAGTACCTGGGAGGGTGCCAAAACCTACAAGCTGAGCCTTTACAATGCTGGGACCACTGGACCTTTCAATGGCACTCTCAGATTCACCTTGGGTGCTAGAATTTCCACCACTACTGCCATTGGTGCTGCCAACAGTACCTGGGAGGGTGCCAAAACCTACAAGCTGAGCCTTTACAATGCTGGGACCACTGGACCTTTCAATGGCACTCTCAGATTCACCTTGGGTGCTAGAATTTCCACCACCACTGCCATTAGTGCTGCCAACAGTACCTGGGAAGGTGCCAAAATCTACAAGCTGAGCCTTTACAATGCTAGGACCACTGGACCTTTCAATGGCACTCTCAGATTCACCTTGGGTGCTAGAATTTCCACCACCGCTGCCAACAGTACCTGGGAGGGTGCCAAAACCTACAAGCTGAGCCTTTTACAATGCTGGGACCACTGGACCTTTCAATGGCACTCTCAGATTCACCTTGGGTGCTAGAATTTCCACCACCACTGCCATTAGTGCTGCCAACAGTACCTGGGAGGGTGCCAAAACCTACAAGCTGAGCCTTTACAATGCTGGGACCACTGGACCTTTCAATGGCACTCTCAGATTCACCTTGGGTGCTAGAATTTCCACCACCACTGCCATTAGTGCTGCCAACAGTACCTGGGAGGGTGCCAACACC
>NW_020869806.1:79677-82177 GCF_003789085.1 Penaeus vannamei | reverse complement strand
CTCTCTATATATATGTATATAGGGAGATGGATACGTATGTATACACATACATACATGTATGCATGTATACATACATACATATTGCCACCGGTAAAGCCTATCATAAAAAAATCCCTCCCTCGTAATAAGAGAACCAAAACACTAGATAAAGAATAGATTAAGTAACCATCCTTTATTCTCCAGATTTATTTTGTTGATATCTTGTCCGTAATTTAATGTAAGTTTAATTATCTATTTGTAATGATGAACACAAAATATGTTGTTCTTAAGGGGACCGTCCTTGAGAGGGGGGGGGGGAAGGGGGTTAAATTGAGTTAGTTAACGTATAGTATAGGTACATGGATGAGGAAACTACCAAACGAGTATTTGTTGATATCTTGTCCGTAATTTAATGTAAGTTTAATTATCTATTTGTAATGATGAACACAAAATATATGGTTCTTAAAAGCAACGGTTGGTTTCTGGGTTTTATTGTATTTGGATTTGAGTCACAATGGTTCGCACTGAAACGCTTTCAGATCGGTTTCGTAAAGCACGCATTACCAGCCTCTGCTGCCGTATCCCCCGCCGGCCGAAGCAGCGTGTCCTCCGCCTCCGCCAGACGGAAGGGTGCCGACGCCGACCAGCTGAGCCCGGACGATGCTGGCGCCGCTCGACCTGCCGTGGCCACCGCGAGATCCTCCTCCGTGAGAGCCGTAGCTTCCGCCGCCTGTGCCGCCGGTGCTGGGAAGAGTGCCAACTCCGACCAGCTGTGCTTTCACAATTTGCGGACCTGTGGACCTCCCGAAGCTGCTCCTCGATCCGCTTCCATGCGAACCATAGCTTCCGCCGCCTGTGCCACCGATGCTCGGGAGAGTGCCAACACCGACCAGCTGTGCTTTCACAATTTGCGGAACTCTGGATCTGCCGAAGCTGCTCCTCGATCCGCTTCCATGCGAACTATAACCTCCACCGCCTGTGCCACCGATGCTCGGGAGAGTGCCAACACCGACCAGCTGAGCTTGGACAATACTAGGTCCTCTGGAGAACCTGTGTCCACCACCGCCTCGGGTGCCATATCCCCCAGTGCCCCCATGGCTGCCTCCACCGGTGCTGGGAAGAGTGCCAACGCCGACAAGCTGTGCCTTAATGATCCTGCCACCGCCGCCACGGCCACCGCCTCCCCCTACATGGCCTCCTCCTCCCCTGCTGCCGTAGGAGCCATGGCCGCCTCCACAGCAACCTCCGGGCGCAGCTGCGGCGACACTCAGCGCCGCCACGAAAGCTATAGCTATCTGTGAGAGGACATGGTTGGAAATGATCAGGCTTCCGTAAAATGACACAAGCATGGCTATCTATAAAGACAATTCTTTATCCATATCATTATGTTAATACACATATATGTATATGAATTTAAACACTAGTAAGGCTCACGATGCAAAGATCTGATATATATATATATATATATATATATATATATATATATATATATATATATATATAATATATATATATATATATATATATATATATATATATATATATATATATATATATATATATATATAATATATATATATATATATATATATATATATATATATATATATATATATATATATATATATATATATATGCACACACACACACACACACCACACACACCACACACACACACACACACACACACAAACACATTTATATATACAAGCATACACACACACATACACACACGCACACACACACACACACACACACACACACACACATACATATACATCCAAATATAAACATACATATAGAAAGAGATAGATAGATAGATAGAGATAATATGGTAAAACACTCAATTGTGTTGCTATTACGGTAGAAAACCCCACAATACACAAACGAAATATTGAAAATGGGGATCTTGTTCGTGCATTGTAGATTTTCTACCACACACATAGAAACACACACATACGCACACGCATTCATATAATACGAGCGCGCGCACACAGACATTGGTATACATGCATATATGGAAAATATGTTCCTGTATATCTTCTCAGTTATGATACGTAATGCTAGTTACACTATATATAAAAACACTCTTCCACCAAACTTGACAAAACGACCAGACACACAACAGGACCCGAGGCCTCACGACTTACGAAGGACCGCATGGCTTGCTTTTCCCTTCCCAGCGCTGGAGAGAAGCCGATATGCCGGCTTGTCGCTCCTCGTCCTCTTATATACCCTTCCCCAATCCTTTCCCACTAAGCTGGCGCCACGCAGGATGCTGTCCTTCGTCCCGGGAGGCGGGGCTTGGTAAAGAATACGGAGCCAGAGGAGGAGACGAGATCGCGCTATTCTTTAATCCCAGCCGGCAAACAAGCAGCCGCCTGTGATGTGGGGCTTTGGCCTTGACCCCGCCGCCCACGAGTCGCTTCTTGCGGGCGGCCTTCGCGGGGGCGTGATGAGAACAGCGCGAAAATATGCAGGTTCGCAGCCTCGTAGTTGAGGTTTATTCCTGTAACTATAG
>NW_020869806.1:72177-74677 GCF_003789085.1 Penaeus vannamei | reverse complement strand
TGCGTGCGTGCGTGCGTGTGTGTGTATTTGCGTGTGTGTGTGTATGTATATATACATATATACATACACACCCCACCCACCCACACCCACGTGCATGCATCCCCGTGGACAATTATACAACAAACCCGTCTTCCATTTCACACCACAGCACATCAACCAACTTTGAGAAATGAAGAAAATGCCTCTGAAGCGACGAGAATAAACATGACATAAGCCAAGGATTGCGTTCACTTGCACTCGACTCCTTCCAAGAAATCAGAAGTCAGACCCTGGCTTCTTGAACGACCTTGCAAAGCCTTCATTCGACCTTGAGAATCCCTGTGCTAAAGGATAAAAAAAAAGAAGATTGTTTACATGGTCAATGCCATTATGTCATCGGCCAGAAGCAGTGAGACTTTAATCATACTATCATTAATGCATTTAATTGGTAAAACGTAACCCTAAATTAGTTATGATGGTATAAAACTCTAAGGGAATAAAACTACAAAATAGAGTTGGGTGGTAGTGAGGCTGTAGAAGATGTAAGATTTTCCTGAATTTCTACGCTCGTCACGATATGGATTGTGTTTTATTGATGTTTTTTTTTATGAATTGTATAATAATGGAAGAAATATGGTCCCTTGCCAGACCAATCTCTCTTAAACTTCGTAAATAGCCTATTTTTTCCTACTTACCATGGGCCCTCTTCCCTTCCCTCCCCTTCCCCTCTCTCCTCCCCTCCTCCACTCCTCTCTCCTCCTCTGTTTCCTCTTCTCTCCTCCCCTGCTTCCTTCTCTCTCTTCCCTGCTTCCTTCTCTCCTCCCTCTCCCTCTTCTCTCCTCCTCCTCCACTCTCTCTCCTCCCCTGCTTCCTCCTTCTCTCCTCCCCTCCTCCACTTCTCTCTCCTCCCCTGCTTCCTTCTTTCCTCCCCTCCATCCCTCTTCTCTCCTCTCTCCTCCCCTTCATCCCACCCCATCCTCTCAATGCGAATCTTCATCCATCTCAAACTCATCCTTTTTCTGTTTCTTTATGTTTTGCCTCGTTTCCTGCTTTCCTCCTTATCCTCTTTCTTTTCTTCTTCTCCGCTTTCTCGTTTTCTGCTTTCCTCCTTCCTAGCCTTTTTTTTTTTCTTTTCTCCTCCTTCCCTTGTTCTCCTCTTCCTTCTGCTGTTTCATTTTCTCGGCCTCTTTCTTTTCTCCCTCTTCTTATCCTCCTTTGAACGCTTCTCCTTTGCCTTCTCGTTCTTCCTTCCCCCCCTCCTCCTCCTATTCCTCCTCGTCTACCTTCTCCTCCTCCCTCTTCATTTCCTCCTTCTCCTCCTTTTCCTCCTTCTCGGCTTTCTCCTATTCCTCCTTCTCCTCCTCCCTATAACTATAGCGATTACGACAAAAATGAAAACAATAATAATGACAATCATTATGTAATAAGGACCACTAGAATTGTTACCTCGAACAGAATAATGGAATTATACTATTGATGTTCATAAGGAGAACGTTGATGAATATGATATTTGTAATATTGAAAAAAAGTTGCTACTGCTAATGTTAACCAAAAGATGAAATAATATCGATAATAATTATCATAATCATAGCAATAGCAATGATAATAACAAAACTAAAAGACAGTAATATTCTATATTACGTCCGCCGCTCCGATATCGACGATTTTTGGTATCGTTGGATTCCTCTCACTCTATACAGTGCAAATATGTAGGTTTTATAGACCGATTCGGTAACGCCTAGCAACCGCCCCTAGCAACGAGCACTTGGTGAAAACAAACCCTCGTTCGATTGAAAAATCACTGAATTTTTCTGTGAATTTCGTTTCTTTGCGTGAAAATGCCAAGGAACTGTGTTGTCGTTGGTTGTTCGAACCACAACATGATGGGAAAGAAAATTTTAACCTTTCATATATTCCCAGATCGCGAAAAAAAAAAAAAAAAAATGAATACTGGAAGCGATGGGTAGGCCTACAGGCTATGAAACGCATGAACGCTGATGGGAGTGCATGGGCGCCTGGTGGAAAATGTTTACATCTGCTCAGAACATCTTATTGATCTACATATTAATATATTACAGCTTTTCAAATTCCAGAGACAGATAATTACTTTCAAACTCTTGTCTATCAACACTACCTATCAAGGCCAAACAATATCAACATTGTCGACATTAGGTTTTGACAATAGTCATATAATCTAAACAGCACAATAACAATTCTATTATTTTCATTTCATTCCTTTTTTTTTTTATTAAATTGATTTATCATAATTTATATTTACAGGCAAACCATCCCCGGATCCAGTTCACCCAGACTTTATCCTGTGCCTTCAAGCACTGTCCATTAAATGAAAACAAAGCAGGTATACAGTTGTCTGCTGCCTTTGTGTCTGAAATGGCACGTGGCCCAGCAGAAGAAACTACTGAAGAAGGCCTATCTCTTGAGGTCGAATTATTAAGGAGAGAGAAAAATGCGTTGTGCGCTTTTAGGCCTATACGTGACTTCACTGTCATCTTTGTATAAA
>NW_020869806.1:47177-62177 GCF_003789085.1 Penaeus vannamei | reverse complement strand
GAAAGATGGAAAGACTGGAGGGAAGATAAGAAGAAGAAAAAAGATTTTTACGAAGGGACAGTGAAAGAAGAAAGAAGGATAAAATGACGGTTATAAAGAGAGAAAAAAAGAGGGATGGTAACAATCAAGAGAAAGAGTAATACAGGCTGAAACCATAACGAAAAATTAGAATAGAAAGAAGGAAGAAGGAAAGAGAGAGAGAGAGAGAGAGAGAGAGAGAGAGAGAGAGAGAGAGGAGAGAGAGAGAGAGAGAGAGAGAGAGAGAGAGAGAGAGAGAGAGAGAGACAAACAAACAAAGCAACCTAAGAAAAATAATAAACAAAAAAAAGCCCACCTCATAAGAAAAAAAGCAGCAACAACAAAACAACCGATAGGCCTACCGAAACGTTGTGCTCCAGAACGCCCTCCTTGAAGAACTGGGGAAGGGCCTCACGCACCCTGGCCCCTAGCTCCTTCATCTCGACACGCCCCGTCTCGAACAGCTGCATCCGGCGGTCGTGGGAGAGCTTGTCGGGATCCCATTCCTTCAGGAGCTCGAGGTCCTTCCTGCACAAGGAACCTGGGGGGTTTGGTCATGGGAGGATGATGCCGGCAGGATGGTTAAGTTATTGTTATTGTTTATGTTTTTTATTATTGGTATTATAACTATCATTGTTGTGTATTATATGATAATGATCATAACAATAATAATGATGATGATGATAATAATAATAATAATAAAAAAAATAATAATGATGATAATAGTA
This sequence comes from Penaeus vannamei, assembly GCF_003789085.1. NCBI lineage: Eukaryota > Metazoa > Arthropoda > Malacostraca > Decapoda > Penaeidae > Penaeus > Penaeus vannamei. Next base: position 61,431 of record NW_020869806.1, on the reverse strand, counting down.
ATAATACTAATGATAATAATGATAACAATAATAATGATAATAATTATAAATAACAATCATTATTATCATTACCATTCTTATTGTCATTATTATCATTATTATTATCCTTATTATCATGATCATCATCACAATTATTAACACTATCTATCTACCAGTATCATCATAATCATCACTACTAACACTATGCATGCATATATATATATATATATATATAATATATATATATATATAATATATATATATATATATATATATATATGCCCAATATCCCCGCACCAACAACACCAACATCCCCAACACTAGCTCAATACCCCCCCCCCCATCACCACCACCATCAACAATACCCTCAACCACCCCCCCCCACTACCATCCCCCCACCTGCTCAACATCCCTTCCTCCACCACCACCATCAACACCACCATTTCATCACCCCACCATCACCACCTCAACCCCCACCCCACCAGCTCAACATCCCTTCCTCCAACACCACCATCAAAACCCTCAAACCCACCCTCCCTACCAGCTCAACATCCGTTCCTCCACCACACCATCCCCTCACCCCCCCCCCCCCACCATCTCCGCCACCAGCTCAACACCCCTTCCTCCACCGCCACCATCAACACCTTCCCCTCCCCCTCACCACCTCTTCCTCCACCACAATCAACAACAACCCTCAACCCCCCCCCCCCCTCAAACCACCACCACCACCATCCCCACCACCAGCTTAACACCCACCTCCAGCTCAACACCCCATTCCCACCCCCACCCACCTAAGCCATGGTGGTAGGCCTTCACCAGCTTCTTCCTGAGCAGCGGCAGGTGATGCCTGATGAAAGACCCGTCAATTTTTGTTGGGTGTCGGCTGCCATGTCGTATCATCATCCACACACTGTGCACATCGCATCCACTGCCTGAAAGGAGGTGAGTGGATGAGTGGCGGTGAGTGAGTGATGAGTGAAGGCGGTGAGTGAGTTGATGATGATGAAGGCGGTGAGTGAGTGATGAGTGAAGGCGGTGAGTGAGTGATGAGTGAAGGCGTGAGTGAGTGATGAGTGAAGGCGGTGGTGAGTGATGAGTGAGTGAGTGAGTGATGAGTGAAGGCGGTGAGTGAGTGACGAGTGAAGGCGATGAGTGAGTGAAGTGAAGTGAGTGAGTGATGAGTGAAGGAGGTGAGTGAGTGATGAGTGATGGTGAGTTCGTTGATGGGGAACAGCTGAGTGGGTGGAGAGAGAGAGAGAGAGAGAGAGAGAGAGAGAGAGAGAGAGAGAGAGAGAGAGAGAGAGAGAGAGAGAGGAGAGAGAGAGAGGGAGAGGGAGAGGGAGAGGGAGAGGGAGAGGGAGAGAGAGAGAGAGAGGAGAGAGAGAGAGGAGAGAGAGAGAGAGAGAGAGAGAGAGAGAGAGAGAGAGAGAGAGAGAGAGAGAGAGAGAGAGAGAAACCTTGAAAATATACGTCGTTAAGAGAGACGCAAACACACCAAACAAATGCACACACGGTACTCATTTTGACAACGGCATATCACGGCAATGAGGTAATTAGCAGAAGACAACAAGAACACATAAAACAGGAAAGAAATAAAGAAACCCAGAATAGGTCTCGAAATTTCGCAAACCTACTTTGCAAAGTCGACAATTCTTCCCTGATGTTTCCATGGGCGTGATAATAGGGCGTCTTGGTTGCGAAATTCATATAGGGATGTTTTGTTTCAGACAAACACTCGGTCTTGTCATCAGAATCGGCGCAGTTCTTCGTTATAAAGATGCTGATGAGTAGTGCCAACACGAGGCTCTTGTGCCGGTTTCGTGTTGACATTTTACCTGGAACTGAAAACAATATATAGGCCTATCGTATTAACTTTCGTAAGTAAGACCAGTTTCAATGGTAAAATTTACGGTAATTTAACTGATTGACGCTTTTCTGTTGATAACGATGAAAGGATTATATGGCATAAATAATGAATCTGAGTACTACATGACATAAATAATNGTCTATTTACGCAACGTCATGTTACCATATACTAATTCTTCAACATCTATTTCCAAGTCATTACCAATGTCCATTTTCAAAATTATTTACAATGTCTATTACCAAATTAACTTTGTCTATTTCCATGTTAAATTCAATTTCATTTATTTCCAATGTCTAATCAATTTCATGTCAAATTCAATTTCAATGTCTATTTCCAATGTCTAATTCAATCTCAATGTCTAATTCAATTTCAATTGTCTAAATGTTAATCCAATTCTAAATGTCTAATTCAATTTCGATGTCTATTTCCATTATCTATTTCCCAAAAAAACAAATCAAGAGAAGAGCAGCGGTTTGCGTCCCGAGTCGCTGCACCGAGCGCGGGAAAAGAGAAGAAGCGAGGGAAGCGCAAGTGTTGAATGGATGTTTGATGGACCGCTGAGGGAAACGAGGGGAGCGGGTTATGGTTACGTGAAAAATAAATATACACGAGAAAGGATCTATACATAACAAGGATTTCCTAGCAGACGCTCTTTCGGAATCATTGAGCTTCATCTTTAGATTCTGTTCGGCGTCAAGAAAGGAATAACTGGCAACTCACCCCGGACCCTGGCCTCGTTTGATTCCCATTATACCTTTGAGACTACCCATGAATTTCACTGGAATCCCGCGATTTTCTGTGGGCTGGAACCAACCCATCCATCCGTGGTGTTCACACAGAAAAGGACCATCGGCTTTGTCCAGTGGAATCAAGCCATCAAAAAGAACCGCAGAAACTCGCTATGGATCCCACAATATTCTTCCCAACTCTTGCTATTCTTTCATGTTTTCGGAAAGAATAGCACATTTCAACTATTCACGGGATCTGGGGTTTCAACTTAAAATTGGCGGCTACGTGTTTGTTTACATTCGTCAGTCAAATGAGAATCCATGGTCAATGCTTTTGTTTTCACTTTTTTCGCATTTTATCTTAAATCCAAATGTAAATATTGATGTAAAACTAAATATGGTAATTCTAGAGATGGAATGTTTTTCCTCATATCCCCCCCCCTATCCCCTACGATTTGGGGGGACACGTGGGGAATCGGGGGACCACACACAGGCCCTCCCACACAAGCTTTCATTTGACAACTGCAAAGAAAATGCATTTTCGTAAAGACGAGCAGATTTCCCACAAAATTACCTTTTCAAGGTTATTTGAAGGTAATTTAAAATGTAAAAGTGCAAAAATGAAAAAGCCAAGAATCGCATTTCGCATAATAATGAAAGTGCAAAAATGAAAACCCAAGCCAAGATTTGGCCTTGTAAGATTCGAGTGTTGCGCGAATGAACGAGCTAATGAACTCCAGCCTAAGCAAATAAATCACTATAAAGAGAGCTGTACTAACCAAAAACCTTCCTAACCCAGGGGCTATGTCCCCAACCCCCCCCCCTGCTGTCGGGGCCAAGTTTGTCGCTAACGGGGGGGTTTCCGCGCAATAAAACCTACATATTTGCATTGTATAGAGTGAGAGGAATCCAACAATACCAAAATCGTCGATATCGGCTATGCGGACATAATATAGAAAATTACCCCCCCCCCCCCTACTATTGCCATGCTTCCCTAACCGACCGCCGTGCTTCCCTTGCCATTGCGATAACCAAGCCAGTAAGATAACCAAAACTAATATGGAATAAGTACCTGATTTAATCTGCCTGAGGATGGGTAGGGCTCTGAAGACACGTTGTTAAATATCAAATTTGCACTGCTGCTTGCACTTGGGGCAGTCTCGTGTCTTTTGAAAAACGAATCCATGGCCATGCACTAATTCAGCAAGTGTTTCCATTTTATCCTTGCATTGTTTCTTGTTATAAATCATTCCAGTGACAAACCATTTCACCGATTAATTACACTCTCTGCGGCAGTTCGAGTTGACAGGACTTCTTACCCAATGGCCAATGACGTATCACTGCGCCATACATTGATGTCACACCAAATTTTGAACGCAAAATGTGAATAGATTAGAGAAATTAATTAATAGAATGGTAATTCATATTGTTTGGAGAGGAAGCATCGAAAATGAACAAGAAATTACGCGTATTATGTTTATCAAACGATAGATACTAGCACACGCACTACTTCTTTGAGCGCCATCTTCTGAGTTACATGGTTTGTTTACATTAACTTTGCCGATAAGCGAAGAAGGGGGCTTGGTCTGCGAGCGACAAATTTCGGCACCTTTATTATAATATTATGACGTAATTATGTATTTACGCGCTCTAAAGTCCCCGATTAGTTTGCATGTTGCTCTTCCATTTTAGTAGCATTTCAAGATTGTTTCTAAAATTCTATATCGTCTCGATTAACCAAACTGACTGCCGCCAATATCCAGGTACGGTACGGATTCGCGAAATCCGGCGATTGTTGATGGAATTTGCCCATTGATGGACTCGATGGACTCGCGTTCGATGCGATGGATACCCACACGTCCATCGATGGACGAGTGGAAAAAATGCACACGTTGAGTATGCATGGTATGCATATATATTCATTTCAAAGCATAAATATTATTATATAATTTAAATCATTCAGAAGTACCGCAAATTTCAACGAAATAATAATGATAATAAAAGATTTTAAAATCAGTAAAAATCTGAGGAAAAAACAAATCCACATTGCCTATTTGTATGTCTGTGAAGAAGAAACAAAAGAATTAGAAGGGAAATTATAAAAATGCAGAAACAAGTTCATGTTAACAAAAACAAACAAACACACCATGTAGGTAGCAACTCCTAAATAACAGAATAAAACTAATAGTGTTAAATTGCAAAACAGGAAGAACAAGAATAAAGAAAGCATCAATACCATCATTACCATCACCATCATGATCATCATCATTACCATAATTGTTATTATCATCATTATAATCATCACCACCACCATAACAAAAACAAGAACCGCCGTCAATCATCATCATCACCACCACCATAACAAAAACAAGATCAAAACAAAGAGAATGGGAAAACCAACTCAAAACAAAGAGAAAAGGGAAACGAAAGAAGATAAAGAAATAGTTTCCCCCAAGAGAGTAACGTCAGTCCCCGCCATTGCACAAGACCTCTCAGTAGGTGACAACAATCCTCTATAAATAAAAGCACACACGGCCACAGAGGGACGTTCATAACAGAGGGAGAACAAAAATAAAGATTACAATTGACAGGGAAACAACATGACTCACGCACCACATGACTTGAGTCCGCGTAATTGTGTTAGTCATTCTTAAAAAATACGTAATATACATACGTGTGTGCGTGTGTGTGTGTGTGTGTGTGTGTGTGTGTGTGTGTGTGTGTGTGTGTGTGTGTGTGAGTGAGTGAGTGAGTGAGTGAGTGAGTGAGTGTGTGTGTGTGTGTGTGTGTGTGTGTGTGTGTGTGTGTGTGTGTGTGTGTGTGTGTGTGGTGTGTATGTCTTGAGTGCCGTGCGTGCGTGTGTTGTGTGAGGTGTGTGTTGTGTGTGTGTCTTTTTCCCTTTCTTTCTCTTAATGATTATCGACCAGCTTGCTCAAATTGTCCGAGGTCCGACCCAATGAATATACACAGAAATAAATGCATACCTGTCTATCTAATAGATATACACTTATCTATCTGTCCGATTGATATGCATGTCTAGACCGATAAATATCCATCCATCTCTGTATATATACCAATCCGTATGATGATTTTTTAATGGTTCGCATGTCATTTGTCCTTTTTTCTTCATATCATTTCATCCGATGCACAATACGTAATCGCTAATAATAATTCATTCCTCGCTTTTCATTGTTTTTGTTGCTTGAGTTCATCCGTAAAAAAGAGCATTTAAGGAAGGGATGCCCGTGAAGCAAGCACCAAAATAATGAGATACTGCTCGTGAACCGGATCCGAGTACGGACTTCGGATTAAGACAAATGATTCACTGCTGCCCGGGAGATGGCGTTATAATAAAGTGGATCATCCGAGACATTCAGACTTTCTATGTTCCTGCAGTAGATTTTGCGTTTTTCTTGTTTTGTTGCATGCACTTCGAAGCTAGAGTTTGAGGCATTGCAAGCAGGTTTCGAACTATTATTGCCGTAATATTGATTATAATTCTGAATACAGTCACTGCCATCTTTACTGTTATTACCCACTATTATTTTTCTTTATTAATAGTGTTGGAATAGTTGCAGGTAAGTGGATAAGAAAACAATTGTAAGAAAATACTATTAACTATGCAATAAGACCCAATAACACGAAGAACAAACGGTCATAATTTGATTAGTAAAAAAAAAAAAATATAATGACACTGCCAATAATTACGATAATGCTAAAATCTATGCCATTTTTGTCATCATGATTTTCATCATCATCATCGTTAATATCATCTTCACCATCATCGCCATATAACTATTATCATTATCATATGAATTTAAATCACTATTTCTTTATAATCGTTACTATATATTTATTATTATTATTATTAGTATTATTATTATTATATCATTATTATTAATTATCATCATTATTATATTATTATATTTTTATTATTATGATGCTCCTTATCATTATATCATTATCATCATCATTACTATTATTTCATTCTTATCATTATATCAATTATCATCATTTTTATCACAATATTCATTATTATTATCATATATTATCATCTTCACTATTAATTTGATCATAATTACTATCAACACTGTTATTATTACAGTTATCATAATAATAACAATAATCATAATGATAATTACAATCACCATCATCAGAATAATGACTGTACTGATAATAGTAGCAATAATTATGGTTATAATAATACTAATGATTATAACGATGATGATAATATAAAGAAAAACAATTCAGTGATAATATAAATTCTAATATTAATAGCAAGATGAATAATAATAACCACACCAACAATAACAACAACAATAATAATAATGATGATAACAATAATAATAACAATAATAATAATGATAATGGTAATAATAATAATAATAATAATAATAATAAAATAATAATAATAATAATAATATAATAAAATAATAATAATAATAAAAGTAACAATAATAATAATAACAACAATATAATAATAAATATAATATTAATAATATAATAATAAAAAAAATAATATTATTATTATTAATAGTAGTATAATAATAACAAAATAACAACAATAATAACAACAATAAAAAATAAAAATAGAAGAACAATAATAATAGTAATAATAATAATAATAATAATAATGATAATAATAACAAAAATTATGATAATAACAATGATCGTAATAATAATAACAATAATAATAACATTATCATTATCATAATAATGATAACAATGATAATAATAATAACTAAATAATAACTATAACAATAGTAATGATAATATTAATATTAATAATAATAATAACAAAAACAACAACAATAATAACAATAATGATAATAATATCAACATCAACAATAAAAATAATAATAGTAACAACAAAAACAATAAAAGCAATAATGTTGATAATAATAATGATAATAATAATAATAATAATAAAAATAACAATACAACAATTATGATAACAAAATAATAATAATAATAATAATAATAATAATAATAATAATAATAATAATAATAATAATAATAATAATAATAATAATAATAATAATAAACAATAATAATGAAAAATAATAATAAAATAATAATAATAATTAAGATAACTATAATAATAAAATAATAATGATATGAATGATGATGATAATAAGGATGATTATATTACTATCCTTTTGATATTATTACCAATATCATCATTATCAACACTACCATTATAATTGTTATTAGTGTTGTCTATATTATCATTATCATCATAATCATCATTATTAATATTATTTTCAATCTAATTTTTTCTATCATCATTATTACCATCATCATCATCATTATTACGAATTGTATTGCTCTCATTATTAATATTACTACTATTAATATTAATACCATCATAATTATCATCATTACTATTATCATTATCATTAGCAGTAGTAGTAATAATATCATTATTATCATCCTATGACTATAATCTATAATACTGATATCATCTTTATTACCATTATCATAACCATTATCAACAATAATTATAATGGCAATAATGCTGATATGATTATAATGTTGTTGTTACTGCTGCTGCTAATGATAATGAGGAGGAGGAGAAAGAGAATAAGGATTAAATAATTATGATTGATGATGATGATGATGATGATAAAAATAATATGATGAAAAAGAAAAGTAGGCCTTTAGCAGTAAAGATTATTTGGTGACAAAACAACAACAGTAACAACAAAAACCTCACTACCAACACCACTGATTCAGTCAATAGAAACATCTGTAGCAGACATTGATAAAACATGTATTAATTACCCAGCATCTGTTCTCGATTCGACCCAAGTACCGAAGCAACATGGTTCCGGAAAAGCTAGGATTCGACCCTCTCTTCAAAGCAAATGCCTCGAACGACGCGTAAAACCCTTAGAATTTGTGTTAGACTTTTCTCCTTTGTGTGTTTTCTTTCCCTTTTTGCTTTGTCTTCGTTTGTTTTGTTTGGTGTTCATTCGTCGCGGTCAAAAGAGTAAAAAGGCAAAACACGCACACACACGGTTGTTAATCTGCATGTCATTGGTCAGCTGGTCTCTTCCGTTTTCTTTGTCATTCTGTTTACATTTGTCTTTTATACGTTTTACTCTTTCTAATATTTATGTAGCATGTGCGCAGATACCGAAATATGCGTCATGGATAGTGAGATGATGCAGGTGATTACGCTTTCCGACTTTTGGATATTCAAAGAGAAATTAGCATTGCACAAATAACAGCAGCTTGACGAGAGAAGGCGAAGGAAATACTTACGTTGGGATCGGAGGCGAGTGTATAATGACGCGAATTTTCTTTCTTCTCTTCTTATTTCTTTATTTGCTTCTCTTCCTTCTCTCTCTCTGTCGATTATGGTCACCCGCCACTGTAGAGGACACTGTAAATACGCTCTTTCTTATGAAGGTTTCCTCTCAGACGACAACACGCAATAAAAAAAGGAGAGAAGAAAAACCGATCACCGAAAACCCACGTCGTCGAAAATTTTCTAGGTCGACGCGTTCCACCTGCACGCGTTTGTGAGTGCTTCCTCGCTCTCGGATTTGCGACAAGAATGCCCCCGCGCCCGAACTACCTCCGCGTCCGTATGAAAGGGGGCCAAAAATTACCGAAGGCGTAGGGCTGGTGGAGGTGTTATCGGGGGAAGGGGGGAAGGGGGGATGATGGAGGGAGGTGAACCAGCCAGCCAGTTGGTGGTGAGGCAGTCGGGAGGGCGTTCCTAAGCTCCAACACAGAATCCCAAAGCTGCAGAGGTGGTTGTGGTGGCGGGAAAGGGGGAGGGCGCCGCTGCCAGCAAACGCCTACAGCTATTTCTGTTTCGTCTGCGTTGGAGCCTTGGCATGACACCTGGTGCCAACAGATCTTGTTCAGGCCGTAGGTGGAGGACGCGCAAGATTGTTATGGGCAAATCGCCGCCTTATATCATTATTTTTCGGTCCTAATCACGAAAGAAATGTGTGATAACAGTCTCTCTTTACGGAAGAAAAACAAATAAGTGACGATCTCACGGGGGAAATATTTTCTTAACAAGAACGCAGCGCATTTCCTCGCACGTGTTCGAATCTTTGCAATGTTCACCTGCGTGGCCGAAGCCTGCGACGTCACACCTTCACGCGCGAAAATAGAAGTTTGATTCACGTTCCGCGGAATTCCACGGCGTTCGAACCGTTAGATATTTCAACATGTTCAGACGAACACATATGCGTGTGCGTGAGGGAGAGAGTGTGTGTCTGTATACATTATATATATATATATTTATATCTGTGTTTGTGTGTGTCTGTATATTATATATATATATATATATATATATATATATATATATATATATATATATATATATATGTGTGTGTGTGTGTGTGTGTGTGTGTGTGTGTGTGTGTGTGTGTGTGTGTGTGTGTGTGTGTGTGTATGTATATATATTATATATATATATATATATATTATATATATATATATATATATATATATATATATATATATATATATATATATATATATATATATATATATATATATATATATATATATATATATATATATATATATACATATACATATGTATATACAAGTGTGTGTGCGTGTGTGTATACATACATACATTCATACATACATGTGATATATACACACAAAAATGGCCTTATGAGAACCAAAAATAGTTTGTGAGAAATATGTATTTGCAAAACTGAAGACATAAACTTGTGTTGATAATATCAGTGATGTAGCTATAATCAACAATAACAATTAGTAGTATTGATAACAGTAATAGTGATAACAGAGATAAGGATAAGGGCGCAGTGACTCATGCATTTATAAATATATATATATATATATATATATCCCCCTGTCAGACGGTAGAAATGGTGGGGGTGGGGTGGGGGGGGGAGGGGGAGGAGCACCCTGATCAAGAAAATGTTATTGGTAGGCCTACCCCCCCCCCCCCACCCCTTGTCATGCCTCTGATGTTGATGATAATGACAAGAACAGGATAAAAGATTTTTTTTTTAATGTTATATGATAAATTTGAGGTTTTAGATAATTTTTTTTAATGTTAGATAATATTACTAAAGATAGCAATGGTAATGTTAATGACGATAATGATTATATTTATAATATGATAATGATAATAACAACAACAGGAATGAAAATGACATTAATATTAGTAGATGATAATAAAAAAATGTGATCATTCCATATCAATATGACAGCATAAAACGATGCTTCCCGAATATTCTCATACCTACTCTTGCCAGTCATGCTGTTACGCCATCATAGCCATTGTCATTCATGTCACGTGACCCACAGACCAGTCTAGAATAGATCTCGGTTCCTATTAATAAAACTTCACTTTAAAAAAAAAAAAGTATTATTAGTCACGGTTGAGAGTTCAGTGACGCCAACCACTTCCGCGCTAATTTTAGTATGCCTTTTTTAGTCATTAAGTCACAACATTTTTTTTTCTTAAATAGCGGACCCGTCGACATTTATTCCCAAGAAAATGAAAACAAGTGAAAATCCAGATTTTCAAATTTCCCGCCGATACTGTGACGTCCCCGAAAGAAATACAAAAAAAATAATAATAATAAATAAATATAAATCAATTTGTCTATGATACATTGCATATGGTATCGTTTCTCCCCAAAACAAGATAGATAGATAGATAAATAGATAGATATAGATAGATAGATAGATATAGATATATAGATAGATATAGATAGATAGATATAGATAGATAGATAGATAGATAGATAGATAGATAGATAGATAGATATATAGATAGATAGATAGATAGATAGATATAGATAGATAGATAGATATAGATAGATAGATAGATAGATAGATAGATAGATAGATATAGATAGATAGATAGATAGATAGATAGATAGATATAGAGGTATATTTGGAGGAAATATCTTACTCTCACACGTCATGCCATGTCTGTCGTGTCCGTAGTCGGTGGTCACGTGATCAGTACTGGCTGCGGCCTTATTTTCTGAGAGGAAGACACTGCCTATTTTCTTTTTTTTTTTTTTTCTTTTGAATTCCATTTCATGTCCAGAAAGGAAGAGTTCCTTTTCCTACCTGTTTAAAATGGCAAAGTGCATGTATGTCCATTTTTTTATGAATATTTTTTATTTTGGTTTCCAAAATGATATTGTAATGGTTGAAAGAATTTTTTGTCTTCATTCAACTCCTCGAAGACTTGTAGTAAGAATTGTACTGGAACTGATACATTCCTGTACTTCTGTTCTTTGGAAGGGAGGAGGCACACTTGTCCAAGGTCTATATAAGAGAGAGAGAGAAAGAGAGTTAGAGAGGGAGAGGGAGGAGAGAATTAAGGACAGAAAGAGAGAGAGAGAGAGAGAGAGAGACCTTGCACTTGTCTTATCTTGGTGCCGGGGATTTTTTTTCCCTTTCACCGACCTATCATGTTGTTAGATAGATAGATAGATAGATAGATTGATTGATTGATTGATTGATTGATTGATTGATTGATTGATAGATAGATAGATAGATATAGATAGATAGATAGATAGATAGATAGATAGATAGATAGATAGATATAGATAGATAGATATAGATAGATAGATAGATATAGATAGATAGATAGATAGATAGATTAGATTATAGATCAGCTGTGGCCTTATGGAAATATGTTCTTAATTGGAATGAATTTTGATAGCTGGCAATAATGACGGAGTACTGATGATGATAATGATAATAATGATAATAATTATTATTTTTTTATAATGATAGCGACAACAACAGTTATGATAATAATAATAGTAGTAATGGTGTTGATAAATAAAAACAATGGTAGTAGTAATAATAATGATAATGATTATATGATCATAAATATAATAATAGAAATATCATGATAACAGTAGATATAATGATAATAATAATATCAGTAGTAATGATGATAATGTTAATAACAATGATAATAATGATAATAATAGCAATGATAGTAACGATGATAATAACAATAAAAAATGAATAATACAATGATAGTAACGATATAAAAACAATAAATAATGATAGTGAAATAACAATGATAATAATAATAGTAACAATAATAAAATAATAATAATAAATAATAATAATAATATAATAATACAATATAATGATGAAACATAACGATAACAACAACAATAAAATAATGAGAGAGAGAGAGAGAGAGAGAGAGAGAGAGAGAGAGAGAGAGAGAGAGAGAGAGAGAGAGAGAGAGAGAGAGAGAGAGAGAGAGAGAGAGAGAGAGAGGGAGAGAGAGGGAGAGAGAGAGAGGAACATCAGTCTGACGAAAGAATCTGACACTAGCAGCAATTATATAATAATCATTATGTTAGTAAATACTTAACCTTGGTCGACATCTCTTTTTTTTCTTTTTTTTTCATTTAACTTATTTCAATCGACCTCGGGAGCTCGTCCTGGAGATCAAAACAAGAAGTGTCACAATAGCTAGCGGTTTATATGACAGCGAAGCAGTAGAGAACACGTTATTTTTTTTATCTTCCTTTTCTTTTTTCTTTTTATTCTTTTTTTTATTTACTTATCATTGCCCATGTCACAGAATCTGGAAGAGGAGGAGATGAAAGTTTCCTCGACTTTGCCAAACGTCAGACTAAGAGATAGAGGTTTAGATTCCCCTGATGACGTGGTGATGGGATTCGCGCGGGAAAATTTGAAGCAAAAGTTATGTATTTTAAAGGTAATAATACTATATCTATTACGTAGAAAACACACACACATCATATGTATATATATCTATATAGAGAGAGAGATATAGATGTATATGTATATATGTGTGCATGTGACTGCGTGTGTGTGTGTGTGTGTGTGTGTGTGTGTGTGTGTGTGTGTGTGTGTGTGTGTGTGTGTGTGTGTGTGTGTGTGTTGTGTGTGTGTGTGTGTGTGTGGTGTGTGAGTGTATGTGTGTGTGTGTCCGTTGTGTAATAAATATATATGTGCATTTGTCTGTGCGTGAGACTATACCCGAAATAAATCTTAAAGATAACATAAACCCACATAAAACACAACTAAGTACATTAAAGCAAATACAGAATAGAATCAGTTTCGACGAAAAAAAAATATATATATATATATATATACCAAAAATATACATATACCGAAAGCCTTAGAAGACAACAACTCCAGAACTGGATCCCGAACAGGTACAGTCCCCGAAGACGAAGCCAGCGCCAACTCTATAAATTGGACGATCAAGAGGAATTCTAAATCAACCTCTACGGCGCCCAAGAAAAACCATACATATATAATAATACAAAAACAAAAACAACAACAACAACCCGACACCATCTTCACTATATATATAACAACAAAGCACAACACGAGCACCATCTTCACCTTGAGCTTGAAGAACTTGTTCGGACTCACTTCAGTCTGGGCAGAACGGGAAGCGCCAGGTGCGAGGGGAGAACTGGGGCTTACTTAACCATTTGAATTCGAGTTTGCTTAGCCAGTAACCATCTGGGAGAGAGAGGGAGAGAATGAAAGAAAGAGAGGGGAGGGAAAGAGAGGAGGTGGGAGAGAGAGGGAGGGAAAGAGAGGAGGTGGGAGAGAGAGGGAGGGAAAGAGAGGAGTGGAGAGAGAGGAGGAAAAGAGAGGAGGTGAAGGGAGAAGATGGAGGGAGAGAGAGGGGGTGAGGGAGAGAGAG
>NW_020869806.1:33312-40812 GCF_003789085.1 Penaeus vannamei | reverse complement strand
AATAATAATCACTCTGAAAATCTTGGTTTTTGTGATGATGGACGTGAAAATATACTTGTGGAAAGGTATGAATGAGAACGAATATCTTCACAATACAAGAGATGTATTTTACCGGTTTCGAATTTATCTTCGTCAGAAATACATGTACTTCTGACGAAGATATATTCGAAACCGATAAAACAGATCTCTTGTACTGTGAAGATATTCGTTTTCATTCATATCGTTCCACATTTGTCAATATGAATATGGTTCGTGAAAGTATATATGGAAAATTGTGTTCGTGTTATGATAGCTTTATGATTAATATAAAGATTGGCAAGGTAATGAAAAGAGGAAAAAGATACCAAAAGGGTGAAAGATGGCAAATTACCAAAGCCGAAAAGATTGAAAATTATTTGATGCTTAGTGGAAAAATAATGCCATAATGGTCTTTCACATCTCCTCTGTGCTTGTGTTAAAATTTTCTCTCAAATCTATAATGCAAAAGTTTGACAAAGCTGTATTGTCACCGTTACTGAGATCTCCAACAAAATGGAGAGGCGAATTGTCCTTCCCTTTGCTTGGACTAGCACAGCTCGCCTTTTAGCTTGCGCGCACGCATTCCGTTTGCTTCTGTGGTAAAACGTTTGATAAGAGGCGGGTCATTGGCAGAACAAGAGCGAGATCTCAAGACCATGGCCTACATCACGGCCATCACCTTTGCTGGGAGAAAGTCACCAGCGGAGATACGCTTGTCCTCTGCGACGTAAGCATCGGCTGACCTCGCCCCCTTGTACCTACCACATTCCAGAATGACATTTTCGACCTCTTCCATGGATTGGCTCACCCTCCAATCTGCAGCAACATCAAGTTTGTTTCAGAGGAGTTCGTGATGCACTTCATGAAGTGAGATCTTCCAAGATTGGGCTGCAATTTCCAGTGCCACACCAAGCCATCTATCCATGACCGGCCATATCCATATGGACGTCGTCAGACCTCTCCCACTGTCAGAGGGCAAGAAGTACAATAGGGGAGCGAGTTTCACTTCACAGCTGTGGAAGGCTCTAGCGCAGCTCCTTGGCGTCGCTCTCCATTTTATAATGGCATACCATACACAGGCTAATGGATCCCTCAAGACGGCTCTCACCGACCATTGCACCACAGCCACATAGACTTTGCAGCTCCCCTGGGTTCTTCTTAGGCTCAAGACAATGCCTAAGAAGGGTCTCACCCATCCTATGGCGGAGATGGTATACGGCTAGCCTCCTGTCGTGCCCGGAGAATTTTTCGCCAGCAATGGCTCGACCGACATAGAGGACTTCCACCGGGTAGCCCGGCAATTCACTCCCAGCAGACCCACCCTCTCATCGCCCGTCCTACACCCCGCAAGGACTGGATACAGCTGTGTTTGTTTTCTCCGTGATGATGCCCATCGCCAGTCACTATCCTGCCCTTACAAAGGTCTATCCACCTACACGAGATCCTGACGTCATTCTCCCAGGATCGTCGAGCTGTAGTCCTTTTTTCCTCGATAGGGGGGAGGCATTGTGGCGGACGCCACAATCGCCTCGGCACCAGCGCAGCCTCGCTTGGCATAGTTGCCTACACACCGAATCAGCCAGCATTCAAGCAGGCAACAGCCGCCTGCCGAGGTCGGCGGCGCTGGATCGCCGCGACGCGGGAGATTAGGATGCAGCCGTCGGCCAATCAGCATACTCTACCTCGGGCTACCCGGCCATGCTACCTTTCCCTTATTGTATTTATACCATGTTTCTTGCCGAATATAAATAGACTTCTCTGTCCTCCTGTCTGCTCAGAGCCTAAGGTTCTCCATTACCTCGCCCTAGGCCTCGCCACAAGGAGCAAGCTCATTGGAGTCAACATAAGTTATCACTAGCCCAGGCAAGGCTTTACCTATCGGACTTATCAATCTGCCATCCCAAAAGCTCTTCTATGAGCACTAGTCTACAGTTACTAGTCCAGCATTCCTACCACACCTGTACATGCACATGTCTTTTGTTACTTTCTGCTTGCTTAATTTGTTGCTATAGGGACGGTCATCAAAACAAGTTGCACAACACTGGCGGGCAAAAGATCAACAATGGCCGCTGAATCAGCTGTGAGAACGATGTCAGCCTACTACAAATCTCTCGATTTAGTTGCTAAAAACGTCATGATGAAAAACTTAAGTATTCTAGAAGTACAGAAAGCTTACCAGATCCTTTCTCCCTCTCTGATGGCTGGTCTGAAAGCCACAGTGGTTGGCCCATGTTAGTTTTGGTGATATTTATCTCTACCTAATACACACGCCGGGTAGTTGCACAGAATAGGAGTTGAAAGCCTACAAATCACTCGAAGCTTTTAAGTATTTTAAGTTTTAAAACAAAACAGGAATTTGGAATTTGGTATTCAACATAAGGAAAAATCAGATACAGCTATCTGTATTTGCTGGGCCATACTAATTGTTTGGTTGACCTACATTTATACAAACACCTGGTGTTTACACATGAATTAAATTAAAGGCCTACAAATCTCTGGAAGGGTACAAGTAAGTACTCAATACTGCTTATAATAAGATTAAATTATCCTGAACTTGTGGAATTCTTTCTTGCTCGCTCATTGCCTTTTAGGCCTGGTTTTTCGAAAAGTTGCTCAAAACAGAGTTTTATCAATATTTTTCGGACGTTATAGCCAGACTTTTCTAAAAGGTTAAATTTACACTCCCCCGCAATACTCATCATGATACCTTGAAAAGATTTAAGCAAATTTCCTGAAGTTGTTGAGAGGGCAGTTAGATTTACCATCTTCATTTTGTTCCCATTTAATGTTACGACCTTTGTTCAGGGGAAGTTTTAAAATAAAATTAACTGAAACTTAAAGTGAAAGAAGATACTAACCACGGGGAAAAACATCCCCTAGAAAGAGTTATGACGATATAACATATCCGTTTAAATTTCAGAATATTTTTTTAAAATTAGCTGTCGTACGTACCATTAGCACAAACTCTTGCATCACTCCCAGGTGCAGAATCAAAGTTCTTGCGATTGATAACCAAAGCCGCCTACTCTCAGGGTCTTTCGGAAAACAATTAAAACTCAAAGTTGAACCTTTTTGTTATCCATTTGCACATCCAATAATAATGCAACTGCTTACCATATCGAAGTCTCTAAGAAAAGGGTGAAAAAGGATGCGAATCTTATACAAATCGAGAAAAAAGGGACGATGTCCACAAGAGACCAATACTTAATAACGAAGTTCGTGACAGCTCTAGTGACGTCACGATGACCGTCCCTGTATTACTTATGGTTTGTTATTTGCTTAGCTTTTTAAATCTGTATATAGATAAAAAAAAATTGTTTTATATCTGTTTTTCTGTGACCTTTTTAAGCCCTGGTTGCATGATAATTGATAATCCGTTAATCATTTATTACTATTACACACACATAAAAATAGATAGATATGAATAGATGTACATATATATATATATATATATATATATATATATATATATATATATATATATATATATATATATATACATACAAATAAATATATATATAGATACATATAAATAAATATATATACACACGCATACAACACACGCACGCACACACACGCACGCACACACACACACACACACACACACACACACACACACACACACACACACACACACACACACACACACACACACACACACACACACACACACACACACACGTATATGTATATATTTATACACACAAACACACACACACAGGTGTATATTTATGTTTTTTAAGTGTGCATCTTCTATAGCTAAAACAAAATACATGTTTTTTATTAAGTTAACATGAACCCTGTTGCAGCCAAAAGAACACCTTTGAAGAAGTTACGAGACCTTGTAGATCTCTGGTTCAAAGGTTAGTGAAGACCTTAATGATTGAAATCCTTCCTGAGGAGTGGGGGAAAGAAGAGGCTATACACCTGCTGATTAACTTCATCTGTGGGATTTCGGGAAAGAAAAAATATATATTATTGATGTTGCCCCTAACGTTGTTTTTTCCTCCAAAACGTAAGTTACAAAAGCTTCTTGATCCCCAGTTCAAAGATCAATGAAGGCTTTTTACATGGATATACTTCCTGAATTATCTGAGGAAGAGGATAGTATATACCTGATGATTAACTTCATCTACGGGATTTCGGGAAAGAGGGAAAATATTATTGTTGAGATATCTGTTAACATTGGCGTTTTTATTGACATTGTTTTCAGTATCATCCTTAATAAAACTTTTATTATTTTTTTATTGTCTTGCTTAAAGTTATTGCCATGAATGTTATGGGTATATCACTATTACTACTACCACAACTACTACTACTACTACCGGTTCTATTGATATATGATTTATTGTTATTTTTATTATAATCTTCATTTTCTTTATTATGATTATTATAGTAATTGTTGTTGTTATCATTAATATGATTGTTTTTATTTTATTTTTATTGTTATTACTATCATTATTGTTATTATTATTACCATTACTGTCATTACTGCTATTATCATTATAATTATTAGTATAATCATAATTTTCTTTATCCTTATTGTTATGATAATTATTATCATCAATCTTTTCATTATCATTATTATTATTATGATTATTATTATTGTTATTATTGCTATGACCATTATTATTATCCTTAATGTAGTTATTATCACATCTTTTGTCATTATTTCCTTTACATCATTATAATGCTTGGTATTATTGATACTATTATTGCTTTTTTTTATGATGTTTGGTGTTGTCATTAATATCATCATTGTTATTATCCTTCGTATTGTTATTACCTGCAATAAAGAAGGTTATGTTTTGGTTAGTCTTTTCGTTGGTTAGTTGGTTATCAGCATAACTCAAAAAGTTATGAAGAGAAAAGATTTGTAGGATTTCTTCACGAGAGGATGTGTCTTAGCCCGTTAGATGTCATCAATGGTGATCAGGATAAGGTAAGGTAACCGGATTTTTTTTTTTTTAGCAGAGTTGTGTCTTTTAAAGGATTCATTAGCATTACGAAACAGGAAGACTCGGACGTCACCAGTAATGTAGTTATTCGAGTGTTAATATTTTGCCCCTCTTGCTTTGGCGAAGGTATGCGCTCTCGAGTGCTTCTAATTATCATTATTATTATCAGTGTTATTATTAATGTTAATTGTATTACAATTGTTATCAATATTATCATCAGTATTACTATTATTATCATAATTATCATTATCATTATTGTCATTATTATTATTGTCATTGCTGTTCTTGCTGTTCTCGCTGCAGTTATGATTGTTATTACTGTTATTATCTTTATAATATTAATATCAATTGTAATGATGATTATTATCATTATTATTCTTGTTATTACCATTATTGCTATTATTGTCTTTATCATCACTCTTATTATTATTGTTATCAGAATTACCTTTTTTCATTATCGATATTGTTATCGTTATCATTATCATTATTATTAATATTATTATTGTTATTACCATTAGCATCATTATTTTTCATCATTACTATTATTATTATCATCATCAATATCATAAAAATTACTCTAATCATTTTTATGTTCATTATCATTATTATCATTATCATTACTATCATTATTTTTCCTGATTTTATTGCCGTAATAATCATGATATATTTTTAGACCTTTACGTAGTTTTTTTTTTACTATGTAATTATAAACCCAATATTTTCACATTCAGTAATACTCTCACCCTTTCTCTCTCCTTTTTTCGTTGATTAAAAAAATCAACACAAGTAAAGTAAATTAACATGTGAAAAAAGTGTAATACCTCTATGATTAGGGAATCCAATAAGTTTGTGTAATTAATTTTGCTTTTTTTCAGGTAATTAGCTAAGACTGGGGGAAATGGCTTCAAAAACAACAACAGCAACAAAAGAACTCGACTATGTTTATTAACTGGAGTGTATAATTAATAATGATCCTGTCCATCTTCCTAATTTGTCTAATGAATTACAAAGTCAGGGCGACCCGTACCCTCCCCCCTCCTCCTCCCTCCTCCCTCCTCCTCCCCTTAAGAACAATATACCTGAAGTATTGCAAATGACTTGCGTGATGGTTCCGGCTAGTTAAGTGCAATTAAGTCCTTTCAAACGGTGTGATTGGTGATGTTGTAAGGCTATTGTTCAGGTTCATGCAACTTGTTAAGCTCGTTCCCACACCAAGTTAGAGGGAGAGATACATGGAGATACATAAGGACACTCTATCATTAGCCAGAGGAGTGTTGCAGAGAGGTTTATAGCCGAGGGGAAAGGATGGTTTATAATTAACGTAAGTGGGTGTGGAATAATGCCCTGGCCTGGTTTCAGTGGGTGTGGGCTAGCATGTGAGACAGACAGATGGATCTGGAGAGAGAGAGAAAAAGAAAGAAAGAGAGGGGGTGGGAATGGGATTGAGATGGAGAGAAAGACGCACAGTCAAAAAAAAAAAAAAAAAAAAAAAATCCGACACAAACACAGACAAACAAAACAATAATTATATAGAAGAACAGTTCAAAAACACACATACACTCTCATTCACACAAACACACATACACAAACACACACACACACACATATATATATATGTATACATGTATATATATACAAATATACATATACACACAAACACTCACACACACACACGCATATATATATGTGTGTGTGTGTGTGCGTGTGTGTGTGTGTGTGTGTGTGTTATATATTATATATATATATATATATATATATATATATATATATATATATATATATATATATATATATATATATATATATATATATATATATATATATATATATATATATATATGTATATATATATATATATATATATATATATATATATATATATTATATATATATATATATATATATATATATATATATATATATATATATATATATATATATATAATATATATATATATATATATATATATATATATATATATATATATATATATGTATTTATATATATATAGAGAGAGGGATAGATAGATATAGATATATAGACACACACACACACACACACACACACACACACACACACACACACACACACACACACACACAACACGTGTGTGTGTGTGTGTGTGTGTGTGTGTGTGTGTGTGTGTGTGTGTATATATAAGCGTGTGTGTGCGTGTGTGTGTGTGTGTGTATGTATTCATATATATACACAGAGAAGCACACAAACACACACATTCACACACACATCCACACACATACTCGTCTATCTGTATATCTATCTATGTTTATAATGTACAACACTCTATGATATCATATATGATTCATTTATGATAAAATATACTATAAACAAATGAATACATTAGAGAGAGAAAGACCAGAGTCATACATTACATTAGTATAAGGACAGGCAGGGGTGCTTTATCCTGTATCAAGGGTAGCGTGTGGCTTTTATGATGTATGGAATAACATGCCACCCCAGTTGGGTCATGAGAGCTAATGGCGTGGGGGTCATGACCTGTTTACG
>NW_020869805.1:0-5000 GCF_003789085.1 Penaeus vannamei | reverse complement strand
CTGTCTCTACGGAGTTGTGACGGTGTGCTGGGTTTCTCCGGGGGCTACATTCGTCGCGGAGGAAAATGCAGTGTCTCAGCGATGATCTGTTACGAATACACAAATAGAACCTGCCCTGTGTGGCACAATAACTACGGTGCCCTTGTGGTTAGTCTCGCACCTACACTCGAGCAGCATTTTTCTTGTAGGCAAATGTTGGTGTGGTGCAGTAATACACATACCCTAAATGCCCGTCAACACTGAAAGGATCTTACTGTTGGTGCTTTGCCTGTCAACTTGTCGGTTATTTCTTTAGTGAGACTCGTAAACACTCACACTCGAGACGGTAAAGTCAGATAAATGTAAGTTAGCTAGTTGGTGCTCGTTGAACCGTCGGCAGCCCTACATCACTGGCCCGGCCTACCTAATGGTCACATATGTCCGGAGGTCCGTCGGCAGCATGATATTACTGTCCGAAGTGGCCTCCACTTATATCGTGTCAACGAATCATGCGGACAGCCTGAACTATCGCACTACGAGCCCCGCTTATAATGTGCTGTACATATATCAATCCACCACTGTCGGCGCATCATATATTTCTACCTATATAGTAGGCGTATATACTTTCTACTAAAATACACTGATTGTAAGGTATTTATTTAACTGCTGTTATAGTAATATTAAAGTATGGTTAACCCTATATTAACTAGAGTTGTATTTATCACTGTCTAATATCTGGCTACCTGATGTATAAGGTAATCTTATACACTTTATCTTAGGGATATAGAGTAGTGGATAGGGTATGACCTAACGATTAACGATAACAACAAGTGTAGAGAACTATGAATTTAGATAGCTAGATCTGAGAAACCAAATTGGATATCACATGTCTAATCTGCCATGTTCCTAACGTATAGATAGAATAGATCCTCATTTTCCGTTCTTATATGATTGAATTACGAGTCGGGTCGTATGGAATTAAATTACACCGTAATCATCACTTCAATAAAATTGAATTCTCCTGTCTAGCTTTCACGCATATGCGATCACGATTATTTCATGACACGAGTCTCGCTCAGACACAGGCGTCCTCTGGGGAAATGTTCTTAGAATAATACATGAATAAAAGCACTCGAATCCTAAGTATATTGTGAGTGAACTATTCGTTCATTAATAGTTTCTCTTCTCCGGCTGACGCTTGCTAGAGCGTTTTCGCGCACGCCGGAAACCTCGCCACGTCGCGTCCATAACAGCCGGTCGCGTTGACCGATCATTCCATCACGCAAGCGATATAGCTTCTGAGTGGCGAGGGCTAAGAGTGATTCAAAAGACATATTGCTTTAGACACTTGTGTTTAGAAAGGAGAATAAGACATGGAGACAGAAGCTGACGGAGGAGGAAGTAAAGTGTGTTCGTGGCGTCGTTTGCCCGCAGTCACCCGTCCTTCTGGTCGGCCGTTGCTGTGGCAGGTTCAGGAGGGTGTGCGATCCGACATGTATACGTAATCGGGCCTTATCCATGAATGTCGCGCGTTACAGGACTTTGCAGAATCTGTCGTCGAGTCACGTGGTGGCAGGGATGTTGTGTGAGTGAACGTCTGGCGGGGCACCCCTTCAGTAGAGATTATCGGGAGAGAGAGATAACGAGATAACGCAGTGAGTTATCTGGTCTGACAAAGCAGGCCCGTGAGGCGAGAGGACCAGTTATACGGAGAGCTGTAGCAGGGAGAGTGTTGCGCAGTGAGCGGGGAGGCGGGTATGAGCGAGCATGTGACAGCCTTAATAAACCCGTGTATGACACAGCCTTGCGTTGCTCAGACGGATCGCAGCAAGCAGCAGCTGGAGGTCGCTAGGATCATGTCCCGCCCGTGGGCACGGCGAGGGTCGGGAGCAGGGAGCAGGGAGCCATCGTTTCGAGGACTGATGACATAGACTAGGGCGCCAACACGCACCTCCGGGAGAACGCGGGGACGGGGGCTCCCGTCTCCAGCCCCCTCAAAGGTGGCGGTGCCAACTACACTCGTACGTGCCACAACCGCACTTCAGTCGCGACTCGACTGTTCGAAGTAGAGGACGAACTCCACTCAGCATTCTGTGTTGTGGTACAGTATGTGACGTGCCTGAGCCTGCACGATTGCGCTGGAAAGAGTAGAGTGGACAGTGAGATTTTTTGTTAATATCCCAGGAGTGAACAAAGTGAACGATGTTTGGCGCTCAGAACGAGAAAGGAGAGATGAGAAGGGAGAGTTGAAGAGAGGTGAGGTGACGCGAGGAGAGAGAACAGAGAGCAGCACTCGGAACCGCACGTGGTGTCTTTGGAGAAGCAGAGAACGCCGGAAACGGCGAACATGGTTGGTCGCCACCGCCGATCCGCATCGCTATGGAAGCCATGAACAACAACAACAATAACACCTTGAAGAAGAGGCCCGTGGGCAACGGCGACGTGGTGCTGAGGTCGGCCTCCTCCGTCGGTAGGGAAGACGTCGGCAGGAAGACTGTCGGCCGAAGGAGTATGGACAGCATCAGGAGGCTGAGCGGCGGTCATCGGCGGCCGGAGAGCATGAACGAGGGAATCATCTCCAGGAATAGTGACCCGCAGCGCCACCAGTGCCCTCCGCGAGAGAGCGAGAGACATGGCTGACGATCAAGAGCGAGAGTCATGCGGGCGAGAGACATTGGATAAGAGAGAGAGAAGAGGCGGCGACGGAGCTGAGAGAGAAATGGTTACTTTGCGACTTCAAGAGACAGACGGATACCTTCGGAGAGTTAATTCGAAAACAAAGAAACTAAAGCTATCACATTAAGAGTTATCGTGTATTCTTACATTTTGCACGCCTGCTCTGTGCTTTCTTCATTCTGTACAGTTAACGTCCGTCCACAAATGTCTAGCGAGCTGATTAATCTGATATTTGTTAAGTCAGATACGTATCCGCAGAAGCATAAAGTGTGCCAGGCGCCGGCAGCAGCTCCCCATTACGAGATAACAAACCTCAAAATAGCACCAGAAATGAAATTGTTGACCGAGTTAGCGCTTAGATGTATCAGGACCAAGTCCATTCTTACTGCCAGATAACAGCTTGACCAACGACATCTCATCGGGACCACGGCTCACTGTACAAGTCCAGCTCTCATCATCTTTTCATTATAGTACACAACGGCGCAAGGGCTGCGGACGCACTGTCTGAGCAGGAGCGATTAATGTCGCTCTCGGCCGCCAATCTGTCCTGCTAATTTTCCCGTCGGAGAGGCGGCTCTTTTCGTGCCTCGTATATGTGGCATTCGCATGCACAAATTATATAACGAATAGTCATCGATAAGACTTTAGCAGATCACATATTTTCGACGTTCGCTATACCAGATTACAGCGTTTATTAGCGCAATTACTTTGACAGCGTGCGAGTTCTATACCATACATGCTCTAGGAGTCGCATGAGTGTAGCTCAATATGGATCAGCCCGGTGAGCTGTAAGCTGTAGTCGACGAGGGAGAAAGAGCTAGAGAGAGAAAAAGAGAAATTGTGCATGAACAGAATAGATAAATATAACACTACTGAGAGCAATCCGTCAAAAGCGAAGTCTGTTGAAAATTAAAGTGAATTCTGTGCGATACGTGATGTACATAATCAAGTGCGACATGGGGAAATAACAATTCGTTCCGTCAATTACTCATTTCTTATGTCTTGCTTCTTGTCTCTCGGGTCTTATTTATTTTATGCTCTCTTCGTCAAGCGGTGCCGTGGTGTTTGGTCTTCAGGAAGGGCGTCACGGTGGATGTCATTCGGATCTTTCGGAGAGAGAGAAGAGATAATAATTCTTGTTGGGTAGGGGGGGCAGTGGGAGCGGGGGAGAGTGATCGTGTCGATAAGGGCAACAAAGATGCTATAAATTTACGGTTGTGCCGTGTTCTGTCGTTTATCAAGTGACTTTGCCTTATTTTGCCCGACCAATGCTCTCTGTTGGTGTTCACTATAGGTTATTCATCTCTCGGCATTAGTGTGTTGGCATTACTCGTAGATTTGAATGATAATAGCTGTTTATGTTTAGTTATATTCTGGTCATGACCTAGTTGTTGTTGATACTGTAATCGTCGGCAGTTTATGTGCTTACCTGTACTTGGTCTTTGTTTGCGTTCGATTTGTTATGATGTGATGGAATTGACATTACGCTTACGTAGTATCCAGCTCTGTCAGCGGAGACCCAACGCTTGGCGACGAACATCATCTTGGGGTCTTCAGGTCCTGGTGCTGAAACACGCGCTGTTTCACCGTTATAAGCTTCATCTCTACCATTGTCTTCACACCAGATATTGTATTTACATCCTGATTTGTATGAAGTTCTTGTACGTTTGTTCCTGTATCTGCATTGTAGTGTTATCATGCTTTTGTACTTAAAGCTCTGTTTGTGTTGGGATATGCGTTTGTTGTATTTATATACAGATGTGTTTGTCTTCTTGTATTTATCACACTATACATGATACAAACGCATAGATATATAGATATAGATATCATAAATATAGATACATGCACATATATTATAGATATCTTACGTCCAAGTTTGGTTGTGTGTGTGCTGGCATTGCATTTACCTTATATACATTATTAGATACCCAAATCATACATATTATTACATAAACTGTTCCTGGATATATGTACTGTAATGTAGCTACAGACTCTTGTTCTTAGAAGAAAGAAAAATGAAAGAAAACAGAGCAAGCAAATGCCCAACGCAGCAGGAAAGGGCTATATATATCCTCTACAAAACGGACCAAAATAGCACGAGTGGCAATTAACATTTATTGCCTTTTGTGGGTGTAATTATATTTATTTTGCGTGACACTAAGCCGGAAAACCTGTATTCATTATGAGATTTTTATTGACAATATGGCAACCTTGCTTGCCATGGTTGACTTATGATTCATCGTTTTTGACATCATCCACTCGCACATAAGATATTCCACCCATGGCACTAACGCACACTCGACATGAACATGATATTATAAAGTATTGGAAGTGTACTATCTACC
>NW_020869804.1:1201816-1238741 GCF_003789085.1 Penaeus vannamei | reverse complement strand
TTGTTGTGGAGAAATGATACACTCACACCGCGTCAGACGAATTCGAAGAAATTGTATTTCCTGTTGTGAAAAAACATTTTTTGACAGTCTCTGGGAGGGTATGTCGCTCTGTAACTAATACAGAATCGACATAGAGGGGTACACCTGCCTTCATTATTTGGAGAATGATTGGGGCTCACCTGACCTGTTTACATGGAGAATTGTGGTAAATTTTTCAATTATGACAATTGGGACTTTCCAGACAATATTTAAATCATCAAATTTATTCTCATGTGATGAGAATAAATCTGATGATCATTTCTGTTGCAATCACAGCCGACGATCTTGATGTGTTAAGTCCTGTTAGCAGAGTAGGGCATGAAGTATATCAGGGAAATTATGGGGTAAAACAGGCTTAAATAAGAATAACAGCGAACAGAAACGTGTAAAACTAGCACAAAAAACGCTAAAAATCGGCTAATGAAACTCTGGACATGCCTGCCACCTTTGAAAGTCTATGCACCGACACAGTACACTCCGTGACCTCACACGAAGAGGTCGTGTGGTGCCCTGCTCCGGTGCCCTCGCCCCTTACACATGGAACTCTGGTGTCATGTACGAGGAAATTGTTCATGAATCTTTAGGTGCGCATATACCTCGCAATTGAAACGTCATGAGAGTAGTGATGTGAACATGGCTATGTTTTAAATTCAATTGAATTCATTCCTCCGCCGAGTGCCAAGTACTGTGTTAGTGACCGTTGGAACTGAGTGCCCCGTTGTCCCGAGCGCCCCGTTGTCCCGAGCGCCATAATTCACCTGTCACGAGGCGGGCGAGCCAGGCGCGCCAGGCGCCGCGGTCACCACCCCGACGATGGGGGAAGCCGCAAAGTAACACTGAGGGGGAAGACTCGCGGGATAGCTGTCCCACCCCCCGGGCTGAAGAGTGCGCTTCAGCCTGTAATTCAGTGGATAGGACCGCTGAACCCATCGCCATGCAAGAGGCACAAAATGACGGTGATGCCCAGGTGGGTGACACCGCTGCTGACCAAGGAGGTGACGGCTTCACGTTAGTGGGCCAGAAAAAGAGAAAGAAAAGAGAGCCCACTAACTCCAGCAAGACGCCACTCGCACCGAGGAAAGACTACGTCCGTCTCGCCTTCCCTGAAGGCACCACGAAAGAGAAAAAATGAAATGGCTACAGGACCTTGGCACCCCCCTCTTCGAACCTGAGGGTAAACCCATTGACCTTGTGAGAGGGGACACGCTCTCCTCGCCATATATCTATGTCGCCCGCTCCCAGCAGAGCTATATAGAAAACCTTACCGGGGGACTTATTGGAGGTATTACCTTCAAATCATGCGATGAAAAGAAAGAAATCGGAAAAATATGACGAATATCTCGTCACACATTATAACAAGGACCTTGACCTTGATAATGCATATGCACTCGATGGAGTCCACAAGGCCATTCGAGTGTACAAGGATGGCCAACCATTAAACCGAATCCGCATCGTATGGAAAGGAGAGCAACCCCCTCCAAGTACATACAATTTCTTCGGAAAATACATGCCCACCAGCCACGTGCGGCCGTGGGAGGACCCCCGTCATATGCTACAACTGCATGGGAAGCGGCCATGTAGCTAAGTATTGCAAGGATAAGGCACGCTGCGCAGCATGTGGCGAGCAACACAGTGCCAAGGAGTGTCCTCGCAGTGCTGCAGGGCGAGAGCCTGCTGCAGATGCACCGAGCTTCGTCCCATCCTGCTTCAGGTGTGGGAAGGCAGGTGTCACTGCCTGGCACTGGGGGTGCACAGCCCTCCCTGCTCTGGCACCTCCCCCCCTCCTCCTGTGGCCGCAGCACCGACCGCGAGTGCCCAGCGCGGCCCTCCCTGCCCTGGCCCCTCCCCCCACCCACTGTGGCCCCGCACCGACCGCGAGTGACCAGCGCGGCCCTCCTAACCCAACCCGCGGCCAGCGTGCCGGGGGAGTGCCCAGCCGTGCCGTGTGTGACGTCACCAGCCGCAGAGACTTCCCGGGGCTGTCGGCGAGTGGGGAAGCAGAGGTAGCCGAACTGCGCGACACGGTTGCGTTGTTGAAGGAGCAGGTTGACAAGATGATGCTAATCATCACAGAGCTCAAGACCGCGACCCCCCTCCCCCCAGGCGCCCGCCGAGGCGGCCGTCCCTCACCCTCGGGCAGGATGACCGCAGGCCTGGCCGGGGAATCCCCGCAAAACCATGTGGAAGAAGTGACGTCACGCCAGCTGACCATAGTGACATAAATGTGCAGGAGCTTTTAAAGGAAATCAAAGCTCTGAGACAAGGAAACAATAACTTGAGACAGGACAAGGAAAAAATGAACAGGGACTGTCATTGCCGAGACACTAGTGCTGCTATTAGTGTTAAAGAAACGAGTGAGCAGATACGATGTCATGACATCAGTGCTGATAACCAGAGTGGGCGTGTCAGCGCTGACAGCAGCGACGAACACTACCACGATCCCTGCAGCACCGAGTCAGACAGAGGAGTCCAGTGACGTCACCAGCCCCAGGTACACCCGGCACAACAACCAGGGGACTACTGTGCTAAGAAGTGGGACAAAGCTAAGACCTAATATTTGACATGGTTAAAAGTACTTTTAAGCTTAGGACAATCATCTGTAATAGAATGTACATTATTCACGAAGTTATAATGTTTCTTATGTGAACCTAAATTCCGTAATATCAATGGATATAAGCGCATGAAGTACAGATTACATAATAATACACTACTCACATATGGATAGACACACAATTAAATTCATATCATGGAATATGCGTAGTATTAAACCTAGGCTGAGTGACCTAGAGTTTTATATTCGTAAATATAATATTGATGTGATTTGCGTGCAAGAACCTTTTGCTGCTGCTAAAATGAAAATTGCACCTTCAATTAAGGGATATCATTCTTATGTGAATACAGCCATGACTGGATTGTTGACATATGTGAAGGTAACATTGCCACATAAATTAGTTAAAAAAAATCCGAGAGAACACTGATGTTCAATTTCATCATTTAAAAATTCAGACTGCCTCTGGGTATTTTTCACTATATAATATATATGCCAGATCGTCAAAATTTCTGGCTGTTTTCTTTACCCAATTTTCACAACCAAGGCACGTTATGCATGGGCGACCTTAATGCAAGGCACCCACACTTTGGAGACAGCCAGCGTAATAGTAATGGGGAAGAATTCAAACATTTCATTAATAGTAGATCACTAACAGTATATGACACAGAAATAGAAACTCATTTGGGAGGTGGCAGGTTAGATTACGTATTTTGGCAAAAATCTAGTTCATGGTAATGTCTGTACTTCACTGGTACGAGAATTAGTTAGTGACCACTTTGCAATCCGAACTGACTATACTGTTGACAGCAACTCAGCCCCTAAACACCTAGGCTTAGAATAATCATCCCACCGGGCCTGGAGCATCACTTCAAGGCACGTGTCTTTGATTGGTACAACACATATGAAGTAACAACAGTTGAAAATTTCTCTCAGGATTTAATCAAAGTTGTCACTGACTACTATAACACATGGGTCTGTTCACGAAAACTCTCGAAGAAAAAGAGCCCCCAAGCCCCCATGCTCCGAGGTGGATCAATGACCCAATTCTAGCCAAGGAACATCAACGAGTTCAGGAGCTTGCCAATTGCTATAATGATAACAAGACGTCAGACAATCTTATTCAGTTTCTTAAAGCCAATAAAGAATTCAGAGAACTAAAAACTGAGATTCGTAGTAAACACTGGGAACAATTTTTGCAAAGCATCAATAGTCAAACTTCCATGGCTGATGTATGGAGAAAGATTAATAGGCTGACAGGTAAAGCTCCCACAACACCGCAGTTTCACAGCCCACAAGAACAGGCTAATATGCTACTGGAGCAGTGGGCTGAAAACTCTCAGCTGAGCTCACTTCCACAAGGGATAAAAGACCATCTCGACAAGTCAAAAATAGATAGGAAATTCAATATAGCAGTAGCCTGTGCTGCTATTGACCCATCCGACTTTGCCGAAATAACCGAGTGGGAACTGAGAAATGCCCTTGTGAAAGGCAAGGCAACAGCCCCTGGAGAGGATGGCATTACTTACAGTGTTCTTCGCCTCATTGCGCAGGTGCCAGGCAACCCACTCTTACACCTGTATAGACTCAGCCTATCACAAGGAATCCTCCCAAGCTCCTGGACTAAAAGTTTAATCATCCCTATACCCAAATCCAACACTGACAAATACAGACCAATTTCCTTGACCTCTTGTCTGTGCAAAGTACTTGAGAGAATAATTTTGAACAGACTCGTGTACCGTATACATGCTAAGTTATCCCCCAGACTGTATGGATTTCTCCCAGGATGTAGCAGTCAGCATTGTTTTGCAGAATACTTAACAAACTCAATACCAGGCATGCAAACCGTATTTCTTGATCTTCAATCTGCCTTTGATATTGCAAACAGAAAAATGATCCTTGAGCAACTAGCTACCTTTGGTATTCAGGGAAAACTGTTAACATGGATTCAAATGTATCTATCCAATCGATCGGCTCAGGTTTTCTTCAGGGGTGTTAAGAGTATTCATGCAAAAGTGTTTGAACTCGGCACACCTCAGGGAGGCGTACTTAGTCCCATGCTATATAACATCCTAATGCATAGATTACTAGGCGATATACCACTTGAGGGCAGTGACTCCATTATTTGCTATGCCGATGATATTTGCATTAAATCCTCATCCGAGGAGAGAATGCAACAGATCCTTGATGTGCTTTCAGCAAGGGCTACAGAGTGTGGCTTGATAATATCGACTGAAAAAACCAAGGCACTTAACCCTAAAACAATCCCTCTGCCAAGGTTTCACATCAATGACGTTGAGCTAGATCTCTGTCACCAATACAAATATCTCGGAGTGGCTGTTAATGATGCAGAGTTCATACAAAACCTGAAGAAAAGGCTGTGGGAACGTCTGAAGCCACTTAGGACACTTGTCGGCAAAGACCATGGTATTAATGTCAATATTGCTAGACTCTTTTACCTGTCATACATACGGTCGGTCATAGATTATCATGCATTGCACCTAGTATTATACAAGGAATCAGAGTTGGCTAGTTTAGAAATTGTACAAAATGAGGCCATGAGGCTTATTCTCGGCGCCCTAAGACAACGAGGATTGTGAATATGAGATCAGAACTTTAATTTGCCGTCTGTCTATGAAAGAATATTATACATAAACACCACTTTTAGCGTCAAAGCAATAAGAGAACCCCTCTATTGTACAGAGTTCCAAAGACAACTAAAACATAGAATAGTGGAGCTAACTTTGAATGGCAACATCGATTCAAATTTAAATCCATGGCAACAAGTAACATGTAAGCACTTGTCTCAGCTGAACATATCCATAACTAAGACCCTACATGGACGTTCTGCTCCACCGTGGAAAATGTCGGACCTAAGTGTATTTTATACGACTGCCCCCCAAAACGACAGTGTCCCCCTGCTGTACTTAAGCAGTATGCTTTAGCAATCATCAGTGAGCACCTTGAAACTATGCCCAATGCGTATGAATGCTACACTGATGGATCCTTGCAGTCTGGGAGTAGAGAAGGATGCGCTTTTGTCGTATATAAAAACAATATTTTGCAGCACCAGGATTGTAGGCGGGTTCATGACTGGGCTAGCACTACGCAAACTGAGTTGGCAGGAATGCTCATAGCCACCGAATTTCTATTAAGTCAAGGCTCAGGAGTCATTTTCTGCGACTCACAGAGTGCTCTCCAGGCACTGAACACACTAGACAAAGGTGCAGGAAATATTGCAAATGACATAAGGATAAATGTGTATCGTGCAAAAGAACGAGGCCATGATATACGTTTTGTGTGGATACCATCGCATGTTGGAATCCCCAGGCATGATCATGCTGACCGCCTAGCAAAATCAGCATGTGACAAGCAAAGTGTTGATATAGATCTTGGAGTACCTCTTGCTAGGATTTCACACATAATTAAAACTTCCTTCAAAGAGGACTTGTCTGACTTGATTATTTCTCAACGGCCTGAAAGCTGCAGCATAAAGCACTATGACAGGTTTATGCAAGATGTTTTCATCTATGGTTTATACAAAACAAGAACAAGACAGTGTGATATTGTGACCGCAAGAATCAGGCTGGGATATAGATTGTACTGGCAGGTCAGTACAGCCTGTAATGTTGAAGAAACGAAGTGTAAATTATGCAATGAAGAATATAAGCGAACACTTGTACATTATATCTCAGAGTGCCATGTAATACAGCCTTTCAGACCACCTAGCATGAGGTATGGAGAACTATGTAACTACTTCATATCATCTGATGTCTTGGAAGATATAATTATGTTATATCCTAAATTTGGAATGTAGTATCACATGACCACATATCAAATGTTACA
This sequence comes from Penaeus vannamei, assembly GCF_003789085.1. Lineage (NCBI taxonomy): Eukaryota > Metazoa > Arthropoda > Malacostraca > Decapoda > Penaeidae > Penaeus > Penaeus vannamei. The sequence goes on along the minus strand of NW_020869804.1, from coordinate 1,232,308 downwards.
TTGCCTTTCCACGTCCAAGCCGTATGCCGGCTTGACAGATGAGTAGATAAATTACTGATCGTTCTTTTCCTTTAAAATGATATATTTTAGACCGTAATAATTTTATGATATAGATTTATTCTGTAATACTATTATATAATGCTTTGACCATGTATCAAATGTACTACAGCTTGCCCACGCCTGTGCAGTTAGCCAGGGTGGTAAATAAAGGACTAAACTAAACTAAACTATGCACCGACGTGCCATAGTTCGAAAAACTCTATGGGAATCTAACCCATCTTTTGGCAAAATCTATGGGATTTCACACCTTCCAAACCCAAAAAAACGTCCTAACCAATTTACGGTGTCGTGACTAGGCGTTGCTCTTCGGGCACTGGCCGAGGGGTGGGTTGATGGGGGGCAAGCCCCCCAACACCCCCCGGAATGCATTCTCACCACCTCGGTATATACAGCAAGATAGAACTACATCCATACTGTAAACAATAAACCAAATACGGTAATTTGCTATATTACGTCCGCCACTCCGACATCGACGATTTTGGTAACGTTGGAATCCTCTCTATACAATGCAAATATATAGATTTTATTGCGTGGAATCCCCCCTATAGCGACAAACTAGGCCCTGATAGCAGGGGCGACGATGTCGGAGCGGAGGATGTAATATAGAAATTACCTTAATAATATAACCCACAGTGAAAATAACAATGGTTATTCACATGACTTAACATCGCAGGGGGCTGACACCCCCCACCCCTCGCCATTTGCAATATTTCTGAAAATGTCATGTTTTCTTTGCAATACTTTCAACCAACGTGGAAGCATTAATATTTTAATCCATTATTTAATTCTATTTCTACTAACATTTCCTCTCTCCCTTTTATGCTTATACATTTTAAGTATTGTTCTTTGTAATGTATATATTTTATGATTTATAATTTCGTTATCATAGCAGATTCACTGTCAACAATGTAACGTTACTGCCTCTTTATATTAATTACCTCCCATGTTGGAACAACACAATGTTTATCACTTGAACACTTTACGGTAAGCTCTTGACGTGGATGGACCTAACAATTATTGTGTGCAGTGTGACATGTGGTAAGTTAAAGATATTTGTTTAAATGTTTGTTTTATATTTATATTTGTTTTAAAGACAATTGAAAAAAGTGTATATTTTATCATAGTTGATAAATAGTGTTATTCAAAATTATTTTTTATGGTAGGTACTGGCAATTCGTGGAGGAATATGCCGGACGCATGCCCTCATATCGGTAGCCCTTAAATACCCCAAATGCGACGGCGGCTGACGATTTTATAATATATATTCATGTAGATGCGACAAACCCCCCCCCCGAAATGATAATAGAAAAGATGCAATTCCACTTCACTGGGTACTTTGCCAAGCACATTAAAAATGGTGTATCCGGCAGAGAATAAAAGATTCCATCAGTTCTTCCACGCCGCATCTCGTCTGTACACTGACGGTATGAGTTGTATATTGTTTAATAATTTTTAAAATAAATTGACATCTTGCGAATAAGTGGAGGGGTGAGAATTAATTTGATATTTTGTTTTCGTTATTTTGGTTTGCATGATAACATTTTATATTTGTGAAAAATTTGTATCGGATATCGAGTTTGTGCGCATTGTGTGTTGTGCTTGTTTACTTGTTTACTCTAGCGGTGTTTCATTCGCTGTCCGTCGGACAAAGTTTGACTTTATTATTATTATTATTATTATTATTATTATTTTTTTTTTTTTAATTATACAGGCTTTCTGTTGTTGCCGGGACATAAATTTTTGCTGGTCTTTCATATAATTACACTTTTCATCGGTTTAAATGGTATTTATTATATTTGGACATTTACAAATGGAACTTCGTGCACTCGATTACCCCCCTTTTGGAGGGGGAGGGGGTCCCCCTCCCTTTGGAACTTAGTCTCTGCGAAGGTGTGTCGCAATTGGTAACAATCACACAGCTCTATCTTGCTGTACATACCGAGGTGAAGAGAATGTGTCCTGGGGGGTGGAGTCCCCCATCAACCCTCCCCTAGGGGAGTGCCTGAAGGGCACGCCTAGCCATGGCAACCTAAATGGTTATTATAGGCTGGTTTATTGGTCAATATGTTTTTGGAGGATTTGTAACGTGAATTCCCGTAGGTTAGTTTAGTTTAGTCCTTTATTTACCACCCTGGCTAACTGCGCAGGCGTGGGCAAGCTGTGGTATATTTGATTCATGGTCAAAACATTATATAATAGTATTACAGAATAAATCTATATCATAAAATTATTACGGTCTAAAATATATCATTTTAAAGGAAAAGAACGATCAGTAATTTATCTACTCATCTGTCAAGCCGGCATACGGCTTGGACGTGGAAAGGCAATGTAACATTTGATATGTGGTCATGTGATACTACATTCCAAATTTAGGATATAACATAATTATATCTTCCAAGACATCAGATGATATGAAGTAGTTACATATTTCTCCATACCTCATGCTAGGTGGTCTGAAAGGCTGTATTACATGGCACTCTGAGATATAATGTACAAGTGTTCGCTTATATTCTTCATTGCATAATTTACACTTCGTTTCTTCAACATTACAGGCTGTACTGACCTGCCAGTACAATCTATATCCCAGCTTGATTCTTGCGGTCACAATATCACACTGTCTTGTTCTTGTTTTGTATAAACCATAGATGAATACATCTTGCATAAACCGGTCATAGTGCTTTATGCTACAGCTTTCATGCCATTGAGAAATAATCAAGTCAGACAAGTCCTCTTTGAAGAAGTTTTGATTATGTGTGAAATCCTAGCAAGAGGTACTCCAAGATCTATATCCACACTTTGCTTGTCACATGCTGATTTTGCTAGGCGGTCAGCATGATCATGCCTGAGGATTCCAACATGCGATGGTATCCACACAAAATGTATATCATGGCCTCGTTCTTTTGCACGATACACATTTATCCTTATGTCATTTGCAATATTTCCTGCACCTTTGTCTAGCGTGTTCAAAGCCTGGAGAGCTCTGTGAGTCGCAGAAAATTACCTGAGGCTTGATTTAATAGAAATTCAGTGGCTATGAGCATTCCTGCCAACTCAGTTTGCGTAGTGCTAGCCCAGTCATGAACCCGCCTACAATCCTGGTGCTGCAAAATATTGTTTTTATATACGACAAAAGCGCATCCTTCTCTACTCCCAGACTGTAAGGATCCATCGGTGTAACATTCATACGTATTGGGCATAGTTTCAAAGTGCTCATTGATAATTGCTAAAGCATATACTGCTTAAGTACAGCAGGGGGACACTGTCGTTTTGGGGGGCAGTCGTATAAAATACACTTAGGTCTGACATTTTCCACGGTGGAGCAGAACGTCCATGTAGGGTCTTAGTTATGGATATGTTCAGCTGAGACAAGTGCTTACATGTTACTTGTTGCCATGGATTTGAGTTTGAATCGATGTTGCCATTCAAAGTTAGCTCCACTGTTCTATGTTTAAGTTGTCTTTAGAGATCTGTACAATAGAGGGGTTCTCTTATTGCTTTGACACTAAATGTGGTGTTTATGTATAATATTCTTTCATAGACAGACGGCAAATTAAGTTGTTCACATATTCACAATCCTCGTTTTAGGGGCACCGAGAATAAGCCTCATGGCCTCATTTTGTACAATTTCTAAACTAGCTAACTCTGATTCCTTGTATAATACTAGGTGCAATGCATGATAATCTATGACCGACCGTATGTATGACAGGTAAAAGAGTCTAGCAATATTGACATTAATACCATGGTCTTTGCCGACAAGTGTCCTAAGTGGCTTCAGCCGTTCCCACAGCGTTTTCTTTAGGTTTTGTATGAACTCTGGATCATTAACAGCCACTCCGAGATATTTGTATTGGTGACAGAGATCTAGCTCAATGTCATTGATGTGAAACCTTGGCAGAGGGATTGTTTTAGGGTTAAGTGCCTTGGTTTTTTCAGTCGATATGATCAAGCCACACTGTTGCCCTTGCTGAAAGCACATCAAGGATCTGTTGCATTCTCTCCTCGGATGAGGATTTAATGCAAGTATCGCCATAGCAAATAATGGAGTCATTGCCCTCAAGTGGTATATCGCCTAGTAATCTATGCATTAGGATGTTAAATAGCATGGGACTAAGTACGCCTCCCTGAGGTGTGCCGAGTTTAAACACTTGTATGAGTACTCTTAACACCCCTGAAAAAAACCTGAGCTGATCGATTGGATAGATACATTTGAATCCATGTTAGCAGTTTTCCCTGAATACCAAAGCTAGCTAGTTGCTCAAGGATCATTTCTCTGTTTGCAATATCAAAGGCAGATTGAAGATCAAGAAATACGGTTCGCATGCCTGATATTGAGTTTAAGTATTCTGCAAAACATTGCTGACTGCTACGTCTTGGGAGAAATCCATACAGTCTGGGGGATAACTTAGCATGTATACGGTACACGAGTCTGTTCAGAATTATTCTCTCAAGTACTTTGCACAGACAGGAAGGTCTGTATTTGTCAGTTTTGGATTTGGGTATAGGGATGATTAAACTTTTAGTCCAGGAGCTTGGGAGGATTCCTTGTGATAGGCTGAGTCTATACAGGTGTAAGAGTGGGTTTCCTGGCACCTGCGCAAAGAGGCGAAGAATTTTTTAAATTCTGGCACGTCAGGCCGTAGAATTTCAAAGAGGGCAGTTACATCTGTAGAGTTTCATTGGCCAATTTTAAGCATTTTTTGTGCTACTTTGATAGTTTTTGATCTTTATTAGTCTTACCCCCATAATTTCCCTGATATACTGCATGCCCTCCCCTACCAATGGTACTGTCTAATCAGGATTGCCGTGGAGAAATGGTACTCAAGCTCCTGAACGCTTCATTCACAGAAAAAATGCTGAGAATCGAAGAAATCTTTGTATTTCCTGTAGTGTCAATGGCTTATGGTTCTTATAGTGGTTATTTCACTATCTTTGTTGTGCGTATGTGTGTATGGTGTGCGTATGAGGAGTAAGAGTGGTTCATTTGGTTTGCCTCCACCCGTTCGAACCACATGTTCGGACTGAAACACGCCACGTAACCATAGTCGGTGGTTGCCATTCTATGGTTAGTCACTCTATTCCGAGCTCCACACCTGTACACATTGTAAGTACATTCTTTTTTTATTTATCTTGCATATCTTTTGTGATTGGTGAATTCCTTAAGAAACTTTACTGAAAGTGACTACCGAAGTGATGGAAATAGTGATGAAATGAACATTATGTAACGTGAATTATTTGTTGCAGCCTCCATTTCATGTGTTCTTATTTGAGTGTTGCTGTTGATAGCTGCAGCCCGCTCCACCAGTGCTACCCTGGGCTTGAACCCTGGGAGATTACAAACTCAGCCTGGCCACCTCACTTCGTTCCGCCGACTCTACACCTGTTATACGGACGGAGTTTACACTTAAACCGATCACGGATTTACTTTGTATATGTGTGGAATTTTTGTGTATATATAGATGTTTAATATAATTGATGAAAGTGAAATATTTGTTTATTCTGCCCTGATAATCTATTCCCAGAGGATAAAAAGGTTAATTGCACATAAATGATAAAAGCAAAGAAACCACGGACATGTAGAAAGACAATTTTTTTGACTTAGTCTCTAGGTGGGTATGTCGCTCTGTAAAAATACAGAATCGACATAGAGGGGTACACCTGCCCTCATTATTTGGAGAATGGTTGGGGCTCACCTGACCTATTTACATGGAGAATTGTTGTGTGATCCATGTCGGAGAATGGGTTATGATTATAGTAGTACAAATATAAAGATTTACCAATGTATTAATGTTCATTTATCGTTAAAGCATTTACCAGTAATGATAGTAAAAGAAACAGTAATTTTTATTGCTGCCATCTGAAGGATTGTAATAGATGGCAAATTTCCTAATATACAAACCACTTCTGATGTCATCTGTTGTAAGTCGAGTAAAAAGAGAATCATGTTAGAATTTGCATTTATACATGCATTTCACTTGTGCAGTCGTCACTGTTCCGTAACTCAAATGGTACCAAATTGAAGGCATCCATAGAGATTGCTGTTACAATCCAAATAGACGGATTTCAGTGCAACATAAAAAAAAAAGAAAAAAAAAGGTAAGTGCTTCATGCTCAGGGTGGTGCGAAGCGATGGTGTGGTAGCCTAGATAGTGTTAAGTGCTTGCATGCCTTCTTTCTTGCAGCTGCCACCACTGGCTAGCCTATTGTGAAAAAGGGAGCAGCTATGCATAAGCCTCTCCATCATCAAGACTTCTGCAGTGCCTCCGTGTGGCCACCTATGGAAACTGGTACCTTGCGGTCCCAGGCTGAACTGTAGGAGATCTCGGAGCAGCAGAAGGCCCCAGAGGTACAGGGTCGTGGCCCACCGGTGTGTGGATACGCCCTAGCCTTGTACTTCTGTCCCTAAGCCCCCTGGGGTTAATGGGAGGATCGGGGAAGGTGGGCCTTGCCAGTCCTCTTCCCCCCAGAGCAACGTCTCATGTAATTGGTAATGCCTTCCTACCGGAAAGAGAGGCAGACTGCGGGCCCCGCGGGGAGGGCGGCTGCCGGGACGCAGGATGGGAACGAGAACTCATCACACCTGTGTTTTGGCAGCTGCCAGCCTGGAATGAAAAACCCAAGGGAACGCTACAGCGACAGCGAGTCAGGGGTCAAAACGAACCTCCCCCTGACTCGCTGTCGCTCCTCAAAGGCTGCCTGGCTTCGCACCTGCTGGACCCTCCGGGCGGCGTCTGTGATAGGAGCTTAGTTCCACACAGGCTGGCTGCCGGCGCTGGACCTTTCCTTCGAAGCCACGGCGCTCGCTCTGCGCGTCGCGCCACAGGGCGACCAGGGCGGCCATCGCCTCCTTCGCCGCTTCGACGCGGGCCTCCAACTCCGAATTCTGTGGGAGGGAAGCCTTCGCCTGCTTGTCGGCCTGCGGGTTCTGCAGCATGTCGGCGGGGGTGGTAGTGGTGGCATCCACCCAGAGTGACTGCCTGAGGGTGAACTTCAGGCGGGAAGTCGGTGGGGGGCTTAGAACATCCGCTCTGCGTTAAGATTATTGGTTGCCTCTACTATAGCGGGAACTGTGAAGACAGACTGCTCTCTCGGAGGTAAGACCTGGCAGCAGCACGATCAGTGTAGGTGGCTACACCTACTACTGGTTAGGCTGCAGCGACGGTCCCCATCTCCAGGGAGTTGCCATAGCTATCTCCAGTAGGCTCCAGCCATCGGTGGTAGTTACTCCAGTCGATGAGCGTATAATGGTATTGAGACTGAAGCTAGTATTTGGCTTCCTCTCTTATTGCTGTGTACGCTCTTGCCGATGTTTGTAAACTCGACGTGAAAAATGTTCTACGCCAAACTTGCATCTGTGGCAGACAGTTGTCCCGGCGGGATATTCGTTTTGTTCAGGGTGACTTCAATGTGGCATCTGGCTGTGATCAAGTTGGCTATGTCTGTTAGTCCTCATAGTTCAGGAGCTGATGCCGGCAGCAAGAATAAACTGAAATTGAGGATTTCTGGGACTTTGCAAGGTCCCAGAAATTGAGGATTTCTGGCTCCTGGTACTAATGCCCAGACCCATATCGTTGGACATGGTACAGCGATGCGGGTAATGCAACCAAGGAGATCGACCACATACTCATTAGCACTTGGAGAATCCTCCAGAACTGCAGGGTGTATAGGAGTGCCGAGTTCTGTGGTACTGACCATAGATTGAGTGTGGGACGTTCCAGTGATCACCCTAGGGTGTTTCATCTGGACAGGCTGGAGGGGTGCTTGGAGGTTTGCTGAGGCAATCCCTGGTCGTTTCACAGAATTACAGGACCGACCCTGTATTTCTATGGGACACCTTCGTGCGAAAAGCTTGATGCAGCCCCAGAGTCGATTGGTGAACGCCCAAGGACAATACAGAATTTTATCTCACAGGAGACACTGGAAGCCACAGATACTTGTCATATGGCTTGTCTGACAGGGGACCGGCATTGCACCGTTCTCGTGTGCGCAGAACTCAGTCTCTGAAGAAGGGACAAGGAACAGTTTATTAGAAGTCTTGCTAAGGAGGTCGAAGGCCATTTCTTAGTAAGTGACCTTTGGCCTGCATACCAAACCCTAAGAAAGCTGAACCCCAAGCCCTCTTCACAGGTGACGGCAGTTTGCTTAGTAAGTGGCCAGATCGTCTCAGATCCTGTTGCGGTGCGAGAGCTTTGGGCTGAGTATTTTGAGCAGTTGTATCAGGTTGACCCACCAACATTTAACTTGGATGCGGGTAGTGCCGTGATTCCGTTGCCAGACCCACACGTCAGTGAGGATCCACCCTCCCTAACTGAAATTAGGGGGGCGATCTCCAAGCTGTAGAGTGGCAAAGCAGCGGGTATTTGCGGCATCCCAGCTGAACTGTTAAAGGCTGGTGGTGAACCTATGGTGCATGGGTTGCAGGCTGTCCTGGCTGCCATCTGGCGGTCCGGTACCATTCCCCCTGACCTGTTGAGGGGTGTGGTCATCCCTCTCTGGAAGGGGAAGGGGGACCGATGGGACTACAGCAATCACCGAGGCATCACACTGCTCAGTATATCAGGCAAGGTTCTTGCCCACATCCTTCTGAGACGTATCAGAGACCACCTAATGAGGCATCAGAGGCTGGAGCAATCTGGATTCACTCCTGGTAAGTCCACAATGGACTGTATCCTTGCCCTTCGAGTCATTGTAGAGCGCCGTCGTGTCGTGGGCTGCTTGCAGCCTACATCATCCTCAAGAAGGCGTTCGATACAGTGCATCAAGAGGAATTCCAACAAGGATTATTGGACTAATAGTAAATCTGTATACTGGTACTGAAAGTGCTGTAAAGTATGGTGGGGGGCCTGTCAAGCTTCTTTCTTGTTCAGGAGTGAGGCAAGGCTGTGTTCTTGCACCAACACTTTTCAATACTGGCATGGACTGGATACTAGGCAGAGCTACTGTTCAAAGTCATTGTGGAGTAACACTAAGCAATATCAAGGTTACAGACCTTGACTTTGCCGATGATGTTGCTATTCTATCTGAGTATTTTGAAACCTTAGTGATGGCTCGTGATGCATTTAGTAATGAAGCGAAGCCCTTGGGTCTAGAGGTCTCCTGGACCAAGATCAAGATCCAAGATGCCAGTTTTGCTCTACAGTAGTGAAACCTGGACATTATCCTGTGCCTTGGAGTCACGTCTTGAAGCCTTTTGTAATAGGTCCTTATGCCGGATCATGGGGTACTGTTGGCGGGACCATGTATCCAACCAACGGTTACACCGTGAGAATGGCACAGGACCTGTTATCTGCACAATCCGTGATCGCCAACTCAGGCTATATGGCCACCTGGCTCGTTTCCCACAGGATGATCCTGACCAGCTTGGTGAAGAGACAACCCTGGATGGAGGTGGTCTGTGGGATGACCTTGGAGGGCGTGGCTTGGGCAGATCGATCAAACCTGTTGTGAGAAGCTCGAGATGGGCTAAGTCCCTGCCTGGTGGCTTGCCATGAGGGATCCCAAAAGGTGGAAACAAAGGGTGGATGTGGCTATGCGCACTCGTCAGCGTTAGCCCCGAGATGATGAGACAAAAGAAAAAATATAAACTAATCAAAATAAAATTTTAGTGTCAATTTTCAAAAAAGTTGGTTAGAAAAATCTAAATCAAAAAAGTTTACATATTTTTATTTTTTAAGATGTACTTAATACCGTTCCATTCACAAAAGCACATTGAAGAAAACTTGAAATGGTCAGCCCATACAGTGGTGGACTGGCGGTCATTTGCCAGTGAAGTTTGTAATAAGGTCATTAACAACTATGGCAGCCGCAGGAAACCAAGGAAAAGTAGTTGAATGTGATGAGTTATTTTGTAGGTGGAAAATACAAGCTTAGGATTTTGGGTGTTTGGTGCCTATGAGCAAGGTATCCTACAGAAGTTGGATGAGGAGTGAAGGTTCCTCTCAATAGCTAATATTACTATGACATTTGCAGAATCCAAGGACCTTGAGGAATTTTATCAAGGAATCTTGGTTAGATGGCGAAGACGGAAATCATTTATCCTCCTTCCATATTCTGTCTTGGGCCTTTTAGCTCTACCCACTTCAAATGCAGATGCTGACATTTTTTTTCAAAGGTTGGTGTACCACATCGTTTCGTTAATTTGTAGTGATCTTTTAACATGTACGTTGTAATTCATAGTTGTTTTCTTTTAGCAGATTGGTCTTTTGAAGTCCAAACTGCGTAGTAAACAGCTGCCATCAACCCAAGCTGCACTTGTTCATGTTTGTGAAGCAGTGAAGTATTCAGGAGGATGTATTAGCTTGCAGCCTTCCAAGGAGATGGTAGCTGCAAGGACACAAGTAATAAATGAATACATTGACAATTTTGGAGTATTTAATAAATGCAAGTTATAAAATCCAACGTTTCCTTTTCCATGACACTACTGGCAAGACCCTTTGTAAAGTGATGTAACTTAAAAATGTATTTCATTTAAGTCATAAACAACCGAGGTTTTTTAACATGATGCACTAATTCCAATATATTAGCAAGCTTTGAAGGTTCCTGGAAATGCAAGGCCTTGAACTATAGCTCGTGTATCACAGATACACTATGAAAAGGGATGCACTCTCACTTATAAATAAAGGTTCCTGGGTGTAAATATGTTTGGACTTGTATCTGATCCCCTTTGTGCAGTGTTCTAATACATGTATCTGGGCGTTTCTTTGCACTGTGGATCACGTTATGTGAGGAGAGGACGTGTAAGGACCAAATGGGATGTGATAGACAATGGACTGAGGTTGATTGCTGGTTGCATTAGTGTCATGTGATGTGTTACCACTTCGACTTACTTGTTTGGCCACTCCTTTGCGAGAGCAAATGATAAGCTCATACTTTTTAAATCAGAAACCTAAACGATAATAAACGAGTTTCAAATGTTATATTCTTAGAGTTCTACAAGCCCCAAATAAACCTAGTTATATACACTGGCCTCCACCCTAAATATATCAAAGTCGCTGTAATGTATACCAAAAGTATAGAAAAGAATATAACGAAAAAATAATACCTGAATGATAACACTTCCCTATGGTTGATCCGTCGGCAGAAGAGGACTTCCGGGAGAAGGGACATATTAATATAGATTTAGATATCTAGTTATCTTGTAGAGTTAAAGGTTAAAGATGGGTAAAGAAGTTGCCTTGTGTATGGGCTATGGTAGGTTTAGGTAAGGGAATTACAAGTGTTTCACGTGTGTATCTAGGTGGGAGTGGAAATGATAAAGAGGGGATGGATGGAGGAAGAATGTACGTATAGTTGGAGGTGAGGGGGTTGGGTTGTGTTGGGTGGGATTAGGAGGAAGTGGCGTAGGGGGAATATGAATGAGGAGGAGAATGAGTGTCGGGAGGATAGATAGCAGCAGTTGGAGTTGAGAGGGATGGGTTTTGTTGGGACGGAGTTGGAAGAGGATTGATATCGGTAGTATCAGGAGGATGGATGTCAGGCTAGTATTTGTCAATTACACAAAGTCGACCTCATCACAACACTAAATATTCACATACATTGCCATTTGTAATGCGATAGAGGAAGATTAAGGTGGTAGGGCAAATTAGTGAATTATTGTATCGGTCACTGAGGGGGGGTATAATCAAGGGGATGAGAGGGATAATTGGCGAAGTATCAGGAAGAATGTCTGGAGGGGAGGGGTCTGGAGGAGGACATTTGTGATAAGAGGCAGAGAAGGAGGATGTGGAGGGAATCCGAGGATGGATACCTGCAAATACTTCAAATGTAGTAGTAGGATCAGAGGGATTGGGGGGTGGATGAAGAAGCGGAGTGTTCCTTTGGGTCATCTTTAGGAAGTTTTGGAGGTCTTCAAGGGTTTCTGGAGGGGAGTTGGGTAAAGAGGACTGAGAAACAAAGGTTCTCTTAATGAGAAGAAAGAGATCTGAGGAACAGAAGAGGAGGAAGGTGTAGCAGAATGTAGGAGTGACTGAAGTGGAACGTTTAGGTTGCCTGGTACGACAAAGTGAGGAGGGGGGGTAGGTATCAGGAACGTAGTAGAGATTGGGGTATCTGGATTTAGAACGGAAAATGTATTTGACTGGGGGATTAGGTGAGTAGACATAGGGTGTAGGTTTAGGGTATAGGGGAGAAATACCTGGGGAGATTCAAAAATATCTTGTGAAGATGGCAAGGGAGCAGAGCGAAGTTTGAATGAGGACTGCTACCTCGCATTCGACCTTATAGGCAGGAAAGCTCCTATAAAATACATTATGGGAGTCTCCACAATTGGCACATGTACGCAACTGAGCAGGGTAAATTGAATGGTCATGACCAGGTTGGGCACAGAGGGCAGCGGGCTGTGGAGCGACAAGGTTTGGCTAGGTGGCCAAAACGCAACATTTCTGACATTGATGAGGGAGGAGTCGATATTGTCGGACATTAAGACAATCCACCAATATAAACCTCATGGGGGAGGGCATGTCTATGGAAGATAACCTTGGCAATATCGACGTGCGACTTACACAGGCCTCTGCGAGAAATAGCGTAACACTGTACTGGCACTGCATCATATTCAGCAAGGCAGGGGAGTTGGTCATTCTCACAGTCTGCCCAGTCCTTGTCATACATGGGACAAGCATTTGGTGGAATAGAAACAGTTCCAGGACAAGTATTAAGAGGGGTGACGTTCGGCAGGAAAGGGTTTGCCGGGAAGGTCAGGGGAGGACAATAAGGATGAAGTGGGGGTTGACATTGAAGAGGATTGTGCATAGCTGTACATAACAGTGGTAATGTGGATAGCAAATTATAGTATAAATGAAATTGAGATATCGAGTGAGAATATAAAATGCTATCAGATCAAATTTTGTAAGCAAGAAAAGGAGGAAAATACATTAAAAAGACTTGTGTTGTAGATAGATGTAAAGAAAATCAATTTTCACCATGAGACTAAATTTTCATCACTAATCTAGTGTTACCAAAGTGTATAAATCGTCTAAATAATCTCATTAATGAGATAGAATTATGCGTCACTTCCCCCTAAAGAAGATTCCAGAAGTGATGATCTACCACGAATTAATAGAATCTTATAATTCTTTACATATTTCTTCCAACTGCCCTTTGTTTTGTGAATTAATCATCGATAACTTTTATTCCGCCATATAACATCACCTCCAATAATTAATATGAAATGAACTGTTAAGCGGAGCATAAATTTACCGACAGCATAATTATCATCAATCCACGGTGGCCGAGTGGGTTCAGGCGCCGATTCTCAGGCGGGAGAGTGGCGTTCGATCCCCCTTGATGCCAAGATGTTCCTCGCAAGCGCCATCTTTTTTTTCTCTGCTGCTGCTGATATTATTATTATTATTATTATTATTATTGATGATATTTGTGAGGATAATTGTGATGATAAAAAATATTGATGATAATGATAATGATTCTTATTATCTTTATTATGATTATTGTTGCTACCATCATCAATCATCATCCATCATCATTATATGTGTAGTATAATTATTGTTGTTGATGAATTATACTAATATTTGTTTCCTATTATAAAGATAATTTTGATGCTTATTATTTTTATTATCACTATTTTTATCCTCATAACTTTTGTCAGTCATTATCTTTTTGTATTAATAGGATAATGTTTTTTATTATCACTTTAATTATCATTATTATTGTTTTTATTATATTTATTATTCTTGATATTTTTTATTATCACCATTATTATTATCATTATCATTTCATTACCATCATTATCACCACCATGAAGTGACTTCAGAAATCAGTGTCTTATCATTTTTGAAACGTTTGCCCTTAAACAATGACTTCACAAACATTTTATTTACATCTTAATCAATCAATGTAACTATCTATAGTGCTTATTTTCAGCCATCGTGTCTCCGGCTCCGATGATGAACACAGAGGCTGTTCTAATGATCATAAATCCATCAAAAGCCAAAGGAATTTCCAGGCAGCGATGGCGGAGTGGTCGGAGCGCCGACCCCGCGCGGAGGCCCAGCGCTCGCGTCCATCCCAGGCCGACGGGAAGGTCTTCTCCGGAGGTGCCGTGACCCTTGCTTTTTTGGTTTGTTTTATGGTTTTGTTTTTATTGCTGTTTTTGGTATCAGTGTTGTTATTCTAATAATTGTTTTTGTTACCATCAATATCGTTATTATTATTATTATTACTGCTATTGTTATCTGTATCATTAACACTATTTTTATCAGTATTACATCTATTTCATTTTCATCATCATTGTCATCATTAGGGCATTATCAATAGCATTATGAATATCATTTTCGTCATTTTTCATTCTATTATTATTATTATTATTATTATTATTATTATTATTATTATTATTATTATTATTATTATTATTATTATCATCATCATCATCATTATCAGTGTTATTATTGATATGTTGAATATTGTTATGATAATGATAGTAGTATTAGTAATATCAATAGTAAGAATAATGATAGTAGTAGTAATAGTAGTAATGTCATTAATAATTAAAACAATTATAATGAAAATGATAAGGACGAAGATAATAATAAGAATAACAGTAGTAGTAGTCGTTGTAATGATGATGATAATGATTATAACATTAGTATTAATGATGATAATGGTAATGATAGCACTACTACAACAATACCAGTAGTAGTAGTAGTAATATTATCAATAATATTAGCAATAATGATAATGATGATGGTAACAGTAATAGTAGTATTAGCAATAACACTAACGAAGATGATAATGATTAAGATAATAATGATAATAGCATTGGTATTAATAATGATGATACTAATAACAATAATAACAATAGTTTTAGTAGTATAATAATGATAATGATAATATTGATAATGTTAGTAACAGACGATAATAGTGATGATGATGATATGATGATACTGATAACAACAATAATAATTATTAATCATCACTGTCATTATTTATCTTTATTTTTATCGTTCTCATCATTGTCATTATTGTTCTATTATGTTTTCATCATTATCGTCTTTAATATTGCTATTCTTAACATCATTATTATCATTATAATCAGTCATTGTTACTATCACCAGGCACTGTTACTATCACATTATTACCAGTTATTGTTAATATAATGTTATTACCAGTCATTGTTACTATCAATGTCTCGCCCCAAAGCTGACCTGGATGCGCACCGAGAGAAAAAGCTGACTAGGGAGCTGCAAAATACAAAAGCTAAGGTTACGCCAATGAAATGTCATCGAGCAGGTTGTAATCCTGTCGATGGCATAAGATCATGTAACCCTAAATGCACGCCCACAAGGCAGTCCATCGACAGGCAAACAGGGACCCAATGCCGCCCAGCAAAAGGCCTTTAGTCCCGCGGCACAGAACACCCCATCACTACAGCCAAAATATCACTCAGTCCCCTTCTTCAAAAACGTACCCGATCAGCTGGTTGCATTGCCAAGCAGAGAAAGTCTTAGGGTGCGAGATGTCCATAGCAGAGCAGTACGTTGGGGACTCGGAACGAAATATACTAAATTAATATCTGCAGAGACTCTACGCAGGATTACAGAGCTTAGAACTGCTAAACACTCGCTTGCGCAAACCGCTAATAAGAACACCATAAAACTACGAGAACGTCATAATGCACAAACCACCTATAGTGGCCGCACGCGTAAGCAATGGCCAGGATCCAACTCCATTTTACGGTAATGTGTTAAAAATGGAAATAAAACAAAGCAATATTGATAATAAAAAAGTGAAAAACTGAAATAAAGTTTTCCTGCAGTTGCATAATGCGCACACGAGAGTCAAAAAAGAAGCGGGAAAGGAATGCGAGAGAAGGAAGGGAAAATATACATAATTGAAGACAAATAAGCCAATTAGCATTGACTTTCCATATTTGATGTTAAAGATAACATCTACGGAGCAATTACATGCGCGCAGTCCTTGTTCATCTGCGTTATACACTTAAACGAGTTCCTTGTACTTTTTATGTCTCACATTCAAATTTACGGACCTTTGTTTCTCGTGCATTCGAATTTTAGGAGCGTCCCGAGCACCCCCTAGACTGCGCTGGCGCTTCTCCCGCTTCCTTCCTCTGCTTAAGTGTTTTAGCTCTCCCATATAATTGTTTTATTCCCCTTCTTGTTCTGACTTATCATCCTCGCCCTCCTGTTACCGAGTATCTAATATTCTGCATTTCCCTCCCCTTTGTATCGGTCAGATCTAGTAAAATTCACAAATCCAACACAATTGTTTTTTTGTTCAACCTGCCTTAAGCGCCTTCCGTCTAACCTAATCACCCGCATCACACCCCTTCTCGCCATGCCATTGCTCTTCCCTTCCCTCCGGCCTCGTTTTTCGTCTCCTTGTTTATGCCTTTGTCGAGCCTTTTTGCTTTTCTTGCAGTTGTGTGCTTCATGATTTCTTATACCAGCGGAACTCTGGGACTTAATTTTTTCCTGTTTATCACTTTCTTTTGTTTATCACTTTCTCTTGTTTATCACTTTCTCTTGTTTATCACTTTCTCATGTCGAGCAGTTACCCGTTTCATCAAAGGATGGTTAATAGTTACAAAGCAAAATAGATGTGCTAGACATCAAAGGCCATGTAGGACTAGAGATAGGTGTAGTAGTGAAAGAGTGTAAAGATGATAGTTGATGATTAAATGTGGTACACGTCAGACCTCGTAGAGCTGTTCAGGGTAGTATGCTGTTGATATGGACAAAGAATGGTGGGGTAGAGGGGGCGAATAAATGGGTTTAAGATAGGCATCAGGAAAAGGATGATTAGACCAAAGTTGTCAAAGGAAAGTGTGGGATTCAGTAGGGATGTACATGGGGTCAGGTAGGAGTAAGCAAGGGGGGAAAGGGGGTTAAGGGCGATCAGGTGAAGGAGCAGCTTCAGGAGAAATACCAGGAGGGGGAGGGTCCAGGGACGGGTTTGTTGTGGCAAAAGGGCCACGTGTGCATCCATGATGGAGCGGAAGGAATAACAGGGAAGGAATGCATAGGAAGTCTGGGGGTGGTGGTATAGGGTGTGTTGGGAGGAAGGGTGCCTAGTTCACCAAAAATGTTCATTTCTTATTTATTTCGTTCACCAACTGTTCCTGTTTATTTCAGATTTTTTTCGTGTTCAGCTAATTGTTTAGGTGAAAAAATGCATGTCTTTTTTCTCGCTCGGCTAGGTAATCGCTCTTTTTTTCGTCCAATGTTTCCAGTTTAAACATATATTTTTTTCGTGTTGTATTTTCGTTCAATCCCCTGCTCAAAGCAAGTACATTCGTTTATATTCAGTCATATTAGCTGAAGCATCCTCTACAAAAATAATTTTCTTATAAGTAGGGAGCTCTGAAAGGTTCACGCATGACACAAAAGTCCCATACAAGGATTGTCGACTTTCGACTCTCCTTGTAATCTATCTTCTAATTTCTAATCCTTATTCTCCCTCCTCTGCCCCCTCCTCCTTTACTGCTTATTTTTGCTTGTCCAGTACATCATTACTCTCCAGCTGACCTGACTGGCGCGCGCACACATTGGCAGTCACAATTGGCAAATCAATGGGAGACGGCGTGTGTGTGTCTGATTTAAGACCACTTTATTGGCCAGTGTGCTTGCAACAACAATTACCTCTTCGACCTCAAGGTGGAAAGAATCATTATTTTTATTATTATTTTTTTTTGGGGGGGGGAGGCATGATTCAGACTTACCGATGCCCTAGGCATTATAAAGAAGCTTGGAGGTAACTAGTTTACTGAAAATGAGGGTTTCGCAGAATTTGAAAACATTTAAAATGATTCTTTTTATCATTAGCAGGAACAATTGAGTCTCATACAGATGTAATATACATTAAATTCTGAAAAGTCACTATGATTTGGAGGCTGCGTGGTGACACACGAGAATGATACCATAGACGTCTGTGACACCAACTCTTTACTCAATTAATATACGAAAACGGACGTATTACACATATATGCAGCTATCATATACTCTAGAAAGTGTACAAACTACTGCAAATCAGTCTCCAAGAAAACTAAATGGGAACTTCTGATTAGGTTAACTTGGGTTTGGCTACATTTTGATAATTTTCCAGACTAAAAAAAAAAAATTTCAAAGCAAGATACACATCTGCCACATACGCTCGAAAGATAATCAAGGTACACGAATTGAGAACCGCAGTCCTAGGTTGTAGTTTTCTTTTTATGCGTAAATCCGGCTTTGATATTAGAGCTTAGGAAGTAGTTCCTTATGTCCTTCATTTGGTAGTTTATTATATAGTTTATTCTTATTCTGGAATCTTTTAAAATCTATATATTGAACTTACATTGTCAACAAATCCTGGGCACTGCTGTCCAATGGTGTATGGAATGGAACTATATAAACAGGAATCCCCTTGCTCTATTTCTCTGCCAAACCTCTCAGAGCCAGTGCCTCTGGCTGGAAAATTAGGGATTAATTAGTCTCCGTTGAGAAGGGTAGCACGTTTTATCCTTTATGTATATCTATATCAAGTAAATACGTTCCTAAACACACTTATTTTTGGCTACATGGTACAGTGACCTTTAAAGGTGAGAGAGCAGGGATGTGGGTATCTATACAATGGAAATCAAGGTGTAAAGGGTGCCAAATCCACAATTTCTTTGACAGGAAAATATGGTATACCAGAATTTCTTAAACATATTTATTCCTCAGGTCTAGCTTGATATCTGAATCTGTATCTCCAAGGAAACCACAAGGAAACCACACACAAACTTTTACAGCTTTATTAAGTGTTCGATACAAAAAACGGACTTAAGTTTAATATATACAGAAGGCATTAATGAAAATGGCACTCAAAATGAATATGATTGGATGATTCAAGAGAAAAAGGTTGCCTGGCAGAAATTACCCCTGGTTGCCTATTCACAGAGAAGTCACGTTCAACCTTAATAGTCTATGCAAAACAAACAGGTGCCAATTTGTCTTTATCAACAAACAGGGCACGTTATAAATACAGGAAAGGAGAGGAAAAAATACAACATTCTTTTTTAAAGCATCAATTATATAACTAAGGTCTGTTTTCACGTGCAATTATCATTTGTTTTACCACGAAACAACACCAAATTAAATAGAAATTAAAGGTCTAGTCGTCCTCTCACACCTGAAACAAAAATCTTAATACAATTCAATTTTCTTTCTTTTCATTTTTATCGTGCGAGAAGAATGAAAGCAGACTTAACACGAACGGAATGGTTAATGAAAAAGGCACAAAATGTGAAATGAAGAGAGGAATAACTTAAGAAGAATGATTGATAGTAGTTTCTAAATAATAAAGGCATCGATAGTATCGACGCTCTAATGCATTTCATTTTCCCGTAGACAACGTTGTTTTACAAAACTGTTTAAATAGAATAAAACGAAAATGACTAAATATGAATAAAATAATAATTATAATAATGAAATGAAAGCGAAGTAATCGGCTTAAACAAATAACCATGTCAACGACTATTATTACCCGATGAAGTCCAATTGTATAAGGACTTGCCTTCGTAATCAGTTTATCATGGCTTTGGCTGAGAAATCTGGCAGTTTCTCCTTGCTGTCAATGAAAGAACTTTAAAATATGGTTTCACTTCCTAGCACTGATATGTTGTGGTTTATTCATTATCACACATTATTGGGTCTTAAGTACTTGAGGTCGTTTGCACGCAATGGGACACCTGCAAACTGAATGAAAAATTGACATGTTGAAAATGTTTTGCTATCATTATTTAACATTTCACATTTGTTGATATTGTAGTTTTGATATGCGTGACCCTAATATAAATAGGTTTAATCTCAAAGCAAAGACGGTTGTTCGCCTCCGACCCACCCTGCAAAAAACAAACAAAATTCAACAAACAAATAAAACATTTCAATATTAATATTGTCTTTTGCAATTTCCTTAATACTGATAAATATGAAAACCCCAAATAAAATAAAGATGAAACTGACGCACAACACAGAGAAGCCGGCCCTCGCGTGGCCGGAGCTTGACCTAGTGACAATGGAGGGCGAAATTTGCTAATCCTAAGCTATATTTACATTACTGCTTTGTAAGGTCGTACAGTCTACAAATCACAGTTGAGTCTTCGTATTCCACACCGGTGACTGTCCCTCCCTCGTGAGAGAAGATATGGATCATACTGGTTTTACGTTTTAAGATACTAAGCCACAAACACTGAATAATAAATCTGTTGGGAAATGAATTTGTGCAGATATATTTACGCTGTTCTCTCTACAGCAGCTGATGGTGGCACCTGAAGTTGTGCTTTAGCTAATATTGTTTTCAGTTTCCAAATGGGAATCTGGCTATATTATTCATAAGCATTCACCGTTCATAAAAATATCCAATACCCTTCTAATATATAAAAAGACACACGCGTCACTAGAGGTGAATAAACCACGTTCTCGACATTTATGCCCGACGCTGGCGAATATGCGGGAGGTCGTGACACTTCAGACAGTCCTGCCGCGCCGCCACGCCCACTCACACAGCATGAAGATATGTCGCAAGAATCACCACAGGGACGATGCCACCCTCCACCTCGGCGGAGGCACAGGGGGAGGAAGGAGGTGGCAAAGGGAGGGGAGGAGGACTTGACAGTGAGGATGATATCGGGACTCGGAAGGGCAACGCTTGACCCTGACTGCGGGCGGATCACACCAGGTAAGGCACATGGACAACACCACCTTCGGCGACTCACTAGAGCGCGGGGGATCACTTTCTCCTGACGGCCGACGCGGGGGGGTCGTTGGGTCTGGACGCCGTGCCAGGGGTGAAGAAGCCCAGGCGCACGAGGGTGTCCGTGACCCGCCCCACCAGCGGCTCCCGGTACCTCCATATGGTGGTGTCGAGGATGGTATGGTTCTTGTACTCCGTGGAGCAGGACTTCTTCAGGGTGGTCACGCAGTCGGCTCGGTAGTGCTGCAGGTGCGCGTCTTCGGTGTCGATGGCGTAGGAGGAGCAGCCGCCGCCGAGGCACGAGAGAGGGAAGTGGTTGTGCAGCGTGAGGACGCGGCCGGGGTCGTGGAAGCATTTCACGTACTGGCCGGGCTTAGTGTAGTTGCGCGAGCGGTACACGTGCTGCAGCATGTGCATGTAGTGGGGGATCTCCCTGAACCAGCCGTGGGTGTGGCGCATCGTGTCCATGAAGTAGACGTTCCGCACATTGTAGGACGCGCGGGGGTCCTTCTTGGTCTTGAGGGCCTTGGGCACCACCGTCTCCATCAGGGACTTCCACGTCATGGAGCTCTTGGGCATGATGACCTCGTCGGTGTCCAGCAAGGCAATGTACTTGTAGCGGTACATATTTTTGTAGAGGCAGTCGTTGTAGGGAATAAGTTCGTTCTGCCTCTTGTTCGTGACCTTCGACTTGAGGTACATGTGGATGAGGCCGGGGATGTTGGGCTGCTCGCCAGGCAGGGTCAGCTTCGTGACCTCGACGCGCCCCTGCTCCTCATAGTAGTTGAGCACCTTGGAGATGTTGGGATGGACCTCCAGGTCGTAGAGGAACACCTTGTGCGCCCCCAGCAGGAAAAGCATCTCCAGCCACTCCACTAGGCGCACACTCAGGTCGTCATGCAGGAAGTCGAGCCCCTTCACGCACACGGCGAAGTCCTCCTTCTTGCCGTTTGGAGGCCGGTTGTTGATGACCCTGAGGTTGGTGGTGGCCATGTCGCAAGGGCGCTCCACCAAGGACACTGACTCGGGGACCAGGTGCCTGTAGCCTGGCGGGACCTGGCATGCGATCAGGTAGGGCTGGAAGAGGCCGTTCTTGTAATTGCCCCACTTCTTGTACCAGATGTACTTGTACTCCCACACCTTGGCGAACACGGGCTCCTTGTAGCCGTCGAACCACAGCTGGCAGAAGGTCTTGACGCGCGGCTCCAGGCGGTTGATCATGCCCAGGACCCTGATCACCGGCTTCATCGCCACCAGCGTGCGGTTGTCGTAGTAGGCGCCGTACAGGTGGAAGGTGCCGTTGCTCGTCTGCAGCGTCTGCCAGTACATGTTGTTGAAGCTGATGTCGTAGAGGGAAGGGAATTTGGCGCAGGTCTTGTTCTTGGAGAGGACCTTGCCCTTGTACTTCTGCCAGTACTCCACGGGCAGGTTGGGGATCAGGCCCTGGATCTGCGCCGCCAGGTCCTTCTCCGAGAGCGAGGGGGACTTGTCGATGGAGGGCTCGAGCTCATGGGGGTTGAACTCCGTGGTGGCGTTGGGTGAGCTGGCCTCCGTGGTGGCCACCGGCGGCGCGCGCGTCTCCACGATCTTCTGCAGCAGGAGGCGGCCCGTCATCGTGCCCGCGTGGTTGAACGCCGACTCGTCCTGGCCGGAGAACCTGCCGGGAATGGCCTTCGTCAGTGACGATACGCAGCAAAGAAATATTCTAATACAATTCCCGAGACTACTTTTTAGACGCTAAATAAGATACGCGACTCATGGTAAATATTTTATTTTCTCAAATGGCTTCATGCTTAACAGAGACAAATGCTAAAAAGTACATCGATTATCAGTGTTAACATCGAGTGCTCGACATTTTTAACATCTAAATTTACGTTCTATTATCCTAGATTATTGTGCAAATCTGGCTCATCAATCTGCTTTAATGTACAATTATAAATAACACTACAATTGATTTCAAAGAGTTTGCTAACTTCGATATCTTCATCTAAAGAGTAATTGCTCCCATTATATTTGCATTCTAAGGTATCAATGCTCTGCAAATCTGACCCGACAGCCCTATCAATCACAAGTTCTTTCAACATCTACCAATAGAATCTCTCTCCCCACCCCCCTATCTCCCCCCCTCCCTCTCTCTCTCTCACACACACACACACACTTTATCCCCTATTCTTTCTCCCTCTTTACATCCCTCCCTCCCTCTCCATCTTCTCTCTCCCTCCCTCCCTCTCCCTCTTCCTCTCCTCAACCTCCGTCCCCCTGCCTCCGCTCGCCCACCTGAACACGAGGTAGCAGAAGGAGCACCACAGCAGCAGCAGCGTCCCCCCTCGGCGCATGGCTCGCGTGGGGCACGGAGGACTCGCTTGGCCGACCCGACGAGGCCCATGGCGTTCTCTGCAAGGGGAAGGAAGGGTTAGCTGCGAGCCTAGGACCTGACATTATTAATATTATCTTCTATTATTTACTTTTTTTTGTTCATTATTTATCTATTTATTTATTTATTATAAGAAAGGAGGGTATTCCAAGTCATAAGAGATGGTAACATGCATAATGGGTGTTGGTAGCATTGTCGGTAAATCGATACAAGATTAGTATAATGATTGTAATATGATGTATTATTATTTTCATCATTGTTCACACACACACACACACACACACACACACACACACACACACACACACACACACACACACACACACACACACACACACACACACACACACACACACCACACACACAAACTTCCAAAGGCACATACACGAATTAAAGCAAAAAATCAAAGCCACCCTTAGAGCCCAGTGCAACGAGGCGACGGCTGCACGGCGCCCCAGGGTGAGTGGCCACACGCCCCTCGCTCGCTTTATCGGCGACATCGAACCGGAAGACACAGCAGCGGAAACGGACAAGGCTGGCGCGAAAAACGACCGGTAAAACGAATGTCGGTGTCACAAAGGCGATGGCGTAACGAGAAATGATGATAAGGAGAGTGATAATGATGAATTGATGATGATAATACAATATCAATGATGATATATATATATATATATATATATATATATATATATATATATATATATATATATATATATATATACAATAATAATGTCGACGACAGTAGCTGAGTAATGGTAATTGCAGTAATGATAATGACATCAATAAAGATGCTAATAATAAACCACAAAACACTACAGACAGCACGAGCTCGCAAGACGAAACTTCCTCTCCCAGCCAAGCGAAGTTTTCCCCGCCCGCCCGGCAGAAAGCACGGCTCCCGACCCCCTTCACCGCCCACGCCACGACGCACACGTACTCACCCGCTGTACTCGCTCGCCAAGTTCAGCCTAAACTGGCGCGTGCCTCACCTGGCCCTGACCCCCACATCTTCCCCCCCCTCCTCCCTCCCCCCACCCCCCCCCCCACCCCGTACTCTCGTCCCTTCCCCTTCTTTCCCCCTTTATTCCATCCTCTCCCTATTCACGTTATCCCTTACCTCCCCACTTTCCCCTCCATTCTCTATTAATGTACCCCCCTCCCCCCATCTTACCTCTCTCCTCTGTCTGTCAGTCTGCCTGTCCGTTCGTCTATCTGTCTGTGTATCTGTGTCTGCCTGCCTGTCTGTCCGTCTGTCTGTCTGTCTGTCTCCCTATATCATTTCGCCTCAACAGCAGATAACTATATTAAATATTTGCCGCTCAAACATCCAACTTGCTAACGTATCAGAATCATTCATTCTTTTCAGCCAAAACGAAAAAAAGTAAACAGAAGAGAGAGGGGAGAGAGAGAGAGAAAAAAAAAAACACACAAGTCAGCATTTTTGAAGAATATTCTATTTACTCAGGTGGATAGAAAAAAAAAAATCTGAAACTTGCAAATGAGTCAAAAAGCTAAAACATATATAATACAAAAGGAGAATTGAATACCTTCCAGGAGATTAGCGTAAACCGTGTAATTTTCGCTGAATAAATGTTTGAACAGAGGAAAAGCGCGGGAACGGGTCTGCGAGGGTCTGGCTGCGGATGTTCGTATCCAGGCGCTGATTTCGTCTTTTCCTTATCTTTTGGACTGATTATTTATCATAAATTCGCTAATGAGCAATTATTCTCCTCGTGATAAGAACTGATAAAAAACGGAGGAGAATATTGTAGTTCATTTCTTTAGATGGATAAATGTGTCCGAATGGCCCGGCCATTGTAGAAGAGTCTGTTGGAAGAGGAGGAGAGAGAGAGGAGGAGGTAGGAGTGCAAATGAGACACAGGAAAGAGACAGGAGAGGAGAAAACGGACAATCCCGACCACCCGACCACCGCGAGGGACCCAGGCGCTGAAACACAGACTTCCACGAGCACAAATGCCCCCCCCCCCTTCCTCGCCCGGTCACATGAGCTGGACCTCGACCTCTGCCTTGTCCGAGCGTCGAGAAATCTTTTTGTCTCCTCTGCCTCTTCATCTCTCTCTTCCCTCTTTCGCTCTCTTCGCACGGTCTATACTCCTTCTCTCTCTTCCTTCTGTCCCTGTTCTCATTCACCTTCTTCTTCTTCTTCTTCTCCATCTATCCCCATCGTCCTCCTCCCTTCCTTCCCCATCCCCATCCTCTCCACTACCCCTTCCCCACCCCTTCCCCCTCCTCCTTAACCGCCATCCCCACCCCCCTCTTCATCCACCCCATCCTCCCCCTTTCCCCTCCGCCCCTCCCCCCATATCTCTCCCGTCGCATCAGCTGGTCGATGTGCCCGAGAGTCGCCAAGAGGGAGGAGTCAGCGAAGTCTCGAGGGCACTTAAGGAGCACAACAAGACATCTCGGAAGAAAGGGGTGGGGTTAGGGGATGGGGGGGGGGTTAATGATGGGTGATTTATGCCTCCCTTTTGCTCTCATTTCATTTCGGTTTTCGATTTTTGTCTTTGTCCTCATTCTGTCGTTATCATTTGTGATTGATTTTTGTCTCTGCTTTTTTTTCTAAAAAAACACACACACACACACGCATATATATATATATATATATATATATATATAATATATATATATATATATATATATATATATATATATATATATATATATATGTCTCTCAGCCTGTCATCTATCTATTCGTCAGTCTATCTGTCTGTTTTTCTCTACATCTATCTACCTCCACCAATCTGCACACACACGCGTTCAACCATCTATCTTACAACCTGTCTTTCCCCCTATGCTAATATATCAGTCTATCTCAACTAGTCTCTCCCTCTCTCTCTCCCATCAGCCAATTTCCTTCCCGAACCTTCCCAACATACGTCAGTATCGGCGCCGGTTATTAGGCAAATGACCCTGCGCTTGCTAATCGAGACTAATTAAGATCCCCCTCCCCCCACCTCCAACCTCCCCTAGCTTCGGAGGGAGGGGGGGGTCTCCGCTGGCCTCAGGAAAGAAGTTGGTTCTCTCTCTCTCTCTCTCTCCCTCTCTCCTCTCCTCTCTCTCTCTCTCTCTCTCTCTCTCTCTCTCTCTCTCTCTCTCTCTCTCTCTCTCTCTCTCTCTCTCTCTCTCTCTCTCCTCTCCTCTCTCTCTCTCTCTCTCTCTCTCCTCTCTCTCTCTCTCTCTCTCTCTCTCTCTCTCTCTCTCTCTCTCTCTCTCTCCCTCTCTCTCTCTCTCTCTCTCTCTCTCTCTCTCTCTCTCTCTCTCTCTCTCTCTCTCTCTCTCTCTCTCTCTCTCTCTCTCCTCTCCTCTCTCTCTCTCCTCTCTCCGGCTCGTAGGAAGTGGCTTATTTCATTTGCCTCCGATGGGTTTCGCCTCACACTCGCGCGGCGCCAGAGACTGCCTCGGCGCCGACACTAAGGGCTCGCCCACCTGAGTGCCAGGCGTGTCAGTCGCATGGACGAACAGCGACGATATACCGCGGGGAGGGGGAGGGGGAGAGAGAGAGAGAGAGAGAGAGAGAGAGAGAGAGAGAGAGACGAGAGAGCAGTGAGTGAGTGAGTGACGTGAGTCAAATGACGAGCGCTTCACGCCCAGCGAAGCGCAGACGATCAGTTCCTCCCAAGAAGCCCCACATCCGGGACGTCGCGGCTTCGTCAGCTGTGAGTCAGGGAATTGCCAGGGGCGGAGGTCAGGCGGCCGCGGGGGAGCGGGGGGGGGGCGGAGGGAGCAGGATGAGCCTGGCTCGCGTGCGCCCGGGTAGGGGGGGTGGACTGGGGAGGGGGGTGGCATAAGGGGAGTGGAGGGAAGTGTGCGATCAATTCATGACTCAAAGGAAATGACAAATACTCACAAGCACAAAAAAAACACCAGACATGCACATGAAAAAAATATACATGTATATATACATACATACATATAATATAACATTATTTATATATACATATATATATATATATATATATATATATATATATAATATATAATATACACATATATCATATATATATTTATATGTATACATGTCTATATACATATATAAATATATATATACACCCACACATGGGAGAAATCAACCCAGAGGCGCCGCCCCCTACCAATCAAGCGATGTCCAAAAGCACTCCAGAGCTTACCCCCCCCCTCCCCTTGCCCCCCCCCACTCCACCCAACCACTCTTTCCCTCCGCACTCGCTCGCGCCCCGTCCACTGGCACTCCCGGCGGCGCTGGCACTCGGCGGGGCACTCCTCGGCCCCAGACACTCCTCGGGAGACTTAATGCGTAACACTTGGATCGATCGACTCTCACCTGCGGGCGTGCATCTGATTAAGGGAGGAGGGGAGGCGGGGGGGGGGAGGAGGGGGAGTAGAGGAAAATGAGGAGGAGAGGAGGAGGAGAAGGAGGGAGAAGGAGAGGAAGGAAGGAGGAGGAGAAGGAGGAGGAGGAGGGGGAGGAAAGAGGAGGAGGCGAGGGAGGGAGGGTTTGGGGAATGGGAGGAGGAGAGAAGGAGGAGGAGAGGGAGGAGGGGAGGAGGAGGAAAAGGAGAAGGAAGGAAGTTAGGAGGAGGAGAAGAAAGAAGAAGGAGGAGGAGGAGGAGGAGGAAGGGTGGAGGGAAGGAAGAGGAAGGAGGAAGAAGGGTGGAGGGAAGAGAAGAGGAGGAGGAGAGAGGAAGAGGAGAGAGAAGGAAGATTAAGAGGAGGAGAAGAAGAAGAAGGGGAGAAGAGAAGGAAGGGTGGGGAAAAAGAGAAGGAGGCGGAAGAAAAAAATGGTAAGAAGGAAGGAAGGATATAAAAACAGGTAGAAAGAAGAGAAGGAAGAAGATAAGGACGGGCAAGAGTATGGAATAGGGAAGAGAGAAAATAAAAACGAGTGGAATGGAGAGAGAAAGGGGGCACAGCGGAAAGGGAAAGGAGAGAAGGGGCGCGAAAATCAACTTGGCGTTCTTCCTTGCAGGGAAAGACGAAAGAGGAGAGAAAAGGAAAAGTTGAATTAGTCGCTACTTTTACAAAATGAAAGATCGGTCATTAGTTGCTGTCGTTTTTTCTGACTTTAAAGATCGCTGACTAATATCTGTCAGTACTTTTTCCAAATTAACAGATCACTAATTAACGTTTGTCACCTCATTTCGAAATTAAAAATGACTGTTAATTAACATTCGTCGTCACTTTTTCGAAAATAAAAAACCTTCATCCTTTATATATTTCCTGCGTTTCATCTCTCACAATTATGCTAATTATGAAACGTAAAGAGGAAAAAATGTCCAGCGCTTTTGTTCTAATTACGATATTAAGATTACCCATAAAAATAGATAAAATAAAAAAAATAATAAATAAATAAATAAATACAGGGAACTCCGTAAGAAAAATAACGACGTTTCTGAACTTCAAGAAAAAATAGATGCGAGCGAAGAGGGAAACTAGAGGAGGAGGAAGAAAAGAGAGAGAGAGAGAGAGAAAAAAAATAGACAAGAACCTTGACCACGCATACACTAACGACCCCCCCCTCCTCCCTCCCCCCGTTTCCCAAGGGCGCTGGAGAGAATAATTTGCGTAAACTGACCTCATGCCATTGCTGGCAAACAGATCACCCCCACCCCATTCCACCCCTACCCCCCCTCCTCCTCCTCCTCCTCACTTCTTCTTCTTTCTCTCCTATCTCTTCTTCTCCTTCTATCTAATCCTCTCTCGTTTTCTTCTCCTCCTCCTCCTCTTCTCTCTACTTCCTCTTCGTCTTGTTTCTTCTAGTTCCTCTCCTTTTCCTCCTCCGCCTCCGCCTCCGCCTCCTCCCCTCCCCATCCGCCCACCCTCCCTCCACACCCATTTCCTATGTCTCTACACCCACATGAAGTCATCACCAATTAGGCGTGAAGGGGAGAGGAAGGAGGGGAGAGGGTGAGCGGAGAGGGGTGGGGTGAAGGGAGAGGGGAGACGGAGAGGGAGGAGAGAGAGGGGTGGAGGGGAGGGGAGGGGGAGGGAGAGGGAGGGGAGGGGTTGGGAGGGAGAAAAGCGATTCCATCCTCGCTCGCATGCCTCCATGACGGTATGTTTACACGTGTCAAGCTGTGATGACCTTGATAAGACGGAGATTGGGGTGGGGGAATAGGGGGGGAGGGATGTAGGGAGAGAAGGAGGGAGAAGGGGTGGAGGAGGGAAAGATAGGGAAGAGAGGGAAGGAAGAGAGAAGGAAGAACCGAAAAAGGGAGACTTACAAGGGAAGGGAAGAGAAGAGAGAGAGAGAAGAGAGAGAAGAGAGAGAAAAAGAGAGAAGAGGAGATAGAGAGAGAGAGAGGGAGAGGAGAGAGAGAAAGGAGCGAGTAAGGAAGAGGGGAGGAAGGGAGAAGGGAAAAAAGGGGGGGAATGGATCTCTCGCGTGACCTTTGAGTTTTGATTTTTTCTCATATATACATTTTTCTCTTTGCCTGATCTTGGCCGCTTAACCTTGAAGATGCCGAAGACACGACCTTAACGAGGGGAAGGGGACGGGGGAGGGAGAGAGGGGGGGGGAGGGAGAGGGAGGGAAGGGAGGGGGGGAGGGGAGAGGGAGGGAAGGGGGAGGGGGGAGGGGGGAGAGGGAGGAAGGGGGGGGGGAGGGGGAGGGAAGGGAGGGGGGAGAGGGAGGGGGGAAAGATGCTGTCATATATTCTCTCCCTCTCCCTTATTTCTCCTTCTCTCTCTTTCCCTCTCTCCTCTTACATCTTTTTTTCTTCCTTCCTTCTCTCATTCTCTTCCAACCCTCTCCTCATCATCCCCTTCTATTCACCTCCCTACCCACCCCATTCTCTCCTTCACTATCCCTCATTTTTCTAATTCCTCCATTCTCTCCCTCCCTTCCCCTCACCCCCTCCTCATCCTTCTCCCTCCTTCCCCTCATCCCCCCTCCCCATTACTTTCCCTTTCCCCTCATCCTCTCCCCCTTCCCTACCCTCACATTTCCCCCCATTTCTCCCCTTCCCCCCACCCTTCCTCTCCCACCTTGCCTCATCTCCCCTCCCCACCTTGTCCTCCCCTCCTCCCCACCTTGCCTCACTCCCTCCCCACCTTGCCTCACTCCCTCCCCACCTTGCCTCACCTCCCTCCCACCTTGCCTCCCTCCCTTGCCTCCCTCCCTCCCCACCTTGCCTCCCTCCCTCCCCACCTTGCCTCCCTCCTCCCCA
Organism: Penaeus vannamei; assembly: GCF_003789085.1. Classification (NCBI taxonomy): domain Eukaryota; kingdom Metazoa; phylum Arthropoda; class Malacostraca; order Decapoda; family Penaeidae; genus Penaeus; species Penaeus vannamei. The sequence goes on along the minus strand of NW_020869804.1, from coordinate 1,202,029 downwards.
CCTTGCCTCCTCTCCACCTTGCCTCCTCCCTCCCCACCTTGCCTCCCCCCTCCCACCTTGCCTCCTCCTCCCTTGCCTCCCTCCTCCCCCCTTGCCTCCCTCCCTCCCCACCTTGCCTCCTCCCTCCCACCTGCCTCCCTCCCTCCCCACCTTGCCTCCCTCCCTCCCCAACCTTGCCTCCCTCCCTCCCCACCTTGGCCTCCCTCCCTCCCC
>NW_020869804.1:1191816-1196816 GCF_003789085.1 Penaeus vannamei | reverse complement strand
GAGGGAAAGGAAGAGGGAGGGGAAAGGGGAGAAGGAGAGGGAAAGGGAGATGGGGATGGAGATGATGGCATGGCAGGGATAGACAGACGGAGGAAAGGAGGAGGAGGAGGAGAAATATGTAGTTAGATAGATAGATAGAGAAGAAGGACGGGGGAAAGGAGAGAGGGAGAGTTTGCGATAAATTAAACAAGAAAAAAGAAAAAAAATTAACGCGGCGTAACATCGACTAATAACAACTCAAACAACCCATCCCCTAGCAGCGCAAAGGGGGGGGGGAGAATGAGGAGAGAGAGAGAGAGAGAGAGGGAGATGAGAGAGAGAGAGAGAGAGAGAGAGAGAGAGAGAGAGAGAGAGAGAGAGAGAGAGAGAAGAGAGAGAGAGAGAGAGAGAGAGAGAGAGAGAGAGAGAGAGAGAAACAGAGAGAGAGAGAGAGAGAGAGAGAGAGAGAGAGAAGAGAGAGAGAGAGAGAGAGAGAGAGAGAGGAGAGAAAGAGAGAGAGAGAGCGAGAGAGAGAGAGAGAGAGAGAGAGAGGAGAGGGCGAGAGCAAGAGCTAGAGAGATGCGCGCTTCTGTGTGCGTGTGTGTGTGTGAAGCCACGCACGAGTCGCTGAACCGCCGCGCTCGTTAAGGCCGACAAACCGGCGATTGACAAAAGGCGATCGGTCCCCTCCACATGCTCCGGGAGACACGCTCATAAAAACGTGGATTAACCCTTAACAAACCTCGGCGTTTCCGGCCGGCGAATCGCTGAGGGCACTTCGGACATTTTATTAGTATAACGAATTTCGTAACGTCTTTTTTCAATTTTATTTTATTATCATTATTTTTTTTTATTCACCGAGAGGCATGTGGGAGTGGATGGATTTCAATTGGATAAAAATGGAAAACGGGGAGAGAAAGAGAAATATAATCGCGTGTTTATGTAAAACTGGGGAAAACATTGAAAAAATTAAAATATATGATATATATATATATATATATATATATATATATATATATATATATATATATAATATAAGTATACACAAAGCTGAAAAGAAGATATAAAGGTAATGCAAGAAAGAAAAAAAAAAAATAAACAAGCCAAAGCAAAAACCACAAAAAACACCCACGAAGGAAGGAAGAAGAAAGAAAGAAAAAGAAAGAAGAAAAGAAAGAAAAAAAAAAAAAAAGACGAAGAACAAACATCAAAGCAAACATTCCAGAAACCGCAAACTGCATCAACAACACATAAAAGCCGCACATGACCAAGCCACTCGCCCCGGAAGTGACGTCGGGACACACGATACACACAAACACAGTCGCACGCGCGCGCACCACACAACGTCCAAAACACCACGTCATTGACCACGCAACCTTGGTAGGGGAGGGGTGGGAGGGGAGGGGAGGAGGGTGGAGGAAGGAGAGGGGGAGGAGGAAGGTGGAGGAGGGAGGGAGGGACGGGTGGAGGAGGGAAGGGGAGGAGGTAGGAGGGGGAGGAGGAAGGAGTGTGGGAGAAGGGAGGAGGTGGGAGGAAGGAGAGGGGGAGAGGGAGGAGATGGGAAGGGAGGGAGGGGGAGGCGGGTGGAGGAAGAGGAGTATAGAGGGGAGGGGAGGGGGAGAAGGAGGAAAGGGGAAGGAGGGGGAGGAGGAAGATGAGGATAGGAGGGGGGGAGAGCAGGGATAGGAGGGCGGGAGGGAGGGGGAGGAGGAGGACGAGGAGGGGGAGGGTTAGACAGAAAATGAAGACAAGATTTAGAAGGAGGGAGAAGGTGAAGGTCGAGGAAAAAAGGGAAAGAGATAGGGAAAGGGGAGGGGGAGAGGGGGGTGTAGAGACTAGGAATGAAAAGGGGAGGTGAAGGGGGAAGGGTAGGAGAGTATGGGGCGTTAGGAGGCAGAGGGAGTAAGTAAGGGAGTGGGAAAAGAGAGGGGGAGGGGAGAGAGTAACGAGAGGGGGCGAAGAGAGGGATAAGAATAGAGGTAATAAATTTATTTGATAGCGATGAAAATAAGAAATAGGGAGACAGCGGGAAGAAGAACGGGGACGACGAAGAGAAGAGAGAGAGAGAAGAAAATAAATTCAAATGAAAGGAAATGAGAAAGCCAAAGAGGACAAAGGAATGCAGATGGATAGAAGAGGGAGAATAATGAGGAAAATGAAGAAACTAATTAAAAACCCTTGATGAATAGGCGAAGAACACGAAGAGTAAAGAACACAATGGTCGATTAATAATTCGGATGACAGGTGAGGAGAACGACGGGGATGGAAAGAGGGAAGGGAGAAGGAAGAGAAGGAAAGAGGTAAGAAGGAAGAGACAGAGGGGAGGAGGAAGGGATAGAGGGAAGGAGGAATGAAGAGAAAGGAGGAATGAAGAGAGAGAAGGAGGAAGCAAGAGAAGGAAAGAGGGAAGGAGGAAGGGAGAGAAGGATAAAGAGAATAAGGGGAAACAAAAGAAAGGACGGGGAATGAGGGAGAGACAAAAGAGAGGACGAGGAGAGAGGGAGAAATAAAAAGGGAAAGTACAGGAAAAGGAAGAAGAAAAATATTTATAATAAGAGAAATAAATAAATAAAGAAATAAATAAAAGAAACTAAAATAGCAAAACTAACACAGCGACCGAATGACAACCAAAGATAACAACGAATGTCACAACCGATAAATGACGCAACTTAAAAACATCGATAACACAATCAACCCAAAACAAACACAGAATAAAACACGAAAGAAATAAAACACCGCAATCGCAAAAAAAAGTATTTAAATAAATAAACAAATAAACAATACAAACTATAAACTTAAACAAAACATTCAAAATACATTCGCAAAAACAAAGGCATTGGCAACGACCTTACGCAACGACCCCATCGCAAAACAAACGACTTCCGTGTCCCAAAAAAATGAGCGGTGTGGAGGCTGGATAGTGATGAGGGGGGTGGGGTGGGGTGGGGGGGTTTGGGTGGGGGTGGGGATGGGCTTGGCTAGGAGGAGGGGAGGGGTAGAAAGGGATCGGAAGAAAGGATAGGAGGGGGAGGTACTGTACTTCACTTGGGTGGGGGGTGGGGGGGTGGGTGGGGGCGGGAGGGGGGGGCTTTGGGGGTGCATTTCACTAGGGCGGGAAGGGGTTAAAAACTATTTTACATTTATTTTTGTCTCATTTACTCAAATCTGCTTTCGTTTTTTTCTTTGTTTCTTTTTTTTTCTTTTTTTTTTTTTTTTAATTAATCCCTAACTGTAAGAATTTGGTGTCGTTATGGGAGGCTGGGAGACAACGGAGATGGGGAGGGGGGGGGGGGGAGTTTGGGGAGGGGATAATAGGGAAGGCGGTGTTTGGGGAGGAGGAGGGGGGACAGTAGGGAGTACTGAGGGAGGGGATAGGAGAGGAGGGGAGTGTTGGGGGAGGGGGAGACGCGGAGGGAAAGGGCGTGTGGCGGAGGGAAGAGGGAGGGAAAGGAAGTGGTGGGGAGAGAGGAGAGGAAGGGGAAGGGGGTGTTGGGGGAGGGGTGAGGGGGAGAGGGAGCGTTGGGGGAGGGGGGGCTACATCTTTTCCCGCTCGAGTCAAGCTTGGGAGATCTTGCACGCGTCTTTTGGCAAATAACAGTAATGGTAATTATGGTAATTATGATGTTGAAAGAATTACTGTTATCATATATCATATTGCTAATGACAATGATAACAAATATGACTAGAATAATAGTAAAATGAGTAGTAGTAGAAGTAATAGTAATGTTAGTTTTAACTGCAGTAATAACAATAATAATCTATGATGATGATAATAATAAAACAAAAATAACAACGCAAGCAATACGAACAATACCAACTAAAATAAAATAAATTCTATGATAAGATACCAAGAGCAGTAGATAATGATACCATTACAACAGCAACAACAACGAGACAATAAATAATAAATGAAGCAATATTGCCACACAGCAATACCAGGGACAACAGCAATAAGAAGAAATAATCTCAATAATAACACAAAAAAGAAGAAAGATATCGCATGAGCTTCGTCTCACGCCAATACTGAATTGAACATAACCTGACCTGACACGAAAAAAAAAACTCAACAAAAAAAAGAAGAAAAGAAAAGAAAAGAAAAAAAAAACACACACTACACACACACTCCAAATTCTTCTACACAAAGACCAACATCATAATAATGCAAAGGGTTCTAGAGAATATTTCCCGCAGTGGTGCAACATGCAATTTTCCTGGATGCAAAATAATACGATTTTTTTTCTCTTCTCTCTCTCTCTCTCTTTCTCTCTCCACGCTTTTCTTCGACACGCACGTGGGAATACCTATCATTACCTCGGGCTTTTTCCCGTTCTTTGGCAGGAAGAGGGAAAAGGGGGAGGAGAAAGGAGCGATAAGAGAGGGAGAAGGAGATAGAGAGGAGGGAGGGATAGAGGAAAACGATACAGAGAAGAATGTATGTGTGTGTGTGATTGTGTGTGTGCTGTGTGTGTGTGTGTTGTGTGTGCAATAGATCTTCGACTTCAGCCACAGCTAGTTCATCACGAAAGTTATAACATCGATCTGCCCTCATTAGTATGTGCTACGTAAATCAATTACCGTATGAAGACATTGTGTGTGTGTGTGTGGTTTGTTGTGTGTGTTTGTGGTGTGTGTGTGCTTGTTGTGTGTGTGTTAATCAATGGTGTGTGTGTGGTGGTGTGTGTCGTGTGTGTGTGGTGTGCGATTCATTATTAAATCTGTGGTGAACAGAATCTCTGTGGTGTGATGTGTGTGTGTGTGTGTGCGTGTGTGTGTGTTGATATGTAGTATGTGTGTGTGTAATGCATTATCTACTGAAGAATAAATGGTATGTGTCGTGTGTGAACTGGAACATGTGTGTGTGTGTGTGTTTGTGTGTGTGTGTGTGTGTGTGCTGTAGCTGAAAGTCGAGAGAGATAAGACGTACAGAGAGAAAGATGAGAAAAAGAGAGAGATCAGAGAGAATGAGGAAGCGACTGGAGAGTTGAGGAGAGAGGAAGGCGAGAGGAAGAGACGCAGAGTTA
>NW_020869804.1:1151349-1191716 GCF_003789085.1 Penaeus vannamei | reverse complement strand
AAGAAAGAAAGAAAGAAAGAAAGAAGAAAGAAAGAAAGAAAAAGAAAAAGAAAGAAAGAAAGAAAGAAAGAACGAAAAAAAAGAAAAGAAAGAAAGAGAGAGAGAAAACGAGCGAGTTGCCAGATACCACCACCCGGGCTCCGCAACCCATGACAGCGTGACAAATTTTGGCCACATCAGCTCGAGTTTATTGGGCCGTGATTATCTGGCCAATTTATGCTCTGGAGAATCCGATACCTGGCTGCGGGATTATGCAAATTCCGCACGCGAGGAAACTGCTCGCTTTCACAACGGCAATAACAATAATGAGGCAAAATGATAATGGAGAGTAACAACAACAACAAGAATAAGAATGAGAATAAGAACGAGAACAAACAACAACTAATATCAAGAAAAAGAATGATGAGAACAATCATAATATCTATAATGATAACGATAACCATAATAATAATAATAAAATAATAATAATAATAGTAAATAACAACAATAATAATAACAATAACAATAACAACAACAATGATAACAAAGATTATAAAACATGACGAATGATACTAATAAAAATGACTTAATAAAAAAACAAAAATGAAACAATCTGATCAGTAAAATCAGTCACCTTTGACAAACAAACAAAAAAAAAATCAAATACAAAAAAAATAAATAAATCACCGCCCCGAATCAGATCGTCATGCTACACAATCTTAAAAACAACAACAAAAAAACAAAAACAAAAAACTACACCAAACAAAAGAGAAAAGCAATCACGCGCATAAAACGACCAAAAAAACAACAACAAAAAAAAGAAAAAAATACAATCGCAAATACATATCGACTTGATCCTCTCTCTCGCAAACAAAGTCAAAATAGGAAACAATAAAACTATTAACTGCTCGGTTTTTCAGTTTAAAAAATTCATATCACGTTCCTGGTTGGAAGGGGAGGGGGAGGGAGGATAGGGGGAAGAGGAGGGAGGAGGAGGAAAAAATGGAGAAAAGGAGAGAGGGAACGAAAGATGGAGAGTGGGAGAGAAGAGAGAGGAGAGAGGGGAGAGGAGGTGGGAAGGAGTGGGAGGAGGAACAGGACAAGACGAGGAGAAAAGAGGAGGAAGAGAGGAGAGAAAGACATAAGAGCCAGTAAAGGGGAAGAGGGAGATAAGAGGATGGAGAGAGGAGAGGAAGACAGAGAGGCAGAGATCTTATCCTATTCCCTCTCTTCTTTCCTCTACATTCTTCCCCTCTCTCTCCTCCCCTTTTCCCTCTCCTCTTCCTTTCCACCCCCCCCTCTCTCCCCTTTTCCCTTCTCCTTCTCTCCTTCCCCCCCTCTCTCTCCCTCTCTTTATCACCCTTCCTTCCACTTCCACCTTCGCCACGGCCAAGGAGGAGGCGAACATCCAGGGCTGCTTTTCTCGCGAATTCTGAGAGCTTCAGCAATAAATACACGCGGTCGAAGCGAGAGGAATGCCTTGTCGAGCAAAATGAAGCGGGGATCGAGGAAAAGGAGGGGAGGAGGGGAGGAGGGAGGGAGGAAGGGAGGGGAGGGAGGAAGGGAGAGAGGGAGAGGAGGGAGGGTGAGAAGAGGAGGGAGGAGGGAGGGAGAGAGAGATAAATAAATAGATAGACAAGAGAGAGAGAGAGCGAAAAGAGAAGGAACCACCTTTCCCCGACTTCCTTACCCGACCACCTTTCCCCGACCTTTTCTTCTCCGACACCTTTCACCCCGCTACCTTTCCCCCGACTTCCTTTCCCCGAACTACCTTTCCCCACCACCACTTTCCCCGACTACCATTTCCCCCGACTTCCTTTCCCCGACACCTTTTCCCCAGCGACTTCCTTTCCCCGCTTCCTTTCCCACGACCACCTTTCCCCGATCACGACTTTCCCCGACTTCCTTCCCCACGAACCTCCTTATCCCCGAATCACCTTTTCCCCCGACTTCCTTTCCCGACTCCTTTCCCCGACCACCTTTCCCCGACTTAAGTACCTTTCCCCGACCCCTTCCCGATCACTCTTTCCCCGATCACCTCCCCGACCAACCTTTCCCCCGATCACCTTTCCCCGACCATCTTTTCTCCGATCACCTTTCCCGCGACCACCTTTCCCCTCGACCAGCCTTTCCCCGACCACATTTCCCGACTAACCATTTCCCCGACCACTTTCCCCGACCAATCCTTTCCCGCCGACCGACTCTTTCTCCGATCATACCTTTTCCCGACTACCTTTCCCCATCAACACCGCTATTCCCGACTACGCTTTCCCCGACCACGCTTCCACCGACCAACCTTATCCCCGACTACCTTTCCCCCGACCACCTTCTTTTCCGCCGACTAACCTTTCCCCGACCCACCTTCCCCGACTACCTTTCCCCGACATACCTTTCCCCGCTGACCATTTCCCCGACCACCTTTCCGCGATACCTTTCCCCGACTACCTTTCCCCGACTACCTTTCCCCCCGACCCCTCACCTTTTTCCCCGCGACTATAACCTTTCGCCGCCGACTAACCATTCCCCCCGACCACCTTTCGCCCGACTACCTTTCCACCGACGCAGCGCACGCTTTCCCGACCAACCTTTCCCCGACCACTTTCCCGACACTCCTTTTCCCCGATCACCTTTTCCCCGACCTACCTTTCCCCCGACTACCTTTCCCCGACCACCTTTCCCCGATCACCTTCGCCCGACTTGCTTTCCCCGACCTCACTTCCCCGATCAACCTTTCCCCCCGACCACCTTTCCCCCGACTACCTTTCCCCGATAACCTTTCCCCGACCACCTTTTCCCCGACTACCTTTTCCCCAACACTGAACCACCTTTCCCGACTACCTTTCCCCGACTATAAGGTCATAATACCTTTCCCCGCGACCCAACCCTTTTCCCCACCGACTACCTTCCCCGATCCACCTTTCCCCGACTACCCTTTCCCCGACAACCTTTCCCACGACTACCTTTCCCCGACTACCTTTCCCCGAACCACTTTCCCACGACTACCTTTCCCCGACCCGACTTTCCCCGACCAACCTTTTCCCCGACCACCTTGTCCCCGCACGCACCTTTCCCCGACCAACCTTTCCCGACTACCTTTCCGCCGACGCACCTTTTCCGACCTACCACCTTTCCCGCGACTACCTTCCCCGACCACCTTTTCCCGGACCACCTTTCCCCGACTACCTTTCCCCGACCACCTTTCCCCGACCACCTTTCCCCGACTACCTTTCCCGACCACCCCCGACCTTCCCCGACAACCACCTTTCCCCGAACGCACCTTTCCCCGACACCTTTCCCCGACTACCTTTCCCGACTTTCCCGACCTTTCCCGACCCTACCTTTCCCCGACTACCTTTCCGCGACCACCTTTTCCCCGACCACCTTTCCCCGCCAACCTTTCCCCGACCACCTTTCCCCTTTCCACCGCCCACCTTCCCCGACTATCACCTTTCCCCGACCACCTTTCCCGAACCGAACCTTTCCCCGACTACCTTTCCCGCGAAACTTCCGCCGACTTACCTTCCCCGACAACCTTTCCCCGACCAGCCTTTCCCCGACCACCTTTCCCCGACGTCACCTTTCCCGAGACCCTTTCCCCGACTACCTTTCCCGACCACCTTTCCCCGACCTACCTTTCCCCGACCACTTTCCCCGACCACCTTTTCCCCGACCACCTTTCCCCGACCACCTTTCCCCGACACCTTTCCCCGACCACCTTTCCCCGACCCCACTTTCCCCCGACTACCTTTCCCCGTACCTTTCCTTTCCCGACCACCTTTCCCCGACTACCTTTCCCCGACTACCTTTCCCCCGACCACCTTTCCCCCGACCTTTACCTTTCCCCGCCTTTCCCCGCACCTTTCCCCGACCTTTCCCCGACCGACCACCTTTCCCCGACCACCTTTCCCCGACTACCTTTCCCCGACCACCTTTCCCGACCACCTTTCCCCGACCCACCTTTCCCCGACTACCTTTCCCCGACCACCTTTTCCCCGACCACCTTTCCCCCGACCACCTTTCCCGACTACCACCTTTCCCCGACGCACCTTTCCCCCGACTTTCCCCGACACCTTTCCCCGACCACCTTTCCCCGACCCACCTTTCCCGACTCTTTCCCCGACCACCTTTCCCCCGACCACCTTTCCCCGACCACTTTTCCCGACCAACCTTCCCCGACTTTCCCCGAACCACACTTTCCCCGACACCTTTCCCCGACACCTTTCCCCGACCACCTTTCCCGACCACCTTTCCCCGACCACCTTTCCCCGACTTCCCACCTTTCCCCGACTTCCTTTTCCCCCGACCACCTTCCCCGACCACCCGACCTTTCCCGACCACCTTTCCCCGACCACCTTTCCCCGACTACCTTTTCCCCGACCACCTTTCCCCGACCACCTTTCCCCGACCCCTTTCCCCCGACTTCCTTCCCGACCACCTTTCCCCGACCACCTTTCCCCGACCTTTTACCCTTTTCCCCGACTACCTTTTCCCCGACCAGCCTTTCCCCGACCTACCTTTCCCCCGACCACGCTTTCCCCGACTACCTTTCCCCGACACCTTTCCCGCGGACCTTTCCCCGACTACCTTTCCCGACCACCTTTCCCCGACTACCTATTCCCCGACCACCTTCCCCGACACCTTTCCCCGACCTTTCCTTTCCCGACCACACCTTTCCCCGACCTTTCCCACGACCACCTTTCCCCGACCACCTTCCCCGACCACCTTTCCCCGACACCTTTCCCCGACCTTCCTTTCCCCGACCACCTTCCCCCGACTACCTTTCCCCGACCACCTTTCCCCGACTACCTTTCCCCGACCACCTTTCCCCGACACCTTCCCCGACCACCTTTCCCGACACCTTTCCCCCGACCACCTTTCCCCGACTACCTTTCCCCCGACCACCTTTCCCCCCGACTACCTTTTCCCCGACTACCTTTCCCCGACCACCTTTCCCGATACCTTTCCCCGACCACCTTTCCCCGACTACCTTTCCCCGACTACCTTTCCCCGACCACCTTTCCCCGACTACCTTTCCCCGACCACCTTTCCCCGACTACCTTTCCCCGACTACCTTTCCCCGACCACCTTTCCCCGACCACCTTTCCCCGACCACCTTTCCCCGACTACCTTTCCCCGCGACCACCTTTCCCCGACCTTTCCCCACCTTTCCCCGACCACCTTTCCCCGACCTACCTTTCCCCGACCACCTTTCCCGACCACCTTTCCCCCGACTACCTTTCCGCCGACCCCCCCTTTCCCCGACCACCTTTCCCCGACTTCCTTTCCCCGACCACCTTTCCCCACACGTTGTTCGGGAAAGGCTTCGGGAGGGCCGCTTTGCCTTACAACTTTCCCCATTCGTGGCGTAGTATTACAGATTTCAAAAAAATACAGTAATTAGCATACATGAATGACTCTCATCCCGAGATAAATGCATGGAGGACATTCATTTTGCGCGCGAGCGCGTGTGTGTGTGTGTGTGTGTGTGTGAGAGTGGTGTGTGAGAGAGAAGTGTGTGTGTGTGTGTGAGAGAGTGTATGTGTGTGTGAGAGAGTGTATGTGTGTGTGAGAGAGTGTATGTGTGTGAGAGAGAGTGTATGTGTTGCTGTGTGTGAGAGAGAGTGTATGTGTGTGTGAGAGAGTGTTTGTGTGTGTGAGAGAGTGTATGTGTGTGTGAGAGAGTCTATATTTGCGTGAGAGAGTGTATGCGTGTGTGAGAGAGTATGTGTGTGTGAGAGAGTGTATGTGTGTGTGTGTGTGTGTGTGTGTGTGTCCATATATACATACACACAAATGTAGGCCTATGTATGTAAACACACATCGGATCATTCAAATAAATTAAAATCAGATGAGTAAAAACACTCTGGCGGGAGAGTTGCCACGAGTCTGAGAATAAGGAATACAAAATACAATTTATCAAAATTGAAATAAAGAATTGGCTCATGTTGGTAACCCTGAACCTTCCCCGACGATTAAAGGTTTTGAGAACGACTGTGAAAACGACATTGGAAATGACATTTGGCATTCCTGACATCGGGTTTGACACGATCTTGCCTGAAATGCACTGACTGAATATGGCTCCCTCGCTCCCTTTCTTTCTTTCTCTTTCTCTCTCTCTCTCTCTCTCTCTCTCTCTCTCTCTCTCTCTCTCTCTCTCTCCTCTCTCTCCTACCTACCTCTTTCTCTCTCTCTCTACCTACCTCTTTCTCTCTCTCTCTACCTACCTCTTTCTCTCTCTCTCTACCTACCTCTCTCTTCTCTCTCTACCTCTCTCTCTCTCTCTCTCTCTCTCTCTCTCTCTCTCTCTCTCTCTCTCTCTCTCTGTCTCTCTCTCTCTCTCTCCTCATCTCGGGGTCTATCTTTCTACTTCTGCCTCTCTATCTCTGTCTTTCACTTTCTCTTTCTACTTTCTACGCGTTTTCTCGTTCTCTCCTTCCTTCCTTCTCTCTCTCTCCTTCCCTCTCTCACTCTCTCTCCTCGTCCCTTTCCCCCTCTCTTTCTCTTCTCTCTCTCTAATTCCCTCCTTCCCCCTCCTCCCTTCACCGTTCTCTCACCACCCTACACCCATCCCCTGTTGTCTTTCTCTTCCTCTCCCCTCTCTCCCCATTCTCCTTCCCCGACCTCGCCCCTCGAGTTCACGTCTCCGGGTACCGTAAACCCCAACTGCGCTTCTTGCTCTCGAGTCAACTGCACTTCGCGTCTTGCATAATGAAGGGGAGCCTCTGCATCATCACCATCATACGTGCATGAGCGTGTGTATGCATACGCGGGGGTCGTCGTCGAAGAAAAACGCACACGGACACACCGGCGCCTCCATGCACTCTGTCTACGTACTTGGCTTCTAGGAGGGAAGTCTCACGACGACGTCTCACTATGTATGTATCCATGCTTGGAGATCCATACTGAGGTTCATACCTGTTTTTTTTTTCTTTGTATTCCCCTTTTGAAGAGTGTCATGCTCTTGGCTTCCGTGTCACCGTCTTTGGTGGAAGTGTGGGGGTGAGGGGGGATTAGTGGGGGTGAGGGTGAGGGTGACGAAAATGGCTGAAGGGAGGGGAGGGGGGAGGGTGACGAGAATGGCTGAAGGAGAGAGGAGGGAGGAGGTGAAGAAGAGATGACGGGAAGGGGAATGAGAGGGAGAGGGATGGAGCGAAGGGTTGGGGAAAGGTAGGCGTGATGGGGAGGGGATTGTGGGGAAGACGGGGAAGCGCAGGTGCCTCACTGCGGCCCGGAAAGGTGAGAGGGGAGGAGTAATACCGGAGTAATTAGTAACAGGAGTCGAGTGAGTACTGGTAACTGGTTTCTTCTTTCCACCTGTTCACCTCGCCCCGCCCGCCATGACCGCGTGAGTGCCATCGAGTGCCATTCGTATTTTCCCTGGAGCGACCCGATCGGGAAGAGATGGAGGGAGGGAGGGAGGGAAAGGGAGAGGGAGAGGGAGGGAGGGAGGTAGAGGAAGAGGGAGAGAAGAGAGAGAGAGAGAGAGAGAGAGAGAGAGAGAGAGAGAGGAGAGAGAGAGAGAGAGAGAGAGAGAGAGAGAGAGAGAGAGTGTGTGTGTGTGTGTTGTGTGTGTTTGTGTGTGTGTGTGTGGCGCGCACGTGTATGTGTGTGTGTGCACGTAATATTTATGCATACACATGTATACTTATGCATACACACACTCCATGTCACTCCGAAAGCAGGAAAGAGCGACCGAACCGCCGCCGGCCGTCGATCTTCCCCCGGCGCGCGTCCACGGGGGAGCTCCTTCCACGGGGGAGCTAAACCTTCCACGGGGAGTTAAACCTACCACGGGGGAGCTAAACCTTCCACGGGGGAGCTAAACCTTCCCACGGGGAGTTAAACCTCCACGGGGGAGCTAAACCTTGAACCTTCCACGGGGAGGGGAGTTAAACCACCACGGGGAGTGCTAAACCTTTGACCTTCCACGGGGGAGCTAAACCTTCCACGGGGGAGCTAAACCTTTCCACGGGGAGTTAAACGCTACCACGGGGAAAGCTAAACCTTCCACGGGGAAGCTAAACCTTCCCCGGCGCGCGAACCTTGCGCGCGGCCTTCCACGGGGGAGTACCTTCCACGGGGAGTTAAACCTACCACGGGGGAGCTAAACCTTCCACGGGGGAGCTAAACCTCCACGGGGAGGGGGGGAGCTAAACCTTCCCCGGCGCGCGGACCTTCCACGGGGGAGCTAAACCTTCCACGGGGGAGCTAAACCTTCCACGGGGAGTTAAACCTACCACGGGAAGCAACCTCCACGGGGAGCTAAACGAACCTTCCTCCACCTTGGGAGCTAAACCTTCCACGGGGAGCTAAACCTTCCCCGGGGAGTTAAACCTACCACGGGGGGAGCTAAACCTTCCCGGCGCGCGGACCTTCCACGAGCGGGGGAGCTAAAACCTTCCACGGGGAGGGGGAGCTAAACCTTCCACGGGGAGCTAAACCTTGCCGGCGCGCGGACCTTCCACGGGGGAGTTAAACGCGGAAGTCTGTCTCAATGAAATTCCAGAGGTTAAATAAAGATCCGGAACCATGGACATTCGAACTCCGTAAATTTAACTTTACTGAGACGAGGGGAAAGCGAGGATGGGAGAGGGAGGAGGATGCGGAGAGGGAGGGGATAAAGAGGGAGGGGGAGGAGAGGAGGAGGATAGGAGGGAGATAGGAGGATAGGGAGAGATGAGGGAGGGATGAGGGAGGGAGGAGGGAGAGGGATGGATGGGGATGGGAGGTGGGGAGGGGGAAGGAGGAGAGCGAGGGAGTGGGGAGGGATGTTGGGGGAGGGTGGATGGAAACGGAAAAACGAAGCGAAGCGAGAAGAAACAAAAAGAGAAGAGAGATATAAAGAGAGAACTAGAGAAGGAAAGAAAGAGAAAGAAAAATACAGAAAGAGAGTAAACGAGCGAGCGAGAGAGAGAGAAACAGACAGAGAATGAGATACAGAGATACAGACAGACACAAACAGACATACACACACCAACAGACAGAGAATACAGACAGCGAAAGCCAAACGCACCCCCCCCCCCCCGCCCGTTCCCAGAGGCTAATAAAACCAACCAAAACGCAGCTCTTAAGTTCACCGCGCGCGATTGAGGACGACGATCGTGTGGGAAATCAAGGGGATTGTGTCATTGCCCGAAGAGGAGGAGGAGGAGGAGGAGGAGGAGGAGGGGAGGGAGGAGGTGGGGAAGAGGAGGAGGAGGAGGAGAGGAGGTGGAAGAGGAGCGGGGGGAGGAGGAGGGAGGGTGGAAGAGGAGGAGGGAGGAGGAGAGGAGGAGGAGGAGGAGGAGGAGGAGGGGGAGGAGAAGGGAGGAGGAGGAGGGGAGGAGGGAGGGAGGAGGATAAGAGGGGAGGGAAGGAGGAGGAGTGGGGGAAGAGGAGGAGGAGGAGGAGGAGGAGGAGGAGGAGGAGGAGGGAGGAAGGAAGGAGGAGAGGAGGAGGAGGAGGAGGAGGAGGAGGAGAGGAGGGAGGAAGGAGGAGGGGAGGGGAGGGAGGGAGGAGGAGGGAGGAGGGAGGTGGAGGAGGAGGGAGGGGGGGAGGGAGGGAGGGGAGGAGGGAGGAGGGAGGAGGGAGGAAGAGGGAAGGAGGAGGAGAGGAGGAGAGGAGGAGGAGGAGGGGAGGGAGGAGGAGGAGTGAGGAGGAGGGAGGCCATGGAGGGGAGGAGGAGGAGGCATGGAGGGGGATTGGGAGGGGGAGGAAGGTAGGTTAGGAGGAGGAGGAGGAGGAGGAGAGGAGGAGGAGGTTGGAGGAGGAGGAGGAGGAGGTGGAGAGGAGGAGGTGAGGAAGAGAGGAGGGAGGGATGGAGGGGGGGAGGTGGAGGAGGTGGAGGGAGGGGGAGGAGGGAGAGGAGGAGGAAGAGGAGGAGAAGGAGAAGGAGGGAGGAGGAGAGGAGGGAGGAGGAGGAGCGAGGAGGAGAGGAGGGAGCGTGGAGAGGAGAGAGAGGGGGAGGAGGAAGGAGGAGGTGGTAGGAGGAGGAGTGGAGGAGTGAGGAGGAGTAGAGGAAGAGAAGGGAGGGGATGGGGGGGAGGTGGGAGGAGGAGGAAGGAGGAGGAGGAGGAGGATGGAGGGGGAGGGGGAGAGGAGGAGGAGGGAAGAGGAGAGGGAAATGGAGAAGAAGGGGGAGGGAGGGGAGGGAGGAGGTGGTAGTGGAGGTGGGGAGGAGAAGGGGGGAGGGAGGAAGAGATGGAGGAGGAGGAGAAGGAAGAGAGGAGGAAAAGAGGGGAGGAAGCAGGGAGGAAGAGAAGATGAGGGAAGATGAGGAGAAGGGAGTGAAGAGGAACAGGTGGTGATGAAAGGGGAAGAGGATGGAGGAGGAATGGCAGGAGGATGGAGGAAGGGGAGCTAGAAGAAGGTGGTGGAAGGGGGAGGCGGAGGAGGAGAAGAGGATAGGAGGAGGAGGAGGAGGAAGACGTATTTATTGTTTGCTTGTTTCTTTAACCTCGAATTATTTTCTTATTTTCTTTTCTTTTTCCCTTTCCAATTTCTTAGTTTTCATCTTCAATCTCTTTCTCTTTCTCTATTTCTTTCTTCCTTTCTTTCACACGCACGCACACACACACACTAGAAGAAACAAAAACAAGATGTGAAAACACGAACAAAAAGTATTAAAAAAAAGACTTTCATGTTGAATAAGCATTATCCTATAAACTCAAGACACACGCAAACCAAAAACAGCAGAAGATATAAACCCGATGATACAATTAACACAAAAAATCAACATTTCTCCAACAGAAAATATTTCGTCATGAAAAAAACAGAAAAGATGGGGAAGAAAACACGAAAAGTCAAATAAAGTTACATGAAAAAAAAAAACATTCAGCCCCCCCCCCCCATGATCACCATCATCATGGTGATGGTGATGATGAGGACGATGATAATATTAATAAGGATAATGATGATGTGTATGATGGTGATGATTGATGACGATGATTATGATGATAATGATGACAACGAGGCTACTACAGCTGATAAAGCAGATAAGAATATTCAATTATGAAAAAAATAAACCCAACCTTCACCCCAGACACACACATAACTCACCACCGCTGAAATTCCAAGTCAACTGACCTGACTTGACCTTCAACCAGCTGACCTCTTCCCCGCCTTCGCCCTCGATCTCCACAATCCCCAATTTACCTCTTGCTTCACCGGGGTCTTCTTACCTGTTAAAGAAAGAGAGACAATTAGACCTCATTAGGGTCGTTGAGCGTTAATCGTTATACATCGTTATACACCTCCTACAATCTCCTAATGGTGTCGTTATGGGCGTTTATTGTTTGACACGTTTGTTCTCTCGTAAATGTTGCACGAGATATTTATGCGAGTCGAAGGGGGGAAGGGGGATGGGGGACGGATAGTGGGTGTTGTGGGGGTGGGGGTGGGTTAGAAATGTTTCATGGGATGTATTTAATTAATAATTTAAGTAATTTTTTTTCAATTCTCTGTTCATTTCATTACTTAGACACATATTCCTCCATTTTATTCATTTCTCAATTCCTTTTTTCTCTCCAGCCTTATCTCCCTCTCCCCTTACCCCCTCATTCTTCACATCTCTTCACCCTTTCCTCCATCTTCTCACCCTGCCCCCCCCCCCTTTATTAAAAATAAGAAAAAAGAAAAAAAGAAAAATAAAGCCATCCAGAGCTCCGAGAGAAAAGCAACAGGTTACCCCCCTCCCCCCCCCCCCTCTCCCCCGTAAGTCAAGCCCCACCAGGTCACCCGCGGCAGACCCACCCCCACCCCACCCCCTCTCCCCTCGTGCAACGTAAAGAAGGCTTAAGAAAGTCCAACAGGTAACCAGTGGGGGAGGGGAGGGGGAGTCCTGCGAGAAATAATCCTTATAATGAAGATGCCAGTTTCAATATCCGATCTTATCATTTATTCTGGTCTCATGGAGGTTATCAATCTAGAAGACAAAAACAGCATATTCCGTACTCTGTACTCACTCGCTCTTCGCTCTCGCTCTCGCTCTCGCTCTCTCTCTCTCTCTCTCTCTCTCTCTCTCTCTCTCTCTCTCTCTCTCTCTCTCTCTCTCTCTCTCTCTCTCTCTCCTCTCTCTCTCTCTCTCTCTCTCTTCTTCTTTTTGGTCTTTTCCCGCCAAAACGAAATCTAATCACGGAGAGAAAAACAAAACCTGATATCACTCCCCTACATTCCTTTTCCCTTTCATCTCAGTCTCGCACGCAGCAAAAAAAAAAAAAAAACAAAACAAAAATAAAAATCAAAATACATCCATCACATTAAAAGAAAAAAAGGAAAAAAAAATACGCCTCAAACAAAGAACGGAAGAGGAAATGACACCTCAAATGGGCCTTTATCACCTGCATCTTTTGAACCCGAGAAGGAAACGGACTTTTCTCGAGAAAATTAAGATGGCAATTTACGTTGATTTACCGTCGTTTCCCCTGACAGGACGCCGTGCTTATACATATCCGATGAAAAGAAAAAAAAAAAAAAATGAATAATATGAAAAAATTAAAGAAAATGTATATAAACGTATATAACGTATACAAATGAATATAATGAATAAAATTGTACATAAAAACACGGAAGAAGAGGAAAAGGGGGTATGAGAAGGAAGATGAAATGGAAGAAAATGAGAACAGGAAGACAATTAATAAGAAATGAAAGAAGAGGAAGAAAAAGGAAGAGCATAGCAAGATAAAGTGGAAAGAGGAAGAAGCACATAAACAACGACGAAGTAGAAGAGATGAAAAGAAAACGAAAACAAAAAAAATGTCTAAAAAAAGAAAGACAACACAAAAAAGAGAAAAAACAACAAGAAACAAAAAACAACAAAAAAAAAAAAAACAGCACAAACAAAGAAAAAAATACACCAAATACCCAGAAAACAGTAAATCTTCCGAAACGGCCTCCGCCTCGTCCGAGAGAATAAATAATAAATTGCTTGTGCGAGTTTCACCACCCGAAACAAAGACCCGCGAGCGGAGCGAAAGGCCACGAAGTAATCATTTTTCGGTCGGCGATCGGAATATACCGGGTCAAATAGCAACTCGAGGGAAGTCGTCGAATTTTATGAAAGAGAAGGAGGAGAAATGAAAAGAAGAACGTGAGGTGAGGGGGAAGGGAGAGAGGGATTGAGAAAAGGCGGAGATGATGGATAGGAAGGGAGGGGGGAGGTGAGAGAGGGGATAGAGTGGATGGTAAGTTAGGGAGGGAGGGAGGGATTGGAAGGAGGGAGGGGGGAGGGATGAGGAGAGAGGGATGGGGAGGGAGAAGGGTGGATGGAGAAGAGGGGGGAGAGGGAGGGGAGAGGGAGAAGGGATGGAAGGAGGATGGGGGGGAGGGGAGAGAGGGATGGAAGGAGGGAGGGGGGAGGGATAGAAGGAGGGGGGGGGAGGAGATGGGGGGAAGAGAAGGATGGGAAGGAGGGAAGGGGATGGGGAGGGAGGAAGGGAAGGAGAGGAGGGGAGGAGGGAGGGAGAGAGAGGGATGGAAGGAGGGAGGGGGAGGGATGGGGAGGGAGAGATGGGTTGGAGGTAGGAGGGGAAGAGTCGGATGGAGGGGAGAGAGGTGGGAGGGATAGCGGGAGATAGAGGGCATGAGAAAGGTGAGGGAAGGGGAGGGAGGAAGGAGGGATGGAAAAAGGAGGGGGTAGGGGATGGAGCGGAGAGAGGGGGAGGGATGGAAATTGGGAAGGAGGTAGGGGGGGATAGAGGAGAGAGAGAATGGGAGGGAGGAAGAGAGGGGGGGGGATGGAGGGAGATAGGGATGGAAGAGGAAGGGAAGCGAGTAGAAGGAGGGAGAGAGAGGGAGGCGAGAGATGAGAAGCGAAAAATGAGGAGAGGGAGAATATACTCGAGGGAGAGAGTGAGACTGTAGGAAAAAAAAAAAAACACGCAGTTAACCAATCCATCGAAACACAATCACAAAAAAAAAAAAAAAAAAAAAAAAAAAAAAACCTTCGCTTGTTAGTCAAGGCCATGAAAGATAAACACCCAGCGAATGAAAACGCATTAATTAACCTTTCGTAAAAACGAGACTTCGGGTTAATTAAACCTTTCGTAAGAAAAATAGTTTTCAAAAAATGTGCTTCTTTTAATAAGATTTACGAATAAAAAAAAAAATCATTAACAACTTCAACGTGAAAACAAGAAAAAAAAATTGCGAAAAGCGATTGCAAAATTCACGTTCATTCCGTTTTCTATTTGTTTTGAACCAGTAAATTAAGGAGGAACTATTTAAAAAGAAAAGACAGGTACCTGGAATCGGGCTATATCAGGTAAAAGGAGGCGAAGAAGATCATCTTTTCCTCTCGCAAAAACTCATTATACACAGAGCGGCCTTAATGAAACTGAAGAAAAAACAAGGGCCGAGATTATAAACAAACACACAAGCAAACAGACATGCGAACACATCTTCACATTTTCAAAACATAAAGGTGAGGCAAGATGAAAAAAGGGAGAGAACCGAGGGAGAGTAAGGAGAGGGTGAGATAGGAGAAAAGGGAGTGAGATAGAGAGAAAGAAGAGAGAGGAGAGAGGACGAGGAGGACGAGAGAGAGAGAGAGAGAGGAGAGAGAGAGAGAGAGAGAGAGAGAGAGAGAGAGAGAGAGAGAGAGAGAGAGAGAGAGAGAGAGAGAATAGAAAAATTGACAGACAGAAAAAAATAGAGAGACAAAGAAAAAGATGCAGAGAATCCAGATAAAGAATAAACAGAAAGAATACCTAAACTATACTCCTTCTCACTCGCGCATCAAAATCGCCTTCGTCATCGCCGCCTCCGTTTCCGTCGTCCGGAACCGTGGCCTTGACTTCGGCGTGCTTCCGCGTTGATGAGCTTCTATGACTGCCTCTTTCTCACGCGTTTTTAACCTCTTTTTTGAGTGTGGCGTTGTAGTTCTCCATGAATCTATTGTATCTTTACTCTCAGGCAAGGTTACATAGCCTATTTGATGCTTTATCTTACCAATCTAATTTATCGTTTTCCATCTTTTTCATCAATTTATCTATTCTAAAACTAGCATATGCGATTTTTTTTTATCCTATCGACACCTCCCTTCCATCAACACTGAACCTCAAATCGACAAATAAAACCCCTTAATTAAATAAAATCACCTAAATCCCCCCCCCCCAAAAAAAAAAAGAATAAATAAAGAAAATAAATAAATAAAACACACGCCATTACCGCCAAAATAACAGACGCGAAGTATGTCTCGAAAGGCCCAGACAATAGGCCGGGGGGAACAATCACCTTTTGTCACCCTATTACGTCAAGAAGCGAACTGAAACGTATTTTAGGAGGAAGGAAAGTGAAACGAAGACAAGAAAAGTAAATAAGAAAAAAAGAGAAACAATGTAACTGGGGTAAAGTGGAACTATTTTCTGTGTAATGCGGGTCTTAAAAAAGGAAAATAGGAAAATAAGGAAGGTAACATGGAAGGGAAAGGAGAAGAGGCAAAAGAAAAAGAAGAAAGAGGAGTAAAAGGGAAACAAAAGGGGGAGACGCGTGCGTAAGATAGGGAGAGACACTGGGGTAGTGAGAGGGGTGAGAGGGGGGGGTAGAGAGGAGACGAAAAGGGAGGAAAATAA
This sequence comes from Penaeus vannamei, assembly GCF_003789085.1. Classification (NCBI taxonomy): domain Eukaryota; kingdom Metazoa; phylum Arthropoda; class Malacostraca; order Decapoda; family Penaeidae; genus Penaeus; species Penaeus vannamei. The sequence goes on along the minus strand of NW_020869804.1, from coordinate 1,176,189 downwards.
AGAAAAGACTAAATGGTGAAGGTGGGAAATTTATCATCTGCATATTACGTTCTTCAATTATTAGAAGATGAAGAATGGAAAAAGGGAAGGAAAGTAGAAAAAAAAGGAGAAAAATAATCTTAAGACTGGCTGGCAAACAGAACAACAAAATAATATAAACAAAATAATGAATGAAACAAAACAGAAGGAATAAAGAAGAAGAAAAAACAAAAAGAATAAACACAGGAACAGCAAAGGAGGAGGAGGATGAGCCAAGGCGCCAGACAGGACGGGACCGGGTCTCAGGGAAAGGGAAGAGGGATAGGGTGGGGCTTGGGGGGGGGGGGGGGTCACTGGGACTTCCCGTACTGCACGCCTCGGCCACAGGTCAGTGACTGTGACCTGGAGAGCGACGACGCCGGCCTGCAGACTGTAAGAATCGCTGGGAAGACTTGAGAGGCAGAGCGTGATGCGAATTCCTGAACTCTGAATCAGTTATTTTGTCCCGTTATTAGAGCAAGAGAGGGGGGAGGGGGGGAGACAGAGAGGTAGAAGGGGGGGTGAGGGGAGGGAGAGTGAGAAGAGGGGGAGGAGGGAGAGATAGATAGATAGAGGGAGAGAGAGAGAGAGAGAGAAGAGAGAGAGAGAGAGAGAGAGAGAGAGAGAGAGAGAGAGAGAGAGAGAGAGAGAGAGAGAGAGAGAGAGAGAGAGAGAGAAGAGAGAGAGAGAAAGAGAGAGAGAGAGAGAGAGAGAGAGAGAGAGAGAGAGAGAGAGAGAGAGAGAGAGAGAGAGAGAGAGAGAGAGAGAGAGAGAGAGAGAGAGAGAGAGAGTGAGTGGAAGGTACATAATCAAAAGACGGTATTTGCTCTCTATCATATCAACGGGTAGCTAAGAAAAAAAAAAACATGACCTGCAATTGCTACATAAAAAACACATGGACATGATACACTTTCCCATATAACTACAGACACGATTTTGACGTAACGAAACAAACATAAAACAAAACACAGAATGAAAAAAAAAAAATGTGACTTCAATCTACCCAATCTTACGGAGCCGAACGAAGCAGGTAAAAGAGACAAAGGAAAGACAGAATAATAAACAGACGGAAAAGGAGAGGAAGACAGAAACAGAACAACAATAACAACATAAAAAAAGAAACGGAAAAAAAACAGAGAGACAACAAAGTCAAGTGAAGGATGGAAAGAGGAGAAAAAAATTGGCAGAGGCAAGACAAGAAAGAAAAAGGGGAGATGAGAAACCCCGGGAACAAAGCCAAAGGATAAAGGGGAGGAGAAAGGGAGAAAGAGAGAGGGGTCGAAACGGACAAACGAGACTAATAGGAGATGGTGAAAGGAAGCGAGAAATCTGAAGAGAACAGAATAAATTTACGAGAAGGAAGACGGAAGGAGGGAAGAGGGAGAGGAGGAGGAGGAGGAGGAGAAAGAAGAGAACGGAGAAAGGAAAGAGGAGGAGGGCAGAGAAAGGGAGGAGGAGGGAAAGGGAGAGCAAAGAAAGAGTCAGAAATTAACGAAAGACGAACAGAGAAATGTGAAAGACAGAAATAGAGAGAGACGAGAGAGAAAGAGAAGGCAAGAGAGAGAGAGGGCGAGAGAGGAGCCAGGGCGCGAAGGTGAGCCAACAGCGGGTTCGAATGGCCGGGGCAAAAACGGGCTTGGAACCTACATAACTTGTCTTGTATATCTCATTCCCTCCTGTTCTTCCTTCGCCTTCCTTCGCGTTTCCTTATTTATTATCCTTTTCTCATTCCCCTCATCTTTGTCTTCTCCCTCATTCGGTGTTATATGCCGTAATCTGCTTGTCTGTTATCCCAGTTTTATCTTTCTCCATTATCATAACTCAACGTTCTCTTTCTCTCTCTCCCTCTCTGTCTCTCTCTCTCTCACACACACACACACACACACACACACACACACACACACACACACACACACACACACACACACACACACACACACACACACACACACACACACTCGCACTCTCTCAATTCTCACTCGCCTCTTTCGTGAGCGTGCGACTGTCTTCTCGCGTGCGTGTCTGTGCGTGCGCTAGATCCAGACATCGACACATACCAGAAAAGCTCACGCGCAGCAAAGGGAAATCGCCGCAGGCCTATTCCGCTGAAACGGCCGGGGTGAAGCTAACAGTACCGTTGTTCGTGCGCGCCGCTACCCCCTGCGCCCCTGCTACCCCCCCCCCCCCGAGGCCGCCCCCGGTACCCCTTTCGCCTCACACTGCCAACCTCACCTGCCGAGTCAGGTACCAGCAATGCCATTTCCTGGTATTTCCTGCTGTGGTACCTTCATAACACCGCCCCCCGCTCTCTTTCGCTCTTCCCCCTTTCTCCCATTACCCTTATTCTTATTCTTTCGTATTCGTCGCTCACATATCTGCGTTGCTTAAATACAACGAAGATTTGAATTGTTTGTAATACTTTCGACGACAGACCTTGAAATCGAACGTCTCGCTGTGTTCGCCGAGGTCTCGAAACCGCTGGAACTTTTTTCGTAACTTCAGCTTTTTTATCATTCGTGTTTAATTTCTCTTTTATTCATGATTTGTGTAGGATTATTGGTACGTGGCTCAGCATGTCTTATATACTCGTCTTTCTCTCTTCTTGCCCCTTCTTCTAATTTTTTCTAAATCTATATCCCCTTCTATCTATCTAAATGCTCATGTTCATCCAGAATTATGTCCACGGACATATGTAGATAGACATAAGAAAAATACATATCAAGAGAGAGATAGAGAGAGAGAGAGAGAGAGAGAAGAGAAAGAGAGAGAGAGAGAGAGAGAGAGAGAGAGAGAGAGAGAGAGAGAGAGAGAGAGAGAGAGAGAGAGAGAGAAGAGAGAGAAGAGAGAAAAAGAGAGAGAGAAAGAGAAGAGAGAGAGAGAGAGAGAGAGAGAGAGAGAAAGAGAGAAGAGAGGAGAGAGAGAGAGAGAGAGAGAGAGAGAGAGAGAGAGAGAGAGAGAGAGAGAGAGAGAGAGAGAGAGAGAGAGAGAGAGAGAGAGAGAGAGAGAGAGAGAAGAGAGAGAGAGAGAGAGAAGAGAGAGAGAGAGAGAGAGAGAGAAGAGAGAGAAAGAGAAGAAAGAGAGAAAGAGAGAGAAGAGAGAGAAAGAAAGAGAGAAAAAGAAAAAGAAAGAGAAAGAGAGACAGACAGTGATAACCTTGGACGACTTCATTAGCCCCTGTCACGCGGACTGTCATAAATCCATGCCTATGAATGCCTTCGCCCCTCCCGTGACATAATGAGGTCATTCGTAATGCCCGCGCCAACCGGTTTATCATGCCGGCGTCATTAGCATTATCTATGACGGCGACATGTTATAATAAAAAGGAGAAGAGGAAAAATACAAGATCGAAAACGAGGTAAATAGGGAAGAAGGAAGAAAAGTGCGGGAGATGAAGTCAAGGAGGAAGGAAGGAAGTGACGTCAAGGATTAAAGGAAATAAAGTCAAGAAGGAATAAAGGAGGTGAAGTCAAGAAGGAAGATAGATGAAGTCAAGAAGGAAGGAAGGAGATGAAATCAAGAACGAAGGCAGGAGATGAAGTATGAGGAGAAAGGGGCATGGATAGAAAGGAAGTGGGGGTGAGGAAGAGAGGAGAAAACAAAATGCGCAGGAGGGGAAAGGGGAGAAGGAAAAGGGAGAGAGAAGCAGAGAATACAGCAGAGAAGAGGCACTGAAGATGAGAGAAGGTAAAAGGAAAGAGAAGAGAGGAGAAAGAAGGAGAAAACTGAGAAATGAGATGAGAAAAAAAGGGAGAAAAAGAAGTTGAGCAGGAGGAAGAGGAAGAGGATGATGATGAAGAAGATGAAAGAGTAGAGGAGGAGGAGATGGAGGAGGAGGAAGAGGAGGAGCACGCAGACGAAGTAGAAAAAGAAAAAGAAAAAGGAGGGGATGAGGATGAGGAAGAAGAAAAAGAAAAAAAGAAGACGACGACGAAGAAGAAGAAAGAGAAGGAGAGCGGACGGGGCACCCCCTCCCGCCTTCGCGTTCCCCTCGTTCCCCTCGTTCCCCGGGCTTCACAACCCCGTAACGACTCCGACCAGCGGGAGTTTCAATAGATGATTAGGGGCAATTTGCTTAAAGGTCGTCGGGTAAGGGGAGGAAGGGAGGGAGGGGATAAAAGAGGAAAGAGAGGGGGGGAGAGGAGAGGAGGAAGAGGAGGGACAAGAGAGGAAGGGAGAGGAGAGGAGAGGGGAAGGGTACAGTGAAGGGAGGGAGAACGAAGGATTCGGGAAGAGGGATCAGGGAAGTACAGTGGAAAGGGAGGAGAGGAGAGAAGAGAAAGCGGGAGTGGAAGAGAAAGAGAAGGTGAGGAGAGCAGGGACGCGAGAGAGGAGGAGAGGAGAGGAGACAGGGGACGCGAGCTTCAGAAGAGAGGAAGAGAGGAGAAGACGAGAGCTTCAAGAGAGGAGAGGAGAGGAGAGGAGGGAGGAGGCAGTCATCACGACAGACCTAGAAGACGGACGAGGGATGCCGTGTCATTTAATAAATCGCTTTGAAGACCCACTTAGCGCAATTGCCTCCCGGATCACATAAAACAATGACAGATGCAATTGGGTTCCATTAGACAGGATTGCCCGCGAGTGAGGGGAAGGAGGGGAGAGGGGTAGGGGAGGGGGAGGAAGGGAGGCCAAGGGAGGGGGGAGGGAGGGGGAGGAAGGGGGGAAGGGGAGGGGGAGGGAGGAGGAAGGAAGAAATAAAAAAGGAAACTTAGGGAGAGAAGAGGGGGGAGGGGCCATGGAGAGGGTGTATAGGAGGGAGAGGAAGAGGTAAGGAAGGCTAGACAGATAGGAGAGGAGGGAAATAGGAGGAAGGGAAGGGAGAAAGAGAGGGAAGAGGGAAGAGAGGGAAGGAGAAAGGGGGAGAGGGAGAAGGAAGGGGGAAAGCCGAAGGAAGAGGGGGGGATGAGGCAGGAAGACGGCCAGAGGGAGAAAAGAGGAATGGGAGGGCGAGGGAGAGAAGTCGCGATTTAAAATGGGAGAGGAAGTATGGAAGACGAAGAGAGAAGAGAGAGAGAGAGAGAGAGAGTGAGAGAGAGAAGAGAGAGATGAGAGAGAGAGAGAGAGAGAGAGAGAGAGAGAGAGAGAGAGAGAGAGAGAAGAGAGAGAGAGAGAGAGATGAGAGAGAGAAGAGAGAAGAAAGACCGAAAGCAACAACGAAAACCAAAGACGCAACTTCCAAAGAGTCAGAAAAAAATAAAGGCGCGAGAAAGAAGATGATCGCCTCCCCACGGACATCATCTCACGGAACACCATAAGCCCGCGATGCCGATCGCCCAAACGCACACAGAATCAAACGCACACGCGGGCCATGTGCGTCCCCACATTCCCGATGATTAATGGCACCTTTCCGGGGTCGAGAAGCACGCCATAAAATCAATCCGCAAGCACGGGCTGATGACGGCGCGGGTGACGTCGCCGGGCCCGGGGGTCGAAAGGTGATCAATCGACCTTCGGTAGAATGCCAGGCCTCCTTGGCAGCCTCGGCACCAGCTGGCTCGTCTCCGCCATTGCTTGCTGGGGCTGCCGTCCTTCCCTTCCGGCCTGGCTTGTTCGGTGGCGTCGCGGCCTTTGCTCCGCTGTTGCTTTGCTTTTACTATTGTTATCGCGGTTGCTTCCGTTTCTTGGTGTGGGAGAGCAATATACTTCGTCATCATTTTCGATATATTTGGGTCTGTGTGTGTGTGTGTGTGTGTGTGTGTGTGTGTGTGTGTGGTGTGTGTGTGTGTGTGTGTGTGTGTGTGTTGTGTGTGTGTGTGTGTGTGTGTGTGTGTGTGTGTGTGCACGCGTGTGTGTGTGTGTTTGCAGGCGTGCGAATATATAACCAAATTATCTCCAGCGGGAAGTTCTTTCATGCGCGCCTCTTTAGCCTCATGGCTTGCTAGCCATAGCCCGGATGTTGCTATGGCAACATCCAATTGCTCCTGTGTTTCCGATCCGAGCGAGACGCAATACTCGCTTCCGTGTGAATCAGCCCCTTAATTACCGTAAAACGTAAACCGACGCTGGCTGGCTCTGAGATTTCACAGCAAGTTAAGCTGAAATTAATACACGAAGCGAACTTAACATATAAATGAGCTAATCTGAATATGTTTAAGAGCCCAAAGTTCTGTCTGCTCCCTAGCACTTCATCACGAGACCCAGAGTCACATTAACCTGCAACTAAACCCGGTAATAAGCAAAGTCGCAATCACAGGCTTATTGCGACCGCGCCCCGGCGACTGGAAAGCAGCTGAACTCGCGCTGTGCACAAAGTCCTCCCCCAACAAATCTAACCCTTAACCGACTCGTAAAAAAACAACAACTATAAAAACAAATAAAATCAACAGGCTCGTTATCCGTCCCTTTAAACCCATTAAGCTCGTGGAGTGACCCGCTCGCAATGTTCCTTCACAGGCCCTAAACCAAGTCCTTAATTAAGCCCTTTTAGCCCTGAAGTGACACGGTTTAACATGGTCCCCGGGCCAGTGGTGAGTCAATGGGCGACCCAAGCATTCTCTCCGGCCTCGCTCCACTCAACCAGTCACAGGCTGACCCTTGCAACCGCTACAGATCAACGTGGCAAAGGTAGGGTAGGGTAGGTAGGGTAAGGGTAGGTTGGGTTAGGGTAGGGTAGGGCAAGGCAATGTTGGTTAGGGTAAATTAAGGTAAGGTAAGGGAGGGTATGGTAAGGTTAGCGGTAGTAGGGTAGGGTGGTAGGGACAATGTAGGGTAGGTAAGGTAAGGGAGGGTAGGGTAATGTACCGGTAAGGTAGGGTAGGAAGGTAGGTAAGATAAGGTAGGGTAGGGTTGGATAAGACAGGGAAGGTAAGGTAAGATAGGAAAAGGTAGCGTAGGATAATGTCGTAGCTCGAGGTGTTTTAAGGTGAGGTCCAGGGTGGGGGGGGGGGAAAGGGGTCTGCTAACGGAGCATGTTAAACCACACTCCGCACCCCCTCCCCCTCCCCGATGATAGTCGTAAGCCGAGGTCAGCCACAGTGACCTGCGCTCGGTGAACTCTTTCAGATAAGGACAATCTTTTATCAAAGCTGAGTATATGATCAAGTATAAAAAAAGTTCACACACAAAATTCACGACAAAATTTTGAACCCAAAAAGCGAATAACAAAATAAAAACCACAATTCATTTCAGTCATAAAAAAGGCAAATAATTAATCTTCATAAAGCATCAAGACATACCACAAACGCTACATATCTACACGAAACGACTACAACCTTTTATCAATGGCAACTTTTTCATTCATTTTCCCCCCCAGACCCAAGCAGTATAGCCAATAAATCACAAAAACATTTCTCGGGATTCATTTACACTCACTCTCTTGGCTACACTGCCCCGGTTCCCAAGCCTGCTGTTTGGGAACATAAAAATACAATTTCGTGGTCCCTTTATCGCCAAATATCCATCCTACTGCCTGACATATCTGCTAAAGTATCTGCAGAGAAATATATTCGTCAGAAGGTAAATATATTCGCCAGGTGATGGACATATCATTCGGTCCATTATCTGAATAAGGAGGAATGGGGGGGGGGTTATACCATAAAAGTATACAAAAGCGAAAAAAACGAAAAGAATGCGTTTTCAAAAAGTCACAATATAAAACGATTCGATTCCAAACAGACCCATCAAATTCTTGGGAAACCTACTTCCTCACCGGCTACATAATTCTTTACCGATATTTCGAATCTGGAAACTGCTCCCTGGCTAAAAAAAAGAAGAAAAAAAGAAATAAATAGATCTCTCCTCCATTCATTTCCCTTCGCTCTGCCCAAATTACCCCCGAACAGTATGGCAAGTTCAGGAATTCAATAAGCATTCGCACACAAACCAGTCGAAAAAAAGTTCGCAAACAGCCCTGCTTGTTCGCAGTCATAAATCGCTCTCAGATATGTTCATTTCGCTTCGAGCCTGTTTTAAATACCTGAGAGGCGTGCGGATTTTGTATGATTTATGATTCTAATTCATTCTCTCTCTCTCTCTCTCTCTCTCTCTCTCTCTCTCCTCCTCTCTCCTCTCTCTCTCTCTCTCTTCTCCCTCTCTCTCTCTCTCCCTCTCTCTCCTCTCCCTCTCTCTCTCTCCCCCCCCCCTCTCTCTCTCTCTCTCCTCTCCTCTCTCCTCTCTCTCTCTCTCCCCCTCTCTCTCTTCTCTCTCTCTCTCTCTCTCTCTCTCTCTCTCTCTCTCTCTCTCTCTCCTCTCTCCTCTCTCTCTCATCTCTCTCTCTCTCCCTCTCTCTCTCTCTCTCTCTCTCTCTCCCTCTCCTCCCTCCCTCGATCTGTCTGTCTCTCTAATTCATTCATTCTCATTTCTCTCTCTCTGTTTGTCTGTCTCCGCGCGAGCTGGTGTATACAAGAACATGAAAAATACAAACGGGTGTCTAATAATGTGTTAATAATTGGTATATCATCCATCATCCAATGCTTATATCACACCTTTTCCGTGTCTTATGAATCATTAATTATCTCCTATCGCTGATGTACGAAACGGGAAGAGATCGATATGGAAAGAAGACGTATTTCGAAGAGGGGGAAATGGTCACAGTTATAGGTTATCTTAATTCCATCTCCTCTTCCTCCTCTTCTTTCTTTTCCTCTTTCCACTTTTCCGTACTCATCTTCCTCTACATTACTCTACTGCTATTCTTTCTCTTCCCCTTTTTCCTTCCTCATTTCCTCCTCTGCTTCCTTCTACTACTTTCTTCCTCCTCCACCCCCTCTTTCCTCTTCAATTCCTCCTCCTCCTTCCCATCTCCTCCCCTCCCCCCTCCTCCTCCTCCCCCTCTTCCTCTTCCAATTCCTCCACCTCCTCATCCCCCCCCCTCCCATCCTCCTCCTCCACCCTCCCCCTTCCCATCTTTCCTCCCCTCCACCCTCCTCTTTCTTCCTTCTTCCCCCCCCCCCTCGCCACCCGCACCTCCACCCCGCCCTCATCTTCCGCCCCATCTCTCACTCCCTATCGCCCCGAACGCCATCGGTAAACCGCCAAAAATAAGGGACGTCCGGAGGCGGCGGCGACGACGAGGCAAACGTATGCGGAATCAGTCTTCTTCGATTTTTTTTTTTTTTTGACACATTCTGATCAAAGGGGGGAATTAGGGAGGAGGAGGAAAGTAAGGAGGGGATAGGGGGGGGAGAGAAAGAGGAAGAGGAGAGAGGGAGGAGGAAGAAGAAGAAGAGGCAGCATCAACTCTAACCCAACCAGAATCAAAACAAATCATCGACGCCTTTTTCCGTTCCACTTCGTCTTTTCTTGTTCCCGTTCCACTTTTCTGCACCGTTCCCGATCCACCGTTCCCAAATATCCTTCCAATATACCCACGTATCCATTCTGCCCCCCCCCCTCCCCCCCTTCCCGAACGTTCCTCCAAGGGAAAGGGCGCAGCGAGAGGCGGGCGAGTGAGAGGGCGAGAGGGCGGTTGGGGAGGCGGGCGAGAGGGCGTGAAGTCGGAAGAGAGGGCAGGTGAGAGGGCAGTTGAGAGGGTAGGCGAGTAAGTGGGCAAAGGGGCAGGTGGAGGGCGGTTTGAGAGGGCGGGCGTGAGAGAAGGTGAGAGGGCGTGCGGGTGGGCGAGAGCGAGCTAGAGGGCGTGCGGAGTGGGCGGCGGCTGAGACGGCAGAGAGTGGGCGAGCGAGGAAAGCAAGATTCATTCCGAGCGGGCGGGCAGCGCTGCCTCTTAATTACCCGCCGTTTCGGAGGAAAACCAGGATGAATGAGGGGATGTTTGACCGAGGGAGGGAGGGAGGGGGGAGGGAGGGAGGGAGGAAGGGAGGGAGGAGGCAAGGAGGAATGGAAGAGGCAAGGAGGAAGAGGGAGTGAGGCGAGAGGGAGGGAGAGAAAGGGAAAGGGGAGGGGGAGGGGAGGGAGGGGAGGGAAGGGAGAGGAGGAAGAGGAAGAAGGAGATGAGGAAGAGAGAAGAGAGAGGAGAGAGAGAGAGAGAGAGAGAGAGAGAGAGGAGAGATGAGAGAGAGAGAGAGAGAGAGAGAGGAGAGAGAGAGAGAGAGAGAGAGAGAGAGAGAGGAGAGAGAGAGAGAGAGAGAGAGAGAGAGAAGAGAGAGAGAGAGAGAGAGAGAGAGGAGAGAGAGAGAGAGAGAGAGAGAGAGAGAGAGAGAGAGAGAGAGAGAGAGAGAGAGAGAGAGAGAGAGAAACAGATAGATAGACAGATAGAAAACGAACTTTAAATGAAAAGCTATCTTTCAGGCCTGCACTAAAACAGAGTCCCACATTTTATCCCACTTCACGAACCCCTTTGAACAAATGGAGGAAAGCCATAAAATCTAACAAGGTCAAATCAAAACACACCCATTCAAAACAATATACAAACACACACCATTAGATCACGCGCGCGCCCCAAAAGTGACTCATTAACATCAATCACAAAGATCACGGGAAAGAATCGCCCGTTGACAAACAGCATCGTAACCAAAATGAAGAATTGAAAAGAAGAGAGAGAGAGAGAGAGAGAGAGAAAACACCGAGTGCTTTATTTCCGACTCTGTTTACCGTTGCGTTATAACGAAGCACATCAAAGAGCCAAAAATGGGTTACCTTGTTGAGTGAGAAAAAGAGAGGAATGGTGATTAAGAGACGGAGGGTAGGGGATAAAGAGAGAAGGGGAAGAGGGAGGAGTAAGAGAGACAAGAGAGAAGATAGGAGAAGGGGGGTAAGGAGGAGTAGAAAGACAAGAGAAGTTGGAAAGAGAAGAAGTAAGAGAAGAAAAAAGAAAAAATAAAAAAAAAATGTATGTGTGTGCGCGCGCGCGGTGTGAATATAACCATCACACATCATCTTTAAAAAAAAAAAAAAAATGTCGCTTTTTTTAACAAGTCACACACACACACGCAATGTACACTTCCTCACTCACTTTTTTTCTTTCCTTCCTCCCTTCCTTCCTTCTTCCAGCCATTCACGACATACGAGGCTAATATCTCACAGGCAATGGATGGGTTTCAACAGTTTATAAAAGCAACGACTGCAGCATCCGGTGCAATATAGCAAGGCAGTGGGAGGGAGGGGGCGGAGGTGGGAGGATGGGGCGGAGGGAGGGCGGAGGGGGGCGGAGGTGGGGAGGGGGGGCGGAGGTGGGGAGGGAGGGGGGAGGTGGGGAGGGAGGGGCCGGAGATGAGGAGGAAGAGGAGAGAATGAGAAAATGCGAGGAGAGGTAGATAGATAAGAGACTGATAGATGGAGATAGATGGAGCAAGGCAGTGGGGAGGGAGCGGGCGGGAGAGATGAGGAGAAAAAGGAGAGGAATGGAGAAAATGTGAGGAGAGGTAGATAGATAAGAGGCTGATAGATGGAGACAGATAGGCAGAATAACACAGTGGGGAGGGAAGGATGGGGATGGGGGAGGGAGGAGGAGCAGAGATGATTAGAAAGAGGAGAAAAATACATAATAGATAAGGAGAGATAGATAGATAACATACAGATAGATGGAGATAGATAGACAGAACAAAGCAATGAGGAGGGAGGGGCGGAGATGAGGAGAAAGAAGAAAAAGAGAATATAAACGACACAGAAGAAGCCGACAAACAGAAAGATCAATAAATAAGAAAAGATCGAGACCGATAGATCGAGATAAAGTGAAAAAGAGAACTAGAGAGATGAAAAGCTGAAAAAAATCGATTTAAAGAATGCATGCAACAAGCAGGAAGACAGGAGATAAATGACACACCGAAAGAGCGAACACGGGAGTAAATCAAGACAACACAGAAAAGAAAAGAAAAAAAATATAAAATAATATCGTTTCCACTCTCTTCCCCCCTTTCTCCTCATACGTTCGAGCCTGCGAGACGTACACGCATACGCACACACACACGAATACGCTCCCGGTACACATTGCCCTGGCGGCGGACTGCAACATGCCGAGAGAGAGAGAAACTCGATCCCCATCCAATTAGACGGAGAAAACAAACCGCCGTTCAAGAATTTACTTGTTTACGCAACTTACGCCGCTTCGCTACTCCCTCCCCCTCCCCCCACCTGGCCCCCTCTCCCTCTTCTCTTGAACGTAACGACGTCCCTACAGTTGGTCGTACTTCATGGTGTACGATGATGAGGAGGATCATCCTTCTCCTTCTCCTCTCCCTTCTTCCTCTCCATCCACTTCCACTTACACCTCTGCCTCCATCTCCATCTTACACTCCTCTGCCTCCATCTCCTTACTTCCTCTTCCTCCTCCTTCTCTTCCTCCTTCTTCACCTCCCCCTCCTCCTTTCCCTCCCCCTTTCCTTCCCTTCACCGACCAGGCCCCGACTTTCTCGCGCACCTGTTTTCGGCGGCGGTTTCGAACGGGCGATCGGTGGCTGCGGCGGCGGCCGGCGGCGAGCGAGACCCCTCTACGCCTTCGGTCCGCCGCGCTCGTCAAAGTTGGTCTTCGGAACTTATTAAGAGCGCCAGACGTTGACAAATATTTGCAGGATGCTCCAGCGAGACCGGCGCACAAATATTTACCCCGAATGAAAGCGAACTGAGAGAAAGAGAAAGAGAGAGAGAGAGAAAGAGAATCGACTGCATTTTGCACCCGCCACTCACGGCCGGCCCTGTCTGCCAGGCGGCCACTCACTCCCGGGGTGATGAGGAGATTCGTAATCAAGTTAGACGCCGTCGAGGAGGTGAAGTGACGGCCGTGAGGAGCGGAGGAGGTGAGGTGAGTGGAGATATGAACAGGCGAGACAACGTAAGATGCTGAGATGAGATGAGAGGAGATATGAATTGGCGAGACGAGGAGAGACGAGGAGGAGATGAGGTTAGAGGGGATATAAACTGGCGAGACAAGAAGAGATGAGGAGGAGATGAGGTTAGAGGAGATATGAATTGGCGAGACAAGAAGAGATGAGGTGAGGGAGAAGAGATGAGTAGTTGTGATGGGAGAGAAGACATGAACAGGCGACACAAGGTGAGAAGACGAGAAAATGAGGTGAGAGAAGGTATGAGAAGCCAAGACGGAGTGAGGATGAGCGAGAGCAAGAGATGCCGAGGGGAGACGAAGGGAAAGGAAGGAGATGAGAGAAGGCATGAGGAACCGAAATGAAATGAGGAAAAATGAGATGATATGGGAGAAGATATAAAGCGAGGTGTGGGAAGATAAGCGACGACACATGCGAAATGTATGTAGATACCATGAGGTCCCAGAAGGTGAAACTATAAGAAATGAGACAGGATGGAGTGTGGCGAAGTGAGATGAAGTGAGATAAAGTGATACATGGATTCCGTCATAAAAAAAGAGACCGCTGAAGGGAATAAAGTATAACAGAGTGAAATCCAGTAGCATATGGCCCACTGTGGCACAATGTAAGAGCATGTGGACCGTGCGAATCACCTCACTCTCGAAGCCACTCTGTAAAAAAATCGACAACTGCTGTTGCTTATCTCTGGGCCTTTCTGTCCTCTGTCTCTCTTTCTCTTTTTTTCTCTTTTTTAATCTTCTTCGTCCTAGTTCCTTTCCCCCCCTCCCTTCACCTCGTCCTCTTTTCCCTTATTCGTCCTATTCTCCTCCTCGTCCTACCTTCGTCCTCTTTCTACCTTCATCTCACTTCTTCGTTCCATCTCTCACTCATTCGCATTCCATCCTCCCCCTCCCCTCTCCTCTTCATCTCATCCCATCGCTCTTTCCCTTCTCGCCTCCTCCTCCTCCTCCTCCCCTCTCCTCTCCTTCCCTTTCCCTTCCTCCTCCTCCCCATCTCCCCCTCCTTCGCCCTTCGCCCACTCCTCCTCCTCCTCCCCATCTCCCCCTCCTTTCACCCCTTCCCTTCTCCTCCTCCTCCCCATCTCTCCCTCCTTCGCCCTCCCCTTCCCTCCCACCGCCATCCGTCACACCCCTCCCCTTCCCTCCCCCCCTCTCCTCCGCATCGACGTCGCGAGCCCCGATCCGGCCAAGCCCTCGCGTCGCCCAGGCTCCCGGCCGCTGTAATTGGCCATGGTAATCGTGGATCTTTGCATCGCGAGGCCATCAGTCAGTCGCAAGGTCGGTAATTGGGCGCTTTTAGCCTGCAATTAATACCTAATGGGGCCTCGTTTTCAAGTTATCGTGCGTTTGCTCGCGGCCATTTCTGTCCCCGGCGCTATCGTAAAAATGCAATTTTCGTCACATCAAAAGCCGCGGGTTGATGACAAACCTTTCATGACGTCACTGGGACTCGCGGCTCGCATTTTCACTCATTATACGGTTGGCTGTTATTAACCTACGATTTGTCATGGGGGGGGGGGAGCCATGAGGCGGGCGGGGGAGAACACGTCTCGCGTGACGGCGGGGCGTAACGAATCTTCGCTTATCGACGTCATTTTAGTCATCTCTCTCTCTCTCTCTCTCTCTCTCTCTCTCTCTCTCTCTCTCTCTATCATTTTCAGTCTTTGCATTACATCATATTATTTTTTGTATACATATTTTGGCTAACGTAAGATCCTCTCTATCTATCTGCCTATTTCTCTCCCCTTCCTTCCTTCCACCTCTCTCCTCTCCCTCTCCTCTTCTCTCTCTCCCTCTCTCTCTTCTCTCTTCTCTCTCTCTCCTCCCTCTCTTTACCCCATCCCCTTCTTCTTCACCCTCTCTTTTTTCTCTCTCTCTTCCTTTTTATTCCAACCTCCTTCTCCCTCCCTCCCTCCCTCTTTCCTCACTCCCCTCCCCCTTCCCCCTCCCCAAAGTACACCGCCCCCACGGACCCGAAAGAGGTAAATCGTCGCCAGAAAACATCTCCCGCCGACGTCCCTGTCCCTTCCCTCACCCTCTCCGACGTCCCTCTGCCCGTGATTATTCCCGCCCACGGTCTCCCAGCGGGCGTCCGCAGATCACGCCCCACGAGGAGGAGGAGGAGGAGGAGGAAAAGGGGGAGGAAAAAAGGGAGGAGGGTAGGGAAGGAGGAGGAAGGAGGAGGAGAGGGAAGGAGAAGGGTAAGGAGAAGGAGGAGGAAAGAAGAAAGAAGAAGAAGAAAGAAGAAGAAGGAAGAGGAGGAGAAGAAGAAAGAAGGAGGAGGGAAGAGGAGGAGGAGGAGGAGAGAAGAAAGGAGGAGGAGCAGGAGAGAGAGGAGAGGAGGAGGAGGAGGAGAAGAAGAAGAAGAAAGGGGAGGAGGAGGAGGAGGAGGAGGAGTAGAGGAGGAGGGACTCTCATCGCCATCACCTCCCACGAGCGAGAGACGCGATGTGATTGGCCTGTGATTGAGGGAGGGTCGAGAGCCGGGTGGGTGGGCGTGGCTGCCCTATACATGAGTTTCGTTTTCTTTCTCTTTTCTCCTTTATTTTTCTGCTTCCTTGTTTTTTTTATTCGTTGTTTTCTTATTCTCATTTTCCTTCTTGTATATCCTATCGTAAGTCTTCCTTCTACAATTCGTTTTACCTTCGTCGTGTTTTCCTTTTTTTTCTTTCAAATTCTTGCCATTTCTGTCTGTCTGTCTCAAGTTTAATCTTATGTTCTCGGTTTTTCCCACTCTCACTCTTACTCTTTCTCCCTTCTTCTCTCCTCCCTCCATCGCTCCCCAATCTCCCACGAAGGTAAATTTAAACGATTTGTGTGTAATTGTAGTGATCGTGACTGAGAACGTTTGGCCGAGCTGTTGCCTTAGACGAGGGACGAAAAGGGAGTAGGGAGTAGGGGGGAGGAAAGGGTTATGAGGAAGGGAGGAAGGGAGGAGGGGAGGGAAGGAAGGAAGGTAGCGAGGGCGTGAGAAGGATGAATGGAGGGCGAGAGAGACGGAGGGGGGGAGGGAAGGAGAGAGGAAAGAAGGGAGAGAGGAGAGAGAGGAGAGAGAGAGAGAGAGAGAGAGAGAGAGAGAGAGAAGAAGAGAGAGAGAGAGAGAGAGAGAGAGAGAGAGAGAGAGAGAGATGGACAGAACGTGGAGTATCTACAATCAAAATCTATTTCATTTGCCCCCTCCCCACCCCACCCCAAAAAAAAAAAAAATCGGCGCGGCAACCAAACCAACACCAAATAATACTCAAGCCACTTCTCGCCTTCGCGCCAAGACTGCCAAGCCCTGGAGGAAGGCAACAGGCGGCGATAGTCCCAATACAGAGCTGACTGCCAGCCTCCCTTCGCGGGACACGGGGCACTGATGCCTACTGTGCGAGCGAAAGGAGAGGCATGAGGGGAGAGGGAAGGAGAAGGGGGAGAGGAGGTAAGGGACGAGGGGAGGGAAAACAAGGAGGGGGGGAGGAGGAGAGGGACGAGGGGGAGGGAAAGGGAAGGGAGAGGGAGAGAGGAGGAGAGGAGGAGAGGGAAGGAGGAGGGGAGAGGGAGGAGGGAGAGGAGGTGGGAAAGATAAGGAGAGGAGGGAGAAAAAGGAACCGGAAGACAAGGAAAGGGAGAGATGGGTAGTTAAGGAAGAGATTGGAAGGAAAAAAAACGGGAAAGGAAAGAGAAGGAAGCAGGGAGTGGAGACCAGGAAGAGGGAGAAACTCGAACGAGGAAAGAGCAGGGAAGGAGGAGGGGAGGGAAGGGGCGAGAGCGACTGCCAACGACGAACGACCGTGCACTGACCGCCGGCGCGCCCGATCACAGCGCCGTGGAATCCCTCCCTCGCTCGGCAGAGACGTAAAGTGACCTGGAAAGCGGCAGGAGCAAAGGCCGTCGTTAAATCCGGGTTGTATCGTGGCTCGCAAACTGCTTAAACGCGGGTTGTGATAGCGGGCGTGCTGTGGTGGTTACCGGCAGTGCTCGGTGGCTACGGCAGTGCCACAGGAGGTAGCGTGTCTGGCACTTGTTGACGCAATCGATGTACATTACGTCCAGGGGGGGGGGGCGGAGGGGAAGGGTGGATCCGGGAGAGGATGAGGGGAAGAGGGGGAGGTGATAAGGGATGAGGGGAAGAAGGGGGACAGGATAAGAGGAAGAGGTTGAGGAGGGGAAGAGGAGAACGGACAGATAAGTCGTACTCCACCAAAACTAATCCCTCTCTTCTTTATCCCTCCCCCCTCACCCACCTACTCAACCCCCTCCTCAACCCTTCGCCCCCCATCACCGTGAACAAAGACAGGCCGGCAATGCACATTAACCCCCACACACCTCCTCTCCTCCCTCCCCCCCCCCCTTTCCCCAAAGACCATAACTCCTCGGGCAAAAAGAGCGACCGACGACTAAATTGGTGTTTAACGTCCCCGAACGACCCTGTGATCACAAAACCAACAAGTGCAACGAGAATACAAACACGCGAATATGCAAACACACAGACATACTGACACACAAACACACATGCATCTGACAAAAATACATACATACAAACACACGCGAATATGCAAAACACACAGACATATACATACACACATGTACACACACATACAACACACATGTACAAAAATACATACCATAACACACACGCGAATGCTAAAACATACAGACATGCAGACAGACAAAAACGCATTGCATACACACATGTACAAATAATATACATATAAAACACATAATATTAACACACATATTACAAAACATACATATATTAATGCAAAAATACCATACATATCCTTAATATACATACATACATACATACACAAACAAAATAAACACGCCTTCCACAAGCACACATGCAAAATACACGATAAAATACCAGAGAGGGATTAACAAATAAATAACGACCGAGTTTGGCTCATTTGCTCACGAATTCACGAGCTAAAAGGGAAAGAAAGAGGGAAGAAGCAAGGGGGAGGAGGAGGAGGAGGAGGAGGAGGAGGAGGAGAGGAGGAGGAGGAAGGAGGAGGAGGAGAGGAGGGAGGAGGAGGAGGAGGAGGAGGAGGATAATGGATGATGATGATGAGGAGAGGAGAAGATGAAAAAGAGAATGAGGAGGAGGAGGAGGAGAAGTTTGGAGAGAGTGAAAGAATGGAGGGAACTAGACAGATAAAGAGACAGACAGACAGAAAAAGAAAAGAAAACCCAAAGAGAAACGCAACCACCCCACTTCGTCCATCCATCCGCGCAAATCCACAAAATCCGCACAAATCCCCCCGAAGGACTATATCCGCACACAAAAGGAGAACCGAACGCGGATCCTCCTCACCCTCCTACGCCCCCCTCCTCCCTACCCCCCACCACCACCCTCCCTACCCCCACACCACCACCCCTACGCCCCCACACCACCCCTCCTACCCCCCACACCACCCTCCCTACGCCCCCACCGCACGCCCGAGACACCCGAGAGAGCTCAGGCACGGGCGTCCTCCGAAATGAACGAGGCAACATGACGAACGGCCGGATGAACGTGAATAATGCATGACCGGCGCCTGTTGCCATGACCGCCCCGCCGCCGTCACGCCCACAGGGAGGAGCTGCTGGAGGTACGGACGCGACCTTGGTGATCAACCCTGAGATGAAAACTAAGAAAATGATAATAATCATAATAACAATAAAAAGGGTAAATAGATAAATAGTAAATAGAAATGTCCACCTTAAATAAAAAAGAAAACTAAGAAAATACGACAGGACTAAAAAGACGAAATACGAGGAAGGTGGCACACGCGCGCACACACAGACACACACACACAATTAATATAAAATAAAAATAAAAATAATAAAAAAAATAAACAAAACACAACAAATACACACACACACTAAGAGCGGCCGAGGGAAAAAAACAGTAGGGCGACAATCCCCTCTGAACCCCGAACCGGCGCCTAATCGCTTCCGCAGCGGACTCGGGCATTCAACAAGCGGCCTCCAGCCAGCCGTGCTCCCGCGCCCTTTGTGAGGGCTTAATTAACACCGCCTCACCTACAGTGTCTCCCTCTGTTCTCTCATCCCCCCCACCGCCTTCCCCTTTCCTCCCTCCCTCCCCTGCTGCTTCTTTCCTCCTTCCCGTCCCCCTTCCCTAACTCCTTCTTACTCCCTCCTTCCCTTCCCTTACTCTTCCTAACTCCCTTATACTCACCCGCACACCCCTTTCCCCCCTTCCCTTCCCCTCTAATTCTTTCTACTCTCCCCTTCCCTTCCTCTACTCTTCCTAACTCCCTCCTTCCCTTCCCTTCCTCTTCCTAACTCCCTCCGTCTCTTCCCTTCCTTTTCCTTTCCCCCCTCTCCCCATCCCTCCTCCTTTCCCCTACCGTAGTCCTCTTCCCCCCTCTCCCTTTCGTCCCCCATTCCTCAATCTTCTTCCTTCCCTTCCCCCGCCTTAATCCCCTTACCTCCCCCTCCCCCCACCAACGCACGCCACTTATTCAAGCCAAGTGTGGCCCATTAACTCGTTCCAATCACTTGTAGGATGAAAACACTTCTTGGAGATTTGGGCGGGTGGGAAGAGGTGGAGGGGAGGGAGGGAGGGGGAGGGAGGGAGGGAGGGAGGGAGGGAGGAGGGAGGGAGGAGGGGAGGGAGGAGGGGAGGAGGGAAGAGGGAGAGGAGGTGGAGGGAGGAAGAAAGGAGGGAGGAGAGAATGCAGAGAGGGAAAAGTGAAAAGGAAGAAGGATGCTTGAGAGGAAGTGGAGGAAAAGGCAAGTGGACAAGAGGAGGGAGAGACAGCATGAATAAACGTGAGAATTAGTGAATAAATAAGAGCGCGAGAGCGAGCGAGCGAGAGCGAGAGAGAGAGAGAGAGAGAGAGAGAGAGAGAGAGAGAGAGAGAGAGAGAGAGAGAGAGAGAGAGAGAGAGAGAGAGAGAGAGGAGAGAGAGAGAGAGAAGAGAGAGAGAGAGAGAGAGAGAGAGAGAGAGAGAGAGAGAGAGAGAAAGAGAGAAAGAGAGAAAGAGAAAGAGAAAAGAGAGAAAGAGAGACAGACAGACGAAGCGAAAAGCCATAACCCCTCCCTCCAACACCAATCCCTCCCCTCCCTCCTCACGCACCTTCCCCTTCCTTCCCCTTCTCCCTCCCCCTTCCCCCACCCACCCTCTCCGCCCCCCCCCTTCCTCCTCCCCCCTCCTCCTCCTCCTCCCCTTCCCCCACCCCCTGCCCCTCTCGCGTGACCCCCCGAGGCAGAACAAGGTGCAATTAGGGCCAAATACCCCGCCAGGGTGAACGATACACGCATAAGCAGCCGCGGAGAACAATGGCGACGACCTGGGAGCTTATCCTCGCGCGCTCTCTTCGTCGGGGTCGTCTTGCCCCTCCCCCCCCTCGGGACGCCCTCGTGTTTTCGTCTTTTTTCGCATCTCCTTTTTATTGTGTTTTTTATTTTTTTTTTTTTTTTTTTTGCTAATCTATTTTTTGTTTTTGTTTTTCTTGTTTTTTTCTTGTCTACCTTTTTTATCTATTTTCTTTTTTTGTCTTCTTTATGTGTTTTTTCTAATCTATTTTTTTTTGTTTTTCTTATCTACTTTTTTTTGTTTTTTCTTATCTACTTCTTTTTTTGTTTTTCTTTGAATCTATTTTATCATATCTACTTTTTTTGTGTTTTTTATATCTATTCTTTGTGATTATCTTTCTAATAAAGTTTTTCGACTTATTTTTTTTTTTCTTAGTCCTCCTTTCTAGTTTTTTCGAATCTTCCCATCTTCCCATTTTTTATTTCTATTAATTTCTCAATTTTCTAATATAATATATATATATATATATATATATATAGTTTTTATCTATTCGTCTTTCTTGCTTTTTAATTACTGGTTTCCTTTTTTCAATATCATTTTTTCTACTCTAGTTTTTTCCCATTCTATTTTTCTAATCCATTTTCCACTGTTCTCTAATCACGAATTTTCCTTTTTTTCTATCTTATCTTTTTATTCAGTATTTTTCTCTTTTCTTATTTACTTTTCCTTACTTTTCCTTTTTTCGAATTCAGTTTTTGTTTTTCTAAATACGTATTTCTTTTTCGAGTTTAGCATTTCTATAATAATTTTTTTTCTAATTTACCTTTTCTGTTCTTTTCTATTCCTTTTTCTAATCCGTTTTTTCCGTTTTTCAAATCACGTATTTCTCTTTTTTATCTTAATTCTTCTTTATCACTTTTTTCTATTCGTCTATTTTTTCTAATCCATTTCCCATTCTTTTCTAATCCGACATTTCCCTTTTTCTATCTCATTTTTCTTCTATTTTTTTTCCCTGAGAGATTAATAGCGTGAGGTATTGATCTTACGTCAGCACGTCGGGGGTTCTCATAGACCTTCCTATCTCCACTTTCCTTCCACGTTCTCATCCTGAATCTTCTTATTTATTATTCATCTTTAATTCCGCAACTTCTCTCGCCCCCCCCCCACCACCACCACCAAAAAAAAAAAAAAAAAAAAAAAAAAAAAAAAAAAAAAATCTTTCGGAATTTCTTGGAACTACAAGCCTAGGCTTTTTCTTTTTTCTTTCTTTCTTTTTTAGTCCATATCCTGATTTTTTCTCTTAATTCGCTTCTTCTTTCTTTAATTTTTTTTTCGATTTCTTTTGTTTCGTATCCATTTCTTCTCTGCTTCTTCCCGTATTTCTCCGTGATTTCCGTATGTCTCAGAATCGGAAGAAGGGGAGACAGAGGAAGAGGAAAATGAAAAGGGGAGAAGGAAAGGAAAAAAAACGAGGAAAGGAAAAACTGGAAGGAGAGAAGATGAAGGGAACGCCCAAAAATGAGACAAAAGAAAATAAAAGAGGAGAGATGAGGAGAGACTAACAAACGCAAGAAGAGAGAAAAAAAGGAAAGGGAAACTAAAGACGAAATAGTAAAAGAAAAAAAAAGGATGAGGAAGGACAAAGCGACCAAAATCAAACAAGAATTAATAGCCAATTAAAAAATTTAAAAAGACAAAAATGATAAAATAATACCACGAATAAAACAAAAATTCTAGCAAGCGCGGTCTCCCTAACGATACCAATGTCAACACCCTCTTATTCGCTCTCTCTCTCTCTCTCTCTCTCTCTGTCTCTCTCTCTCTCTCTCTCTCTCTCTCTCTCTCTCTCTCTCTCTCTCTCTCTCTCTCTCTCTTCTCTCTCTCTCTCTCTCTCTCTCTCTCCATTGTCGCTTTCCCTCTCCTCTCTGTCCCTCTCTTCCCTCTCTCTCTTCTCTCTCTCTCTCTCTCTCTCTCTCTCTCTCTCTCTCTCTCTCTCTCTCTCTCTCTCTCTCTCTCTCTCTCTCTCGCTCTCTCTCTCTGTCTGTCTGTTGTCTGTCTCTGTCTCTGTCTTCTGTCTGTCTGTCTCTGTCTGTGTCTCTGTCTCCCTTCTAGCTCACAGCTTCTCACATTCCACACAATTTCTCATAGGAAAAACTCCCTTTCTCTCCGTCTCTTATCTTGATCTTTCTGCATCTTTCTCTGGTTGCCTTTTATTTCCTCCATTCACTCTGTTACAAACGCTTTCTTTGTTATCTGTTCAGTCACTTCACTCACTCACTCACTCACTCACTCTCTCCCTTGTTCTGTGTACGCGTGTACGTGTGTAGGTATCTGTGTGTGTGTGAGTGCGTGTAAGTGTTCCTGTGCGAGTGTTTGAGTGTGTTTATCCCTGCCTTTTTCTCTTTTCCCGACGTCTATTCTCACCACCGTGGGACACTTCCCCCCTCCCCGTCATCCCTCCCCCCTCCCCTCCCCCCTCCCCCTCGCCGGTACTTTCCCGTCTTGGCAGATCCTAATTATCCTCGCCTACTTCCTCTCCTCCGTCTTTATCAAATCTAATTATCCCTTCCCTCTGCATGCGCCCCTTTTATCACCCGTTCCTCCTGGCGACTCTCGACGCACTCCTTTGAACGCATTCTGTTCCTAAAATTAATTAGTTTCCTGGGTACACGGCGAAGAATTAGAACGCGCGCACATACATACGCATAAACGCTTGTTTACCCGCCCACACACAAAACGCAAAACGCAACACGCACACACACACACACACACACAAAATTTATACCCTCCGGCTTGCGGTCTCTGCCCAGATGTACTTCCGCTCCACCCCCACCCCCACCCCACTCCCACCCCACCATTTCTCCTCCTCCTACTTTTGTCACACCTGCTTTACCTTTAATCTTGCCTTGTTTTTGTTGCTGTAATAATAATTAATACGATCATTATGATAATAATAATGATAATGAAATAATTATTATAATCATCATTATAATATTATTATGATGATGATAAGATCAATTATCATTTTCATTTTTATCATTAGCATTATCATCACTCTTATGATCATTATCACTGTTCTCTTATTATAATAGCTATCATCACCCACAATCTCAACAATAACAAATATCTAAAGTAATAATAACAAAGGTATCCACAAAATACATGACAATAAATATAATGGAAAATAAAATGAGCCAACCCAGATATTGCAAGCAGCCGAGGAGGCGCTGGTACTGCAGCTATTGCAACACCCCCCCCTCCTCTCCATTTTAACCCCTCCCCTATCTTCCTCCTCTCATTCTCTCTCTCCTCTCTTCATTTACTCCCCTTCCCCTCCATCCCTCTTCCTCCTTCTCTACCTTCTTCCTCATCTTAGCTCCCCCTCCTTCCATTTACTCCTCTTCCCCTTGTTCCTTCCTCCTCCCACTTCCTCATTCTTCCCACCTATCCACCTCCATCTTCCTCTTCATCTTTCGTTCCTCTATTATTCCTCTCTTCCCTTTCCCCTTCCGCCTCCTGCCTCCTCCGACATCCCTTTTCCTTCTCTCCCACTCTTCCTCTTCTCTCGTCCCACCCCCTTCCCTTCTCCCTCCCCACCTACCTCCCTCTTCCCCTCCCGAATACCTGACTTCTGCCGTTCCCACCTACTTACCTCTCTCCCCCATCCCCCTTCTCCTCCCAAAACTACCCCTTCCTCCCCCCCTTTCCCAACCCTTCCCCCTCACCCACCATCCATAGACCCCCCTTCCCCCCAACATACCAACTTCAGAACCCGCCACCCCCTACCTCCCTCCCCCCCGCATACCCGACTTCTGCCGTTCCCAGCAGCATAATGGCCGCCGCCCGCGAGCGCATGACAAAACATAACAACTCTTTACACAGGGTAAGCCCCCAGCAGTCGCCGGATCATGCAACGTGGCTTCGGGATGCATGGCATTCCTGTGCATGATGTGTAGAGACGCCATGTACGTGCCCAAAGCGGCGAGTGATGGCAGACACACACGAGATGCGTATGCTGGCGTTGGGTATACGGTATGCTCTCTCACACTTTATATGCCCAATTTTTTTTTTTTTTTCTTTCTTCTTACCTTTATTTCTGATTATGTATATAACACTTTCCCTGTATTCTATATATTTCTACAAATTACATATATATTTGCTTCTTCTTCTGCGTCTATTACATATCTTTCTACGTTTTTTTTTAACGCGATAAGTCTCATTGATTTTAGATTTTTGCTACTGTCTGTCTGTGCGTGCGTGCAGACGGACATACATACAGACACACACACACACTTTCTCCCTTCCTCCCTTTATCCACCTCCTCTTGCCTCTCACTTCCCTCCCTCCCTCCCCTCCCTCTCTCCCTCCCTCTCCTCCCTCCCTCCCTCCCCCCCCCACACCAAAGAAATAAGACCTTTGTTCTCTAATTCCCTGAAACCATCGCCCCCTAAAATAATTTCTGGAATGTGATGCCTTTGCGTGGGCTGTTGTTCTTTGCATTTTCTTTCCCCCTTTTTTTTCTTCCTTTGCCCGGTTCTTTTCCTGTTTAATGCGTCGCGTGAACTCTCTCAAGAGACGCTGGGAGAAAAAGCCCGAGACAAACATCATTTGCATTCGCGGGACAACTCGGCTGAATGAATTGGATAATGAGTGAGAATTACTAAGCGCTCCTGAAGAGCACGCGCGCACGCACACACTCGCGCACGCACGGCACTCACGCAACGCACGCACGCACGCACACACACACACATATATACACATACACACAGACAGACGGATAGATAAATAGAGAGAGAAAAAGAGGAGATATATATATACAAACAACTTATGTAAACTATCAAGAAAAGTGGTAGGTAAGAGAGCAAACGAAAGAAAATATTGAAACAAAAAAGAAGAAAGGAAAAG